>WOAB01000350.1:0-388118 GCA_027886185.1 Rheum nobile
CCCCTCCACCCCAACCTGGAGGGAGGCTTGCGCCTGTTAATCCCCCAGGATGTTGGAGGGGGGAATCGAACCCCCGACCCTTTGATATGAGGGCAGTGGAATACCCATCATATCACCAATTGAGCTGTAGTGTAGTTGGTTGGCATATCTCCCATGGAATTGGGAATATGTCAAAGGTCAGGGGTTCGATCCCCCCTAGCAACATCCTGCAATTAAAGCCTAATAGGCCCTTGCAGGTTGGGGTGTATGGGCTGCAGCCCATGGCGTTCTTGGTTGGGCTAGGCCTCGCCAGCCGGCGTGCTCCGACTGAGGGACTGGCTGGGTGGCTAACAGCCCACAGGACCCAGGTGAGTCCATGGCCTGTGGGGTCCACCAAGAATCGCATCATAAAAGTGCACGTTTATGATGCGATTCTTGGTGGACCCCACAGGCCATGGACTCACCTGGGTCATGTGGGCTGTCAACCACCCAGCCAGTCCCTCAATCGGAGCACGCCGACTGGCGAGGCCTAGCCCAACCAAGAACGCCATGGGCTGCAGCCCATACACCCCAACCTGCAAGGGCCTATTAGGCTTTAATTGCAGGATGTTGCCAGGGGGGATCGAACCCCTGACCTTTGACATATTCCCAATTCCATGGGAGATATGCCAACCAACTACACTGCAGTGTAGTTGGTTGGCATATCTCCCATGGAATTGGGAATATGTCAAAGGTCAGGGGTTTGATCCCCCCTGGCAACATCCTGCAATTAAAGCCTAATAGGCCCTTGCAGGTTGGGGTGTATGGGCTGCAGCCCATGGCGTTCTTGGTTGGGCTAGGCCTCGCCAGCCGGCGTGCTCCGATTGAGGGACTGGCTGGGTGGTTGACAGCCCACATGACCTAGGTGAGTCCATGGCCTGTGGGGTCCACCAAGAATCGCATCACACTATTTGGTGCGTTAAGGCTTAACGTATGGCTTGGTGCGTTTTCGCTTAACGTACAGGGGACAAAATTGGAACAAATAGTGGAAATTGTCCAGATCTGGTGCGTTATGGCTTAACTTATGGAACTGTTCCTGTACGTTAAGCCATAACGCACAAGAGTAGCCACTTAAACTCCAACGGCTATGAACAACCCTGTTCATAGCCGTTGTGGTTTGAAAAATCAGACCGTTGATGCGTTAAGCCATAACGCACCAACGGTCCGTTTTTTTATGCCCCCATTTCAGCCTATATATACACACACTTTCATTTCATTTCTCTTGCACACCAAATCACAACATTCAACATGAACTATTCTAATCATGAAAGTGAGGAATGCGATTGGGTACAAGCATAAGAAGATGAAGAAGCAGACGAAGCGAACGACTCTTGGATGTCGGGTTCCGAAGACGAAGGAGACGATTGCGATTCGAGCGGCGATTTATTCACGGTTAGTGTTGAATTAATTTTCGTTTGAGTAATGAATCATGTCTTAGTTTTGTATGAAGTAGCCTAGTTATAATGAAATATAGCAATTAATTTCCGACTGGCATTCGCATTCGTAAACGAAAGGGATACAATAAATATCGAATATAATTAATTTTGTATGAAGTAGTTATTATGAATGTTAGCCATTAATATGACATTAGGTATGAAGTAATAGTTTCCCTAAAAGAAGCTCCTTATGATATTGAACCGGAGTTTGTGGATTCCAAGTATTTATGTGCTGATGCGAGAAAAGGGGCAAATCGGAAAGTTAGACGGGTTCGACTTTCATCGAAGGCTCGCCCTCCTTTAGAATTCTTGAGGCGGTGAACGGGATAATGGCCACAAGGCAATGACTCCAACTCAATGTTGTAATAATAACATTATTCATACAATTGAAGACACATCTAATAAAAAACATGGTTATAACTTATTTCGTTATATCAATACCCCGATAAAAGCGATTTCTCTTTAACTTCCAGTTTGAATCGGAAAGGGTCTCACACAGTTTCTGAAGCTCATTTCTTTCCTTCACCAAATCTCTGATAATCTTGGCAGCATTGTCGTCATACGGTGGATCGAGCCACTTAAAGGTACGACACCCTCTCATATCTTCATACCGCTCCATTGGGACGTAATCCTTGCATGCGAGGTACCTTATTTTATAGTGATTGGGCATGTCGCAAGTGTACAACACGACCGGGAAATTGCATTCGCACATTGTAACCGGAGGCAATGCACTGCTGGACGATGAAGCCATCCTCTGACATGGAATACGAATTATTGTATCAGAAGATATAAACTCTTGCAAAAACTAAAGCCAAAAAATGCTGACAAAAAAAACTTGATCAAAATGTTACCGAAAAAATTAATAATTCTGTGCACGGCGGATCTGGAGCCCGTGAATGCCGAAAATGACCGTTGACAATTAGCTTATGTGTAGTTGTGAGGTGATTGTTGTGTTTGGGTGTGGAAGAGAACGGAAATTGACATGGGTATATATATGAGGGAAATTCGACCGTTATAACATTCGACCGTTGGTGCGTTTAGTCGTAACGCACAAACAACGGTCGGATTTTAAAACGGTCGAATAATGGCCATTATGAATATGACCGTTGGTGCGTTTAGTCTTAACGCACCAATGGCTGGGCCTGAATTTTGGCCCAGCACTGTCTGGGCCTCTTAGGAGCCCAATGACTAATGTGTGCGTTAAGGGATAACGCACTGTGTTGTCATATTTGTTTCGTGATTTAAGGCATAAAAATCATAACTAACTATATGATAATGTTAATTGTTATTTTATGCTTTTTATATACTTTCTAAGTATAAAGTATAAAATTCATATTGAATGAATTAACATTATCTTATCATATAGTTAAGCAATGCCTTATATAGTAATGTGATAAGACTAAGTGTTACGAAGTTATAACATGAACTTTAAGGCTTTGCTTAATATAACTAATTATATGATAATGTTAATTGTTATTTTATGATTTTTATACTTTATACTTAGAAAGTATTCATCGGGCATGGTTTATACTAATGTATTGTACTGAATTCTTAAGCAAGCAGTACTTGCACTATATAATAACATGAACTTCATACTAACAATATAGCATGAAGTATGAAGAAGTTGTACTTCTAGGTTATAATACTATATTATTATAAGATTTTAAGAAGTTATCACTCATATTATAAATTAATGGGCCCATACAAAGTTTTATGAAGTTATAATGTGATAAGACTAAGTGTTATGAAGCTATAACATGAACTTCATACTAACGATATAGCATGAAGTATGAAGAAGTTGTACTTATAGGTTATAATACTGTATTGTTATAAGATTTTAAGAAGTTATCACTCGTATTATAAATTAATGGGCCCATTATGCAATTTTTGGTCCTATTGGGCCTACTTCGGGCCCATTTTTTGTCCTATTGAGCCTAGTTTGGGCCCATTAGGCATTTTTTGTCCTATTGGGCCTAGTTTGGACCCATTAGGCATTTTTTATCTTATTTGTAATACCCACACCACATTGGGCCGGCCCATCACAGGGTTGCAGCCCATACACCCCAACCCATCCCATGTTGGCCCATACCCTTAAGGCAGGAAACCACACCATGGAGGTTGTTCGTGAGTCTCGAACTCGAGACCTCACGCTTTAATAAGAAGTCCAACGCCCTCTTATTACCAATTGTGCTGTAGCGCAATTGGTAATAAGAGGGCGTTGGACTTCTTGTTAAAGTGTGAGGTCTCGAGTTCGAGACTCACGAACAACCTCCATGGTGTGGTTTCTTGCCTTAAGGGTATGGGCCAACATGGGATGGGTTGGGGTGTATGGGCTGCAACCCTGTGATGGGCCGGCCCAATGTGGTGTGGATATTACAAAAAAAGTACACTTTGAATGAGAGGGGCTCCGACCTTATTGGGCCAACCATTTCTCTATCCATGGGCCGCAACCCATGTACCCCAACAAAATCCCCATGACTGGGAGGTTGTTCGTGAGTCTCGAACTCGAGACCTCATACTTTGACAAGAAGTCTTGCGCTCTCTTGCCACCAATTGCGCTGTAACACCCCCAGATCTGAACCCATTTGGAAAGGTATTACCGCCAGTGACCTCAGTGTTCCTTACCGAGATCACCCAAGGCTTTACCGTTTAAATACAAATCATGAAATACAATGATACAAAATGATAACTTTATTCCTATAAAACATGAGTCCCGGGATTACATCCCAATCCCGAATAGGACAAACACAGAGTTTAAACAAAGTACAGCGGAAGTCTTTAAACAAGGTACAGCGGAAGTCTTATAAAATATATAACAGAGTAAATAAGTTACAGCGGAAGTCTTATAAAAGATATTACAACAAGGATTGTAATCGCAATGATCATTTGCCCAAGGATCTCAACCTGATTAAAAGATAATTATTAAAACATCCAAAAACAACTGTCGTCTTCATAGTCAATCTAGTCTCCTCATATCTTCACTCTATCTGATGTGCCGAATCGGACGGATGACACCAGCCAACCATGCAAGGGAATTATCGGTTGGTTAGTCTAATGAAAGACTATGCAAGGGAACAAAGCAGAGTGGTTCGAAGCAGTCATATTAGGTTAGACTTCTCGTCTCTCGAATAATAATCGAGTACGTTAGTCAACCACCATACTATACTTGAATATGACAAAAGGCATGCACAAGAGAGGATTCTGGAAGACTGAATCTTCACAGAAATCGACCCGAAAGAAGACTCCAACGGAAATGAGTCTTTAAGGAAATATGACAAATCTGGAACGTTTACAGAATCAGACAACAGTGATTTAAAAGCTGACATAGATGTTTCGGTTCACGACTAACCTCACCACTTACAGCGAATCCAGATTAGAAAGAGAACGTACTCTGATCAAAAGTCGAGACGAGCTTTCCTAGCTGCACTATTTACTTAGCTGCACTACTCGCCAAAGGTATATTAATTATGTGCACTCAGGCACTTTATCTTATTAAATTCCAAAACGAGCATTACGTTATAAGCTTTTAAATCTCCACCCGAGAGATATCGGATCTCCCCGCAAGAGATATCAGACCTCCCCACAAGAGATATAGAAAGGATGATCCTTGGAAGATTTGGCACTAGCGAAGTGCGCCAACCCCGAGAAAGGGTATGGTCATGACCTTAGAGAAAGTACTGGGGAAATCCACCAAGTACCGGTTATAAAGAAACAGCTAAACCCCCACAAGGTACATAGCGTTCCTAACCACTAGTGCTAACTAAACAGTTCTAGCACAACAATAGTTCAGGATAAATCCACATAAATGCCCTCAAGGCGAACATAATTAATAGCGTTGTTCTTACAGATATACAACCTATTATAATATCATTATTACAGTTTCCAAAACAGTTTATAAAACTATTTCCAAATAAACACAGTAATCATTCCAAATTAATTACTCAGATAAACAACTGATAATTAATGTAAATATGGAACGATGAGCAAGAGCGAACCGCCACTTGCCTTAATCCGCTGAATTGGAACAGCCTAACGACGACGGGATTCCGGGCTCGACACGGGTATAGCTCCGACAGCACAACAATCTTCGAGTCGACCCATAAAGAAACCCTAAGTTAGATCTGACATAACAACAGTACGAATCTAAAGACGACGAAAGAAATCGAAAGGAAACGACATCCGAACGACGACCACCAAAGCTGAGGCCTAACTAGGCCATCAGCCTTCTGGCGGCGGTCGCCGGCGGCCTTACGGTGGGCGCCACTGTTCATCACGACGGTCGCCGCCATGAACACGGCGGGCGCCGCGATGAACCCAGAAAACAGAAACGGCGAGAACACTCACCAATTGGTACGCGTTTCGACCCCCTTTTGCCTTGCTTTGTGATACGGGGGTTAGCCGTGTAGAAGATGGATCTAGGCAACGGATCTCAAAACAAAAGAAAACACAAGATTAGAACAATAGCGGAAGTGAAACTAATGGATAGGATAATAGATAGAACCAATAGAAACGACGAGAAAACCCGCTTGCTTGATAGCAAGGAACCTTGTCGAACGATCTACCAACCCGATCTCTACAATGCCACACAACCAAGAATCGCGGACGAACTTGGAGCACGGAGAGGATTGCTTATGAAGTACGAAATCATCAACTCCAGAGGGACTTGACAAAGACGAAAACAACTAAGCAGGAAAGAACAATCGATTGAGACTCTCACGGGGAGCCGAGTTTCAAAGCAAAACCCAAGCTCTGTTTTTGTGTTTAACAATATGAGAAATCTAACTAATGAAGAAGACAAGGGAGGCCTTAAATACCCTAGGAGGGTCGGCCCTAGCTTCCCAAAACGGGTTACACTTAATCCCGAAATATCCGAAAATAGAAAGCTGAAAATAAATAAATAATAATCCTAAAAATATCCAATGCAGAAATTAATAAGATTAAACATATGTAACGTTGACCAATAAAGTCAACGCCTTGACTTTGGACTTATCCTCTTCGTCATGTGATACATCATGTGCCATAAACGTCTCCAGCTCTTGACGTAGTTCCTTCAATCTTGACCTAGTAATCGGTCCATCAAAGGTTGGCACTAATGGCGGGGATGATTCCTCATCATTCTCCCCTTCTTGAAAAGGACTCGTCCTCGAGTCATCAACATCAGCGGCTGCATAAGGGGTAAGATCACCGACATTGAATATCGGGCTCACGCCATAGTCATCGGGCAGCTCCAACACATAGGCATTGTCGCCTACTCTCTTCAGCACCTTGAACGGTCCATCACCTCTGGGAGACAGCTTCGACTTCCTCTGCTCCGGGAACCGCTCCTTACGCAGGTGTAGCCACACCAAGTCGCCGGGCTCGAACAACACTTGACGTCGGCCGTGATTAGCTCGGGCTGCGTTCTTTGCTGCAGTAGCTTCCAAACGAGCCTTAGTCCACTCGTGCAGCTCCTTCATGAACTCAACCTGTCTATCAGCATCAAAGTCTGCTCGTTTCGGTAAAGGCAACGGCTTAAGATCCAAAGGGGTTAGGGGATTCAAACCATACACACATTCAAAAGGGGACATATTGGTAGAAGAATGAATAGTCCTATTATAAGCAAACTCAACATGTGGTAAGGCATCTTCCCAACTTTTCAGATTAGATTTAATAACAGCCCTAAGGATAGTACCCAATGTACGGTTAGTGACCTCAGTTTGTCCATCTGTCTGGGGGTGACTAGCAGTAGAGAACAACAACTTAGTACCAAGTTTACCCCACAAAGTCTTCCAAAAGTAACTCAGAAATTTGACATCCCTATCACTCACAATAGTACGAGGTACACCATGTAACCGAATAATCTCTCTAAAGAACAAATCAGCAACATTCCTAGCATCATCAGTTTTATGGCATGCAATAAAGTGAGCCATCTTAGAGAACCTATCAACAACCACAAATATAGAATCTCTCCCCTTCTTAGTCCTAGGCAAGCCAACAATAAAATCCATACTAATATCAACCCAAGGAAAGCAAGGAATAGGCAAGGTAATCTACCAGGTGGTCTCTGCTGGATGCTAAGAGCACTCGGCTAGGGGTAGAGGCGAGGGTGAGGTCGGTCCGTGTGGAGGCAGTGGATGGTTCGGCTGGGGACTTACCCTTACGCTCGGCCTCTCTTTTCTTATCATAAGCCTCAGCCACTTGAAGCGGCGTCATCGGTTTCAACACCACTTTCCTACCACGAAACTCAAAGGTATGTTGGTTAGTACGTCCATCATGAATAACATGTCTATCAAATTGCCAAGGACGACCTAACAAAATATGACAAGCTTGCATAGGAACAATATCACATAAAATTTCATCCTCATAAGTTCCTAGCTTAAGTGTAATCTTAGCTTGCTTATTCACCTTGAGTTCACCACAATCATTCATCCAATGAAGTCTATAAGGTCTAGGATGCAAAAAAGTAGGGAGTTGCAGTTTATTAACTAATTCAACACTAGCAATGTTACAACAACTACCACCATCAATAATCATGTTGCAAACTTTCCCTTTAACAAGACATCTTGTATGAAACAAATTCTCACGTTGATTATCATCACAAGGAGCCTGATTAACATGCAAAGTCCTCCTAACAATCAATGAATCACCATGCTCATATTCAATAAAATCCAAATCATCATCATTGGCATGTTCATTCATATCATGGCTAGCAACTAAATTTTCATGCTCAGTGTCAGACTCAGACTCTAACTCACCCAAATGATTAATCATCAAAACACGAGTATTAGGACAATCCTTCATGTAATGACCCTTTCCTTGACATTTAAAGCAAGTGATATCTCTAGCTCTAGGAGGAGGGTCAGCAGGGTTACCTCGTGTAACTGCAGGGGCGGGTCGTGTGGGCTGTTGTGGTGCGGTGGAGGTAGAGGGGTGCGCACCACGGGAAATCTGCTCATTGCCGCGAGGCAGACCGGTTGCTGGGCGGGATCTCTGGTGTCCAGTGCGGCCCTGCTGCTGGTCGGGACGCCAGCTTTGGCGTTGTGGCACCGTGCGGTGTTGTTGGGTATAGCTGGACTTGAATTGTCTCTCCACTTTAATTGCTTGGTGTAGCAAATCTGTCATGGTAGAATAGGGATACAATTCTATAGTGTCAGCTAAATGAGGATGCAAGATACGTAGATACCTGGACATAGTGGCCTCTTCATCTTCGACGACGTTGCCGCGTGCCATGGCTATCTGCATATTGTTGTAGACCTCTTCAACACCTAAAGAGCCTTGCCTCATAGTCTCCAAACGGTTGCGGAGAACTCTATTGTGGTGGTGGGGAACGAAGCGGGCCCTCATCATAGCTCTCATCTGGTTCCATGTGTTGACCGGAGGGTCCATGGCTTGTCTTCGAGCCTTCACAACAGAATCCCACCAAACCAAAGCATAACTAGTAAATTCAAGAGCAGCGAGTTGTACCTTTTTATGTTCAGGGAAATTGTGGCAACCTCAAATCTGCTCAATCTTTGTCTCCCATTCAAGGTAGACGTCTGGATCACACTTTCCATCAAAAGCCGGGATCTTCACTTTGATTCGTCCAATGCCGTCTTGTTCGGCTTCACGGCGGCGGGGCTGTCCACGGTCTTTCCGGGGGCGGTAAGGACGCCACTCATTACGCTCCTCGCGCTCATAGTCCTGCATATCATCATCACCCCATAAACTATAACGTATCGACATAGGAGGGGACTCAGACCTATCACGAGGTGCGGGATGCCGAATCGGGCGTATGCGATCGGTGCCAGTGGCTCTCGGTTGGCGATGCTCGTCCATCGCCGCTTGGTAGGCCGTGGCTTGGTCGACCAAGGGCTCGGTGGCGGGAAGCGGTGCGCTATGCGATGGGCCAATGTGTTCCTGCGCAGCCGGGAGTGGGTTGGAGCGGGTCTCCAACGAGTCAAACTTCGCAGACAACTGCGCGACTGTAGAAGCCAACTGTTGTAGCATCGCCTGCATATCGACATGGGAACCATTTGCAGTAACTTGTTCATCACCGGAACCTGTCATGATCACCACTTAGACGAACACAGAAAGACGTTAAGGTTAGGAAAACCAAAAAAAAAAAAACTCTCAAGTGTTTGCACTCGGTGATTGTACAACCTGCGAAGTTAGGCTCGTAAATGACAAGTTCTCTATGTGCTCAAGATACGCAGCAAATCAAGGTCAAGCAGAGATGTAGTAGACAAGACAAGTAGATGTACGACGAAAAATGACTCAAACAAAAGCGAGACTAGAGAACGACTCAACAAGGAAAGCGACACAACTATAGTCACAAGAATGAAATACAACTAAAGATGGGGCTATATATGTGTTTCGAACTCAAGAAATGCGAATTGCAAGTCAGAAAGACGTACCTTTGTCGACTCGGAACGAAGCCAATTGGAGCCGAGAGTGACCCGAGGGAACGGAAGGGGGAAGGGGTTCGGGCAAGAGAGGGTAGTGCTCGACTGAGGGCAACCCGGGGTGGGACACGGTCGGGTTGGGGTCGGGTGGGGTGGACTGAGAGCAACCCGGGGTGGGACCCGGTCGGGTTGGGGTCGGGTGGGGTGGACTGAGAGCAACCCGGGGTGGGACCCGGTCGGGTTGGGGTCGGGTGGGGTGGACTGAGGGCAACCCGGGGTGGGACCCGGTCGGGTTGGGGTCGGGTGGGGACAGGCCGGGTGGGGCTCGACTGAGCGGAACCCGGGCAGGACCCGGTCGGGTGTAGGCCGGGTGGTGGCGACTGAGCGCAACCCGGGGTGGGACCCGGTCGGGTTGGGGCCGAGTCGGTGGCAGGTACGTGAGGGCTGGGTTAACTGAGGCTCACCCGGTCTGGACCCGGTCGGGTTGTGGCCGGGTACTGTTGCGGCGACAAAGAGGTCCGAAAAAAAATCTGAAACGGAACCCTAAATTTTTTATTTTTATTATTTTTTTTTTTTTATATTTCGAAAAAAAAATTCTGAAAAATCCCAGATGCCTTTTCCTATTTTTATTTTTATTTTTTTTTGAATTTCGATAATGCTTTTTTTTTTTTTTTTTTGATATAATTTTCTTTTAGGCAACTTGTTTTTCCTGTGATATTACACTATAAAGATAAAATAAAATCTCTAGACAATCAAGCAAGTATCTTGAAGATTACCAAAATTGAACAACCGGATCTCTGGCGCGCACGAACCTGGACGCCGTCGTGTCTTGCTCGCCAAGCTAGGGTTCGAACAACAATGGTGGAAGGGGGGGGCCGAAATTTTTTGTTGATTTTTGGATGGTTTTGGTATGTTTTTGTGGATCCTCGTAGTCACAATCAACCGCAACGAACTCCTTTCCAAGACAAACAAGAGCAAACAATCAGTCAGACTAACAATTCACTAATGTGACTCAAACAAAGAAATTCAATTGACGATTGAAAACAGGAAGATCCAATTTTTTATGATGAATCTGGAATCGTCAAAGACGATCCGAAGCCGCAAAGCTCTTGATACCAATTGATACGGGGGTTAGCCGTGTAGAAGATGGATCTAGGCAACGGATCTCAAAACAAAAGAAAACACAAGATTAGAACAATAGCGGAAGTGAAACTAATGGATAGGATAATAGATAGAACCAATAGAAACGACGAGAAAACCCGCTTGCTTGATAGCAAGGAACCTTGTCGAACGATCTACCAACCCGATCTCTACAACGCCACACAACCAAGAATCGCGGACGAACTTGGAGCACGGAGAGGATTGCTTATGAAGTACGAAATCATCAACTCCAGAGGGACTTGACAAAGACGAAAACAACTAAGCAGGAAAGAACAATCGATTGAGACTCTCACGGGGAGCCGAGTTTCAAAGCAAAACCCAAGCTCTGTTTTTGTGTTTAACAATATGAGAAATCTAACTAATGAAGAAGACAAGGGAGGCCTTAAATACCCTAGGAGGGCCGGCCCTAGCTTCCCAAAACGGGTTACACTTAATCCCGAAATATCCGAAAATAGAAAGCTGAAAATAAATAAATAATAATCCTAAAAATATCCAATACAGAAATTAATAAGATTAAACATATGTAACGTTGACCAATAAAGTCAACGCCTTGACTTTGGACTTATCCTCTTCGTCATGTGATACATCATGTGCCATAAACGTCTCCAGCTCTTGACGTAGTTCCTTCAATCTTGACCTAGTAATCGGTCCATCAAAGGTTGGCACTAATGGCGGGGATGATTCCTCATCACTTTGGGTTCTGACCTTCAAAGGCAACCAAAAGGCTTCACAAGGGACACTGGAAACACACCAAACAACACCCCGGCGATTGCTTCAGAAATCCGGCGAGGGCACAAAACTCCGGCGAGAGAGATTTTGAGATTGAGCTTCTGATTGTGTGCCAAATCCGCTCACCAAAGGCTCCAATTTATAGCCAAAGCCCAGGGGAACACAATGATGGCCCTACGACGAGCTACTCCGGCGCTGCCAGAGCCACGCCGGCGACCTTCGGGCAAGGACCTCCGGACAATGACGACGGCGGGCGCCGCCATAAATGCGACGGGCGCCGCCATAAATGCGACGGGCGCCGCCATAAATGCGACGGGCGCCGCCATAGGCCTGGCGTCCCCAGCTAGGAGAAGACCCAGCCTGCTCCTCGAGCCTGGCGATGGCGGTCGCCGCCCCTGTGGCTTTGCCGCCTCCTCAGCTCTTAGACGAAAACGATATTAACCCAGGATAAAATTATCGTACGCGAACGAGTATTAAAATCCAAAGCACGTCGTCTGTATTTTATTTCACTGAGAAAAATATTACAGATACAGAGAGCATTACAGAATGTCTCCAACTTTCTGAATTAAATCCGACGTACATAACGGATACTCGGGAAAAATCCCGGAACTCCATAAATAGCTTACAAAAATACGGGGTATCACACTATTGGGCCTAGTTTGGGCCCATTATGCATTTCTTGGTATTATTGGGCCTCATTGGGCCCATTAGGCATTTTTGGTCCTATTGGGACTAGTTTGGGCCCATTATGCATTTCTTGGTCCTATTGGGCCTAGTTTGGGCCCATTATGCATTTCTTGGTATTATTGGGCCTAATTGGGCTCATTAGGCATTTTTGGTCCTATTGGGACTAGTTTGTGCCCATTATGCATTTCTTGGTCTTATTGGGCCTAGTTTGGACCCATTATGCATTTCTTGGTATTATTGGGCCTAAATGGGCTCATTAGGTATTTTTGGTCCTATTGGGCCTAGTTTGGGCCCATTATGCATTTCTCGGGTTTTTTGCCATATTTCGGGAGTAATCCTTAAAAAATATATAAATAACACAAAACACAAGTCCAAAAAACTTAACAAAAAACACATACATAAGTCCTAAAAACTTTATAAAATCCCAAAAGTACCCAAAAAAACACATAACATCCCTAATCTCCATCGGGCTGACTCCCACTACCCTCTTCGGGCTCGTGTATAGAATCCGAAAATATTTGTGATGCACGAGGTGGAGGGGGGGCCATCAGAGGAGTCTCATCAGTCAGCATATGCAATAGTCGACTCATCATCTCGTCAACCTCCTGAATGGGGATAAGGTCCCTACGCGTCCGCCTCTCGAAATAAGCACGAAGCTCACCAGCAACCAACTGGTTCCGCTGTATTCGTAAATACCCATTAGAATTTAAATATGACAAATTAATAATCGACATTAATTGAATTAAACGAATTAAACATACCGCAAGAGTGTCCACCGATGGTGTGGGAAGGAGCATACTCTGGTCGGTCGAATGATACTCTAGGAAACGGGAACCACTGTACCTGTAACAAATAAAGTTGATAACATATTATAAAATATTTAGCATGAAGTACATAATATAAATTAAAATATTAATATAACGAAACATATTACCTCCTCATATCTAATGTTGTCCAGTAACTGGCGCATACACACCAAACGCCCAGGATCCTTGCTCTGTGGGACCTCCTGACCGTCTCTGATGGCACAACCATCGTCGGCCATGGCAGCTGGGTCCGTGACATAATGTCCACAGAAATGAGGAAAGTACGCCCATATCCATGACTACATAAGAAGATCGAACGAAGTAAAATAAATAATTATAACGTTTAAAATTAAAATTTATTTAATTTTTTTCTTACCCTCAAAAGTATGCCACAACTGGCAATTCCCTGCGCATCTCGTCTAGATGCCTGTCCTAAGTTCCGGTACAGGAACGCCAGAATGCCTTCTCCCCATGCATATCGGCCTGTGGCCTCGTGATCGAACAACAGTGCCAACCACTTGTGCTTGATTTGACGGGTAGACTTGTCGACCAACACTGTGGAGCCGAGCATCAAGAAGAGATAAAGTGAAGCCAAGACGCTCTCGTCCCTCTGCTCCCTCCCCATCATGCGCTTCAAATCGTCCTACAGCCTCTGGATAGGAATGCCGCCAGTAGAGTACCACCTATCCACCTGAGAACTATCGTCAAACCCAAAAAGCTCTAGCGCAATCCTCCGTCTAAGCTCTGCATCCTTCACGCCTGGTGTCGTACAGCTCCTCCCGTCAATGGGCACCTTAAGTAACTCATAAACGTCGTGTAACGTAATCGTCATCTCGCCCCAAGGGAAATGGAACGATGACGTCTCAGGGTGCCATCTCTCCACAAAAGCAGAGACCAAGATGCGATCAACTGCCCCGGTGCCAAGAACACGGAGATGTGTGAGGCCACTACGCTCCGCTAGCCGAAACCATGACTCTGGCTCGGGTCTGATGAAGTCCTCTAGCTCAGTGACCATGCCGACATGGAAGTGAACCCTCAAGACCTTACGGGTCTGCATGTTCGATAATTAATATTAGCTACGAAATTAACAAAAAAAATTTATACAAGACAAATATGGGATAATGTACAACAAACGTACCAAATCCTGAGTCTGTTGGCGCATCTGACGACCCAAAATACGGGGAGCCTGTACAGCATCTGGAGCCTCCTCTGGCACAGCCTCTGGAGCGTCCTCAGGAGCCGCCTGTCCTCTAGCTCTCCTGCGTCGTCGCACCTGTCTAGGAAGGGTAGGGGCACGAGAGGGAGGAGGGGCCAAAGGAGTCAGGTCAAAAATCACCCTCGCGATATGTGTGGTGTAGCTGGGAAGGAGGATAGGGATGTGCGGCCCTCCAGGCATCCAAGAAGACTGCCCTAGAACGGGGCCAAGAGCTGGAGGTGGAGCCGGAGCTGGAGCCGGTGCAGGGGAAGGAATGGGGGAGGGGCAGCAGGACCAGTCTGGACCGGTGAGCGAACGGGGGATGGAACGGGGGATGGGACAGAACAAGGGGGTGGAGGGTCGGTTTCATCCGGCAAAATCGAGTCAAAGGAAACCCTATACTCTGCTAGTAGGTCGTTGTCCTCGTCTGACACCTGACATGCCGCCTCATCAACTGGCATATCGTCACCAGATGTGACGTATGCGTCCTCTATCCTCGCATCATCGATCGGACCAGAAGCTGGAACCGACGGCTTTGTACCTAATAAGTCCGCCCTAATCTGTGACGAGCGACGACGCACTGTCGCTGAGATGAGCCTTCTAGGCACACCGCGTCGATCGGCTATCGGAGCCGGATGTGTCAACCCCTCAGATCCTCCCAAGGCGTCCCGTAATGCCTAAAATTTTGGTTTCGTAATTTATTATAAACGTTTATATGAAATTTAGATAATCTAAATTTCATATGAATTTTATCTAAATTATCTATATTTTATATGAAACTTAAATTATATAATTTCATATCTAAATTTTATTTTTATTCCAATTTCTAAATAATCTAATTTCATATCTAATTTATCGAAATTTCATATTTATTGCTCAATTCTAATTTCATATTTTAATTAATGAATATAAATTTGGATCAATCCTAAAATGATAATATTCTTTCAGTTCTAAAAAATACATACTATCTAAATCTAACAAATATTCTTTCAGTTCTAAAATATTCATAACTTACGAATCTAATATCATAACGAATACAATTTAAGTAAATCTAACAAATATAACGAATAAAATTTAATCACAAAATGCATTACTTACCTGACGGATGCCTGGTGCGGGTGTAACGTCCGTAGGTACACTGAATGGGGTCAACCGACGTCTCGCGCCACCACTCGTCCGTCGGGTTAAACTGGATGGCTCCTCATCCTCCATGGATACCCAAGCTCCAACCGGAGCTTCACTGGCGGCAGCACCTCCGTCATCGGCGCCGACACCTCCCACAACGGCGCCCTCACCTCCGACAGCGGCGCCTCCCTCACCTCCGGCCTCCCTCGCCCAAGAACCCCCACCACCGCCACCGGCCGGCCACTGCCCAGAACAGCCGCGAGCCGCTTCTCCGCCTCCGGCCAACTCACCACCACCATTCGGACCGCCTGAAGCCCCCCTTGTCAAATCCATGCTCGGTTTTGAAGTTGAGTAAGAGGAAAAGAGGGGGGATTCGAAATCGAAAAAATCTCGGCCGTCGCTCGCTCGCAGTTCTGAAATGGGAAAGGGGAAAGGGAAGGGAAGCGTCTTCAAGACTAAACGCATGTTTGTGCGTTAAGTCGAGACGCACAGTTGTGCGTTTAAGCTAAACGCACAGATGGGCTAGGCTAGGCTGGGCTTTAGAAGCCTGGCCCATCTTCCTATGCGTTAAGCCATAACGCATCAGATCTGGACAATTTCCACTATTTGTTCCAATTATGTCCCATGTACGTTAAGCGAAAACACATTAAGCCATACGTTAAGCCTTAACGCACCAAATAGTGTGTATTTAGAAAATGAAACGTGTGTATGTATGATTTTCTTAGATATATTGGGATAAGTAAGCGCAGTGAATTAATTGACTGAAAACCGATAATTTCTACTCACTTTCTAAATTATAGAAATGCTGAAGATTCATAGAAAAAGACCAAATGAAGGGTATTCTTCTAGAGGGTCTCTTCAACTTCAACTACGTATATTCTTCCACAGGCCACACCACAATTACAAACAACAAAGCCTGATATCTTTGAAGTTTTCTCACTACTCAATTAGATACTTCCAAATGGAATACTTGACTTTTTCCTTGCAATTTTGAAATATATATACAATTGCAATATCAATCTTAATCTCATCCCCACACCAGCAATCGAACAGATTAAACACTTAAAAACCCTCTCAATTAGCAATTCCAAATTCATTGACCTTTCAAGTTTTCTCCTTTTTTTGGGTCGAAATCTTTCAAATCTTCTTCAAACATTCCCCCAACAACCCCTTCTTCTCACACAGATTTCAAATTACAATCTCGATCAATCACAAAACCAAAATAGAAACTCAATTCTGAGAAATTCATTGATGAAACTCGGTTTCAAGAAGCACATGGAGCGCAACCGATTATCGTCGGAATCAACGGCCTCCTCGACGTCGACTTCGACATCGGCGTCGTGGAGGAGCGCGATGGTGCTGGCGGTGGAATGCATAAGAGGGACGTCGAACGCCGAAGAGTGGAGCGGAAGCCTCCTCCACACCGGCGACATAGTGGAGGAGATCAAGATCGGCGGCCAGATCCACCGCTCGCCGTTTAAGAACGGAAAGTCCGGCGTCCAGAAGCTTCTGCGGAGCTCCTTTCATAACCGGCAGACCTCGATTACAGTCCGAGTCGGCCGGCGAGGGACCGAAGGTGTCGGCGCATCGGAGGAGTTGACGGAGTTGCAGGCGTGTATCGTGCCGAGTGTTATCGGCGGGAAAAAGCAGTACGTCATCAGAGGGATCAACGATCCTGATTACGCCATCAGGTTCTTCGATCGGACGGAGGCCGAGTGCTTGGAATTGCAAGGTTAATCCGGTTACCCGTTGCCCTTAAATTACCTACTACCGGTACATACTATCGTTGACTTTCATTAATTATAAACCATCAAACTTACGTGTAACGTGTTTGATGATGTATTGTATTGTCCATATATATATACTTTTATCATATATTGCGCCCACCTAGCTATTTCCTGATAATAGAAATTTTAAAAAACCTCAACAGTAAATTACATGTGCAGTTAGCTTATATAAGAGCTTAATTTTGATGTGATATGAGGCTAAGATATGAATATATATACAGCATCAAGGAGCTCAAGAATGCAGCAAGCACTTGATACGGCTAAGCTGCAAGATGGTTATGTGGGGTACCCATGGGAGAGGAGGATGCAAGGGGCGCTCAAGGTCCCAAACTCCAGCAGCTTCCTCTCCATCCTCTTCCTCCCATTTCAGCCCTCGGAATCAGATGATCATTCGAGCTCGGCTCCGCACAACGACATCGACGACACTCTCGCTAGAGCCAATGCCTGGCTCAACGCCTCTCAGTCGTCTGGGGTTCCCATTCTCTTCACTAACATCCAAACCGAATCTCTTCTTACAAAGGTATGTATGTATATATATATTCTCTCAACTCTCAACTCTCAACTATAAATCTGTATCTGATTCCTGCTGCTTATGATAAACATGGGTTGATGGATCAAGTAGATATCCGGAGAGATAGCTTCTTGTAGGAATACCTCATCATTGTCTGATCTATCAAAACTCGCCAATGCAAGTTTGTATGGGTTTGAGGACTACCACGGCATTGATATTGGCGTTGTTCGAGCGGTTCGCCTCTGGTACTCTCCCATTGGAGAGGAATATAGAGTGACTATAGACATCAAAGAGGGAGACACGAAGCTTGGTTTCGCCATCAGCCGCACTGAAGAGGTGAAACATCTCACTTAGAACAGTTACATTAATTACATGTGCAGTTAACTGATTAAGGTATATCCTACAACAGGGCTTCATATACGTTTCGTCCGTCCTAAAGGGAGACGAAAACGTGCCTTCCTCTAGATCAGGACTAAGCAATCTGCACAAGGACGCAACACGGGCAAGCAAACTCCTAGTTGTATCAAGGATAGACAACCAGAAAGTACTGCCTTGGCTGGTCTCTTCTACCGGTGGGATCCGATGCTTTGACACGGTTTCTCTTAGCCAGAAGCTGTCGCTGCACCGCCATGCTGGGGTGACAATGTTGATCCATGTTTTCATGTGGGACCAAGACAGACAATCTAGTACTCCTCAGAGTGGTGGTCCCATCAGGATGGCACCACCGCAAACTGGGTATCCAGTAACCCCGAAGCCAGATTCGGAGTTGAGTGATGATGATGATGATGCAATAGAGCTGAGACTGGACAGAGACACTGCTGGTGAAGCATCTTTTCGATTTGATCACTTCTCGCTCCCAAATAGTTGGGTGTGAAAGTGAAACCATGCCACCCTAAATCAAGGCTACAAGTTGGATTGTTGGCTGGTTTTTTACATTCCCAATTAGAATTTACAGCCTGTATAGTAATTCTACGTTGCTCTGCGGGGCTAATCCAAGCAGCACATGTTGATCATTTGAAGTAGTTGCTTGTTAGTCAACTGCCAGACAATCAGGAAACTGATATTCAGAGGAAATTACAAGTTGGGATTAGCCTTTATTTTTAGTCCATTGCCAATCTTTTTTTTTTTCCAAGTTTGGCTTGTATTCAAAGGATCATGAATGTACGTAGGGTAGGGCCGTAGGGCTACGAAAAGTATGGCAGTCAAGATATGTGTTGAACAAAAGCATATTTGTCTGGATATTTTTGGTAAGGAAAATCCGACAATATCTATGATGAGGGTAGTTAAATACACTTAAAAAGGATAATACTTGTTAACTAAAAGGAATTGTTGTGTGGGTAATTACTTAATGAAAACCTTAAAAGGGGGTGATTCCTCCTCTTCCCCTTCAAAGTTCTGGGTTTGTGTTTTTACATGTACTTATCTCAGACTAAACCTCTCCGGCATGGATTTCTTACAATGAGAGTTGCAAGCTTGTGAAACATGCTAAACCCCAGTACTTATCTGTATAAACCTTGGATGTTCTGTTGCAGCAACCCGCCTCACGTTTCTAGGATCTTGAATTGTTTGTTAGACAATCATCTTCGCCTTTCCAGGACTTCCGCTTTTGAGAAATCAGCAACAATGATGCTTGCTGAAACCATTCAATGCAAAAATAAATAAATGTAAAGCCATAATCTTATGACATCATTCTTCTTCAGTGACAAGTGCATATGCTCTGACAAGAGTAGCAATTGTCTAACTACAGACTTGTAATTCACAATGGAAGAAAAAAACCCTGTGCTGCACTAACACCGCAACAAAACTTGGACATTGGTCTACTTCTAGGCATAAAGAAGGGAAGAAAAGCTAACCTTGGTTCCTGCAACAATAGTGCCGTTGGAAGGGTGTACAGCACATGCAGTAACGGCCTCAGATGAGGGGACAAATCTATTTTGCCTCACTCTGAATGTGCTTGCCTCGTCATCCCTATTGCAAACAAACGTCCAGCATTAACTTCCAATTACCAATGGTTTATCCAACACTGGTTGATAAATAAGCATTTTGGACATTTCATGCAAATGTATAAAATATTAAATGGTCCCCTACCTATAGTCTACATGACTAGGAGAACTTGGATCGGGACAGAAATCCAAAAGATACAAACCATCATTAGATGATGATCCAACTGCATAAATCTGAGTGATCGAAACAATATTTAGTCACAAATGCAGAGAACTGGGTAAATGAAGCAAGTAGATCTTTTACGAGGAAGATGGCTTACGCCAGTTGCTGAAAACCATGATGGTTTTCTCAAGTATGATATATTTGCTGATAAATTTGAGTCGTTCCTGCATATTCAAGTGGCTAGAAGATTAGTTGATTAGCACTTAACAGTTCAATTTATGCTCTATCTGAAGAACTAAACACTCACAACCAAGCTGGTGGAGGGCAATGAATATGTGTGACCTTTGCACTGCTCACTTCAAGGATACCAGACCTGCACAATTATGAGCACTATGGATTACAAGGATGGATAAAGGATAAATACTCATGATAAATTTACTAAGAATGAGTAACAATGTATAATTTCTAATTGATAACCCACCAACCATCATCAAGATGGAAGGCCAATCGATGTGCACATGAGGGGTCTTTGTCAATTGAGTGAATTTCCTTCATAAAAATATCTGATTGTGCCTACAATAGACAAAGGGAAAGACAAAGTTCATTAAAAATATATGGAGGTGAAATGAGAGGCATAAAATAAAGCAGCCAAAGTTCATAACTCAGATTAGTGCTAATAAAAAACTAAAATGGCTTCAGATTCAACAACTTTGGTTACCTTTAAAGGCTCAATTCTCTCAAGAAGAGATGCTAATTTGATTGAAGCCAATGGGAGATTGTATGGCTGAATGAATACAAAAATTAGTTCAAGCCAAAGCATTAAACAGTAAGCAAAACATCAGAGAGTGATCAATAACCTCCTTGTTACTAATAAAAGCAGTGGACGTTCGTCCTCCACGAAGGTCCCACATATGTACAACCCCATGCTTACCGGCACCAAATATGATCTGAAAGAGCATATCACAATCAGGATTTGCTAATAATCATACAAGCTTGGACTAGTGAAAGTAGTAAAGCACAATTACAATAATAATTGTTACAAATGTTATATAACATCAATATAGTGTGATCCACATGCATAGGCTACGATGAGAATCAGAATAACTTTGCATTGTACAGAATCATTTGTTATTAAGTTTTCTCTTAAACTTAGTCAACCTATTTTACATTATATAGGGAAAAAATTTCTCTGAGTCAATATGGAGTTGCTTTATTAGTCTTTATTTACTCATTCAGTATGCAAGCAAGTATCCAAGTACAAAACCTATATTCACTGTGTCCATCTTCCAACAATCATTTAGTATTGGAAATGCATACTTGAAAACTCCTGTGGTTGTGCAATATAAAAGCATCCACTATACAAACCTGATTTTCATGATGCAATTCTATACTATTAAGTGCAGTTCGCGAGTTTGTAGCAAGCTCAAGACAGGGGAGGTTGCTTGTTCTTCTATCCCATACATGGACTGAACCATGGGTATCTGAAGCAACAACTCTGTTGAGAAAGGTCATAACAAAATTTACTTTACATTAAGTTAGTCATAATTCCTGTAAGTTTGTGTGAGAACACAGGAGCCAATCACACGCCAGTACATAGCATGACAGATACTGTGAATCATAGTGCTATAAGATGTTTTCAGCATTTAGTTATCATACATTGCTTCACTGTTTTGTTTATTAACTAGCTATAATGTATTGAGAAAGTTATGCAATGAGACATTATATTGGGAAAAGATGGTTCGATAGATCTCTTCAGCCACCATATAATTATCAAAATTACTGCAGTACTGCCCAGACAACTTGAACTAGTGCATTAGATTGCAATATGGATCCAAAAAATTATGAACTATGAAGGGTAAAACCAACCTACATTTTCTTAGTTTATATGATGGCAATATGAATCCAAAAAATTATGACAACAAATTAGAGGTGTAAGGACAACTTGAACTAGTGCATTAGATTGCACAAATAAAGCATCAAGTGTCATTCAGACATGGGAACCTTTTATACTCCTAATCCTCCTATGTTTATTGCTGCAGAAATGGAGATCAGGTTGACTATAAAGAAAAAAAATCAGCAATTGATTACTACAACATCAGGTTTGTATAAATTATACCTTGAATCACTGTTTGTAGGAAAAATAACATCTGATAACCCCTTGTATGTATCACAGCCATGGATGCTTAAAGTGGGCCGCTTTCTCAGGACCTTCAAAGGTGTTAACAAATAAATATATAAACATATACAGAATTTTAGGTTCATAACCAAGAAAATATACATAAATTAAATTCTAATTGTCTAAATGACAGACACACACTAAGGGCATTGCTAGGGAAAAAAGTAAATGTATAGAGAAAAATGAATTCACCTCAATTGGCTCCGAAGAAACATAAGCAACATCAAAAATAAGCACTTCATTCCTTTTCAGAGATGTGCAAGCAACCTACAAAAGCATTGACCATAAAACTAATGAATGAATGAAGCAAGACAGCAAATGCAATTATTGAAATTCTGCATCAGCTATAATTTGATTGATTTCATTTGCCTCATAACATGTGAAGGATGACAAAATGCACAACAAATTAGAGGTGGAGCGGTCAAATTGAATATCAATAAATATTAAAGATGAGGAGATAGGAGAAACTATAAACAGTTTATTCTTTTGGAAAACTGAGATGACAACATATTGCAACAACGGAAATAAGCACATCCAACTCGTAGCATACATGGTTGAATTAGAAGAAACTAGAATCTTAAAGTAGCACTGTAGCAGAGAAATGAAAGATAACCTCATCCTGATTGGCAGGGTTCCATCGAATTGCATCAAGTTGTTGACATGGAAAAATGTGTAGCAGATGCTTTGCCTCATCCTCTAAGACTAAAACAAATCTATTCAGTTTTTCCACGCAGCCCAGTTGACACACACACTAAAATGCAGCAATGTACTTGCAACAGAAGTAATGATATTGTTTTAGACAAAAAGAACAGGACAAGCATATGATGGCATGTGTTTGAAGAACCGGATCTTGGTCCTCCACCACCCACTACACTTCCATTAAGCCTTTGACCCAACCCAAGGTAATAATTCACACATTCAAACAAAACACTTGGCCTAGCATTAAGCTTTTACTGCAATTGTGCAACACTTGAGCATATCAAGGGATCTGGCGTGACAGCTTCCGTTAACAAGCACACCATAAGCCTCAAGTTGGCACACCAGATACCATTTACTGGAAAATAGAAAAGACTCACAACAAACTCAAATCACAAAACTCACAATTTGATCTTCCATTACTCATGCAGTAGAGAGATTCAAAATCATGTATCATTAAGCACCCAGATTTGGTTACAGATGCCAGGAAGATTCCCTGTCATTGAACCACATAGTAAGAAGAAAATCATGCATCTTGCATAGTTTAGAAATAATACAAAATCATTCCTGTATCACTTCCAAAAATATTTAGAAATTGGCAAAGAAAACACGTATACATGGGACTCATGAAATATGAAAATTGTCTAACAGAGCTAGTACATCGTAGATATTGAGATCTAAATTGCAACACATATCGCATGCTCAGCACTCACCTTCTTGTCAAAATCAAGTGCAGATACACCATATCTGAGAGAAAACACATGTGATAGATAAGAGGCAAGAAATAGAGTACGATATTAAGATAAACATTTCCAAAACTATTGATAGAGGAGAAAGAACTCAGAAAGAGTTGATTGTTTTATGGGAAACATCTTTATTTGTGCTTTAACAAGAAAATGGTTGAAACATAAGTTCGATCAGTAACAAATAATAAATGGTACAAATAAGCAAATAGTAAGTCAAAAATCACAAAGGTGTGTGCACAGAGAAACAAACATATTTAGGACTCTCCCAAAGAAATTGAGGAAGGATACATGAAGAGAATGAAAATGCATTTGTACAGAGGAGACAACTCTAACCTTCCAGAAAGCAATTGTTGATTTATGTCCGTGGGGTTGATGATCCTATTTACCTAGATAACAGTTACGTATCTTTGCATTGGTTAAGCATCAAATAACAAGGAAAACCACTACTACTCACCATCATATTACTAGTTGTAAAGGAAAGGCAAATGATCATTGTGAAAAACACACATTCTACAATTTTTCTACAACTCGCAATTTTAAATTATAGATATACAGAAATTTAACGAGAAGCAGTGATTCTACATACATGAGTTGCACATGGAGCTCCATTGATGTGATACAAATGAGGAAATGTGCCAACCTTTTTCCCATTTAACAAACAAGAGAAACGCATAGAATAAGGAACTGGAATTGAGCAAGTAAAAGACGAGTACAGATTTGATGAAGCATACGTACCTCAGAATAAGACTGAACTAGTAAGGCCGAAATGTCTCGGCGATAAGTCGATTCGAGACGGCCATTCAATTCAACAGCCGTTCTCTTCCACCGCGGCCTTTTCAATTTCAAGCCAAACCGAACGTCAATTCAAACAACGAATTAGGGTTTCTGTAAGATTCCTAATCAACAGCACAGTATTGTTATAATTGAAAATCAAATCGCGTACAGAGTTCTGGATTAACCTTGAAGCCGGTTTCTTAGTTTCCGGCGAAGGCTCAACCGGCACCAAATACCGATCCATTCTAGTCCCCATAGCTTGCAGATTCTCTTTCAATGGAGGCTCGACAGAAAAATAAAGTGTAACTTCGGCTCGTTTCCCGCCTTTTGCCGCCAATATTCACATCAATTAAATAGTATTATTTATTTTTTTGGAAATTACGGGTGGGCTCCCTTAAAAGGCCCAAAACTATTTAGAAAGCGGCCCATTATATAGGAAATTAACCGTTTTTGCTTGTAAATATAAGTGTTGCAAAATTGTCCTAACAACTTCCACAATTAAAATTTTATAATTAGGAAGAGATCAAATGAGAACAATTATGTAGGAAAGATATAAGAATAATTTGGGACCGTTGGATTTGAGATTAAAAAGGGTTCAGATTGTACTTCCAAAAAAAAGCAAAAATTCGATTATGTCCAAAAAATTTCGTATTACACGCTTTTTGGGGGGAAATTTGTTTGTACCTCATTGTGGACATACTTTTTATGTTCATCACTTTTGTCTTTTTGATGTTCACCACTTTCGTTCTCAGATGTTCATCATCACTTCTCTACCTAGATGTTCATTAGTTTTTATACATGCATGTTTATCGTTTTTTTCTTATATGTTCATCACTTTTCGTTGCGAACATGTTTTTGATGTTCGTCATGCATGTTCATCGCTTTTCTCTTATATGTTCATCATTGTTCGTGTGAACATGCTGTTGATGTTAATCATTTTTGTCTTTGATGTTCATCACTTTCATACCCATATGTTCACTACTTTGTATCTAGATGTTCATCGATTTTTTATGCATGTATGTTTATCATTTTTCTCCTTTTAAGTTAATCACTTTTCGTTGTGAGCATGTCTTAGCTGTTCATTAGTTTTGTGGATAGATGTTCACCACTTTCATGCTCAAATATTCACTACATTATGCCTAGATGTTCATCACATTTTTATACATGCATGTTTATCACATTTTTCATATATGTTCATCACTCCTTAGCTTATTCTTATATATATTCATTTATTTCATGTCTATATGTGCATATATCACTTGTTTAGGCATACATTTGAGCCATTATGTCTACATGTGCATTACAAAACACATACAGAAAAAACCATACTTTTTTACTTACTTTTAACTTGATTTCATTTTAATAATTACCAATATTGTGTCATATAAACATGCAATGAACATTAAATGATCATTTTTATTATATTTGAGAGTTTAGAAAACAAAAAAAATAAAGATAGAAATACTAAAAATTCTGCATTTATAGTTATAAAATGATAAACATTACTTATATACTGAACATGTATATACAATATGGTGAACATTCGTGTTCACGGTGAACATTCGTGTTCACAGTGAACATTCGTGTTCACAGTGAATAAAAGCGTGTGTGCACGGAAAAGCTTCCTATACCTTCTCAGTTCTAACACAAGTAATTGTTTTCGCTGGAACCGTCCTTCTTCTTTTTTTGTCGAAGAAGAGGCAGCACTCTTCAAAGTTTTATTGAATAAAAACGAGGCTAAACTGTAATCAAGCGTGGGGTAGCCCGTCCCCTAACATCATCAAACAAAAAAGCAAAACACTAATAGGAGGTTCATCTAAAGAAACAAAACCTAACGGAAAAGAAAAAGCATAACTAGCAAGGTGGTCGGCAACCGCATTTGCCTCCCGATAAATGTGACGAAGTTGGACATACCAGTCTCTACTGATGAAGCCTTGGCAAGAAACAACCAGACTATAGATGGGATGAAAACAAGGTAACGTATTCTGAAGAAGCAAGACAACCAGTTGAGAATCGGATTCAACAATCACCCTACGGAAACCACGCTCCCAAGTCATACGTAACCCATGCAAAATACCCCACAGCTCGGCCATCGGAATCGTGCATATGCCAATATAATGCACATACCCACAAATCCATTGACCATATGAATCACGAAGAACACCTGCAGCAGTAGCACGACCCTCGTCATTTCTCGCACCATCTGAATTCACCTTAACCCACCCAAAATCAGGCATAACCCATGAGACATTACACTCTAATGGAACCGCCCTTCTTTTATTATATATGTTTCTAATGGGTTTGAAGAATATTACTATATATTAGACTACTAGGATTGAGCCGTTTATAAGCAGTAGCACGTGAAAGATGCAATTATGCAAGGCCGTGTAAGAGTTGAAATAACGTACAAACAAGAGCATGGAAAATGACAATGCCCTCTTTACAGTCCACAAACAAAATCCAAACAGTATGGTACAAATACTAATTCCAAAAGTTGTATAATTGTACCAATATTTAGTTAGTTTAGTGAATATTGACGCTATGTCTCTTGAATATTCTATTCAAAAATCTCGAATTCGAGTTCTTCTGAAAGCATGTACAGAACTAATAATGTTGTGAGTGTCAACAAGAATCTAGTCCAGACGTTGAATAACAATAGTCATTAAAACCAGGCGAATGATAAAAAAAAAAAAGTTGTATAATTGTAACGTATTATGTACGTGAGCTCTAATAATCACGTTCCTATCTTCGATCTTATGTAGATTGCAGTAGTACTATGTATACATCAATAATATGACCAATTATTTATATAAAAAAAGACATAAATAGAAATATCATAGGGAAATTACAATACAAATCATACATGGAAACAAGTCAAAAGGTGAGTGGTTCCAAGGCAAACTCGTTCCAACTGCTTTGACAATTAGATTATATATTAAAATGAGAATGCATGCATATATTATGCAAATGTGTTTTCACTTTTGTTACTTTATGCAGAGTAACAGAGGGTAAGTAGATGGGATGGAGGTAGAAGACAAAGGGAGAAGGTGATATATAGTTGGATTAGTTGAAAAGCTTCTTTTTTTTGCATGCATGTGGAAGTGTGGACGTTGACAAAAAGTAGCAAAGCCAGCTTTCAATTTCCTAGCGGAGTTGTTGGTATGTTTCAACCAAAAGTACGTTGGGTGATATTTCTAAGTCTATAAAGTTATGCATGGGCCACGAGTAACAACAAAAACATCACATACTATATATAAATCAGATAAACTACGTTACGTTTTAAATGTAAAGTACAATATCTCTCTGTAATTTATCTGTGTAGTCTTATCTGGAATTCCATTTGTTTCTATACCACTCCATTATTTGATCACTTTGCGCGCGGCCTTCACTAGTACGCAGCAACAGATCGACGAACATCGATCCTAATTAATAGCCCATACTGATTTTATTATACAATTATTTCCATACTAACAAGGAAATGTATGCCGTAATATAAGAATATAAACATAAGAGCAATTTAGCAAACCAAGAGATTCTCATTATCTCTCCGATTTCCATCCCAGCTTTTTCAAAGAGCGAGGCCAAGGAAAAGCATATAATACCTCACTTTTTCTATAGAAAAAAGAATTAAATCGCATAGAATCACATTTCTCATTCTCCAATATCATAATTAACGCCAAATTTAGTATTTATAGGCTTAATTAATAGCATAAAATTTAAAAATATAGGACTGCATATATATCTATCTTCCTAACTTTAGTTCATTTTATTCGCTAGCTAGCTCTAACACTTACACTTTTTACTTCACAAACTAGAAACCTATCACTTTAAAACAATAATAATTAATAATAAATTTATATTTTCTATGCGCATTGCATTTCCAGAAAACAGTAGGTGGCTACCTACGTGGCTACGTAGTCACAAAGTTCACAACCAACCAACCCCTAGTGTGAGTAAAAATATCTGATCCGGCAGACCCGATCCGATAATCCGTTAATCTGAACCCTAAAGTCTTTATCCGAAAACATTCGTTTAATTTTTATCCGAATCCAATCCGATTCGGGTGATTTTTCCGGATACTTGGATCGGATACGGATCGGGATATTTTGCTTATCGGGAATCCGGTACTATTAATATAATATATATGTTTTTATAACTAGTACACAATGTTTAATTAGTTTACATGATCTCAAAATAGTGTTTGTACATTATTAAGTAATTAAACCTACTTTAATTCTCCAATACAACATTCCTTATTTTATTCCATTTAATAAAAAAACAACATTGATTATTATTCTTATAAAATTAAAACCCTAAATCAATCATTCATATACTAATTGTCTCCTCACTAAACAGATCAAATATGTTTTTTTGTCAAGACTGAGTGTTCATCATTGAATTGAATTTTAATTATATAAGTTAAAGTTAAAACTTTATATATACTTGCCAATTTCTTTTGTTATATAATATATACGTTTATGGTTCTCATTTTGAAAATGTTGACAAGTTTAATTGTTTGAAAAAATTACCGGGACTTGCAAATAGTGTTGATGTTTGACATTTAGTTTGCACTTTGCGGATTGTTAGTTTTGATTGAATTAGAAAAAGTAACATTTTAATTTAATTTTTAATAGGTTTTCTAGTAACCGGATAATTTGGATATCCGAGTCGAATATTCGATCCGATTCGGATAATATTTACCGAATATCCGATCCGAAATAGACCGAATACGGATAGAAATTTTATGGATATTTTTTATCGAATATCCGACATACCGGACCGAATATATCCATTTGCTCACCCCTGCGCACCACTGCTTACGGCGCTACCCTTATGGTTCATCTGGACCAATTCGCAACAAGTTAGGGCAATTTGGTAAATTCACACTTTACACTTTATTCTTCGCCCCACAAATAGAGTAAAAAAATTCAAGTACTTGTATAAATCCTCTGGTGTTTAGTTTGGTTTTCAGGGTTCACCAAAAATCCATCAAAAAGAAGAAATGAAGTAGCACAAAGATCCATCTCAATAACAATCCTCTGGTGTTTTGTTCATCAATCTGTTCCACTTAGAACAGCAAGAGTCAAACATGAGGAATAATGAAGGAAGCAGAAAGGAGGTTAAAGACGCCATTGCAAAGGCGGTGGAGCTCAGAGCAATTCATGCTGCTCTGATGCAGGGCAACTGCACCCCAACTCCTCCTCCGCAACTCTCTTCTCATGATTACCCTGTTTTCACCCCTGTAAGTCAGTTCTGAGATGCAATTCCAATGCCTTACTGTTTTGGTTTTCTTGTTTTTGAAATGGGAGTTTGGTGGGTTCATTAGAAATGGGTCACTTGAAATTATAAAATTATTGCTGTGAATTGTGGCTATGCCTCTTAATGGAATCATTTCATCTTGGTGGATTCTGCAATCATCATTTCAAGATCTATATTAGATTACAACAGTGCAACACCACCAAAATCTAAAGATCCATTTCAAGATTCAGTGAAATGCACTATCTTCCACAAGTTTGAGCTTTTGTGATTTTCTTTCTATCGTAAAAACCATTCTTTCACATACAACTTATCTGTATGCAAATTCTGACATTAAATCCAAAACACCATTTTAGCAATAAACAATGTTATTGAAAAAATAAAACAAACTTTACCTTCAGAGTTATGAAGATGAGAGCTTACCACCCGGCTACCGTAATCTTCAGCTAGAAACTCAGGCTTTGTCTGACAACTGGAGTGATCATCAGTACGGACTAATACAAGATAATGGCAGCAGTGGAATCATACAACCAAATTACCCAAGGGAAACCGGGTCGTCGACTTCAGCGAAAGGACGAATAAATTCCTACTGCCACAATTACTATGATGTTGATCATCAAGAGGCGAGATCAGTCGCCAGTTCCTGCACTAATCACACTTCTTTCCTCCAAACTTCCCCTGCAGCGACGGAACTGCTCAATTCGAGGAGGAGGAGAAACAGCTTGGGAGACCTCAAATCAGTCAGTGATGCTGACAGCATTGCCAATTACAGCAGTTGCAAGCACTCGAATATGGTGGTGCCGCTCACAGACTCACACGTGGCGGTCCACTCGCAGCCCAAGGCCAAAAAGATGATCTTGTCGAGACTCTTTTCCAGGCTAAAGAAGAAGCCGAAAGGCGGGCCAGAGGGGGTAGTAGTTTCGCCTGAGACGCTGATGAAGGAGCTTGCGAAAGCGAATCGCGAGAGGGATGCGGCCTTGGAGGAGGTGGCAGAGATGAAGTATTCACTGGGAGATCTAAGAAAGAAGCTCAACAGTCTTGAAGGCCACTGTGAAGAGCTGAAGAGAGGCTTGAAAAAGAGCGGGAAATCGGTTGATGGCGACCTGAATTCGATGCCTGTTTGCAAGGAAGTGATGTCGGAAGGCTTCTTACAAGTGGTATCAGAGGCGCGGCTTTCAGTAAAGCAGTTCTGCAAGACACTTGTTGGGGAGATTGAAGAAACTGATGATCAGCTTATCAACTCTCTCTTGCAGCCTTATAAGCTGTCCCTTGTCAATTCAAAGTACTCCAAGGCGGTTTTGTACCATCTGGAGGCGATAGTGAACGAAACGCTCCACCAGGACTTCGAGAACTGCGTGTTTCAGAGGAATGGCTCTCCGAAGCTGCTTGACCCTCACCAGGATAGGCAGGCTAAGTTTTCGTCGTTTGTGGCGCTGAGGAATCTGAGCTGGAATGAGGTGCTGAGGAAAGGAACAAAGTATCATAGTGAAGAGTTCAGCAGGTTCTGTGATCAGAAGATGAGTAGTATCATCTCCAACCTCAACTGGATCAGGCCGTGGCCTGAACAGCTGCTGCAGTCGTTCTTTGTGGCGGCAAAATGTGTTTGGTTGCTCCACCTATTGGCGTTTTCGTGCTACCCGCCTTTGGCCATTCTAAGGGTGGAGGAGAACAGGCCATTTGATCCACATTACATGGAAGATATACTGACGGATAGGCCCAGGGCGCAGCAGGGCCTGAGTCGGGTTAAGATAATGGTGATGCCGGGGTTTTATGTTCAGGACAAGATTGTTAGGTGTAAGGTTCTCTGCAGGTACAAACATGTGAAGTAACTAGTTCTTTGGATGCTAATTTGTACACTGTAGTGGGTCAATGTGGTAACATTTTCAAGTAAATTAAAATAATTCAGATTTAGGATTTGGTTTTTTCTTGTAAGTACAAAACTTCATTATTTTAGCTCATCATCTTTAAAAGATCAACAAACTAAAAGTATATGCATTGAGCTCCACTGCACAGTGCAATATGCTTAAACTAGCTTGCAATGTGTAGGATGATATAAAAGAATCATAGTAAGCCTCTAACTTACAATGTCAAGAACTAAACGGGCTATCACCATTGTTAGCCACATGCCAATGTGACCAAGCAACCCTGAAGATAAAAATGAAAGTGAGTTACATGTAAAAAATGTGAGGGAATGTGTGTGTGCAATTAGGTAAGGAGCCAGAGTCAAATGCATCTTACATTGCAAGTTCAGGCCCCAAAATACTGCATATAATCACCATCATCGATGATTTCATCGAGCGCACTAGAACCATCAATCCCGAAGCCAAGTGGGCTAGGAAAGTCGATAAAATCCAAGGACAAATCATTGAGTGAATCAGTGACGCCATATTCAGTTCTAGGAAGTGGCTGAAATTGCACTTCATCATGTCTGTGCTCAACATGGGAATGCATCATTCCAACACCGATTTCTTGTCCATCATTTCCGGGTCCAAATCCAATCGTAGGATTGAGGGGATCGTAATCTGCTCTATATTGAACATCAGTGTTCTGCAGCGGTGGAAATGGCAAGTGTTGCCGGCTCTCATACACTCCCAGCATTGGCAAGGTATTGACTTCTGGGAGGGCAGAAAACTGGTTGAAGCTATGCGCCTCAAAATCTCTATTCGCAGGCGCATAAAGATTTATAACACCATTATCTTGCTCAGATCCACTGGCACAGTAGCCAGTATAGTCTGCATTGTTACGCTCTACATCAGGCAGCATGATTCCAGGTTCAACCGTCGTGTTCTCAATGCTAGACGGGCAAGGCTCGTGTGGGCCATGATTCGGTACCATGTTCTCTGTTTCACCACCACTATTAAGCACCATCCCAGGCTGATTATCATCAACAACGCTGCTTGATTTAACTCGTCGTCTTTTCTTTCTCCTCCCATCATTGGATGATGCAGTTCCTACAACATCATAGTCACTAAGCGCAGGACGCGATGTTGGAGGATTCTTTGTAACCACAGACTTACAATTGTCACTGCTAGGCTGCTCAACAACAGACTCCTCCCTACTCAAAACACCCAGCCAAATTGAACTCTCCTTAGCAGACATCTTATCCTGCAAGCACTTGGATTGGCGCACAAGCCTCCTAATCCTTGCAACATCAGGCGACATATGCTTGATCACAGCAGTCAACACCCCAACTTTCCACATCTTCTTCAAGTCATGTGGCTTCCTATAAGGAGGAGTCTGACCCTTGGGAAAACCGAGTCTGGCCCACCAATCTTCCCTCCCCGAAGGCCACCAAGGCGGAGGCATTCCCTTCTCCAACGGATACTTCCTCTGTGGAGGATCACAATGCTGCATCAGGGACGACAAGAGGGAGCCCAGCGTCGCATCCTGCAGATCTTGAAGCGTCATTTGCGCGCCTTTCGCCTTCTCCCTCATCGCCAAACACTCGGCTTCATACATGGCAATGGCCGCGGGGCCGTTCTTGTCAAACTTGACCTTCTCCTTCCACCAGGCTCTTATGTTGTCTGATGCACCGCTCACTGCTTTGCCCTTCTCAGGGATGATGCCATAGACGAATCCTCGGGCTTTGCACACCTCCATCAGCTTCAACATGTACTTCAAGATCCCATCTTGAGCTCGAGACATCTTCTTCCTCCTGGCTTGATCCGTGGGTTGCTTCGACTTCTCCTTCTCCGCGGCTCGTTGCGCTGCAAACTTGTGCTTCTCCTTGATCCTCTTCAGTTTGATTCGGTCCTTCCACATTCTCTTGGCCAATTCTTCTGCTTCGATTTCCTCATCACTAACGTCCTTCTCTGCCATGTTTACACACCTTATCTCGTCCACATCTAGGTCAGAACTACAAACATCCAAACACACAACACTTTTATGCACCATCGATTTCCCTCCTCTTTTCTTTCTCTCTCAAATTTCAAATTGCAAAGTCTGATTTTTTCCTTCTTCTTAACTAATCAATTCAGATTGGTAATATCTCAAAGATGTGAGGAGTAGACAAGGCTCAAAATCCGTTGTATAGCAATCAAGGAAATGATCAGCCACGGTCAAGTATTAACTATTCATGTTCAGAGAGCAAAAGCGAATTTCACTATGGAAAATCACAACTACAAGTTTTCACATAGACATGAATAGCACGTAGTACGCGAGAAATAAATAAATAAATAAATTGTAAGAGTAGTGCCGAGATTGAATCGTTTACTTGTAATCGGCATCAATTTCCTCCAATTCAGCCATATTTGTCTCCAGATTACAGAGCAAGATTGTAACAGGCTCCAAACGCTTAATTGCTATGTGTATACGATTGCTCGGAATTCGGCGAAAACGATATAGATGACAGAATCTGAAGATAATGATGATGTGATCCGAATCGGAAATGATTTGCACGGCATAGAATATTAGAATAGAATGAGGAATGAGGACTTGACAAAATTGAAATGCGACCAAGTCGAGAGAGAGAGAGAGAGAGGAGCTGCAGAGATATTGGTGATGATGGAGGAATGAGGTTGCACAGAAACAGGGGATGGTGGCGGGCGTTGAAGGAAAAGACAAAACCCAACAAGCTTAGATAGTGGTGTAGATCACCTGTCTCGCGGGTGTACCGCGAAACCATGTACCTCAAGGGTCGGTCATTGTATCTGGACGCTTTTTGGGTGAAAAGGGGAAAGCTATAAAGTCGAATAGAAGAGGAAGCAAAATTACTCCGACCGTATCCCATTCTCATTCTGATTCAAGCATTGTATTGGGCCTTTTCCAGAGTACAAAAATATAGTTATTGGGCCTAATCATGTCCATGGATCCCAGTGTATATGTAGATTATAGAATGGTTCAACCTGGCGCATAGACAATGTGCGGCCAATCAACGAAGACACATTTCTCCCATTGACGCCAATGGGACACATTTCTTTCCATTGGCGCAATTAAAATTTGCTGTCCTTAACTAAGGAGAGTGATTCTCCTACCCTCAAGATAGTCTACCCCTTCCACATCAGCTGAAAATTACAACCATATTTTAGTGTTTTAATAAGTGTATCATAGAAAGAATTACATCTTTTAATAAGATTACTTTTCGACGCATAGGTAAAATTGCCTTTCAGCGCATATGGTCATCACGTTACGTGTGGAGCCACTCCACACGTAACGTGGGGTAATTTTTTTTAATTTTTTTTAACCACACGTTACGTGTGGAGCCACTCCACACGTAACGTGTGGTATTTTTTTTTTTAAACCTCACGTTAAAAAAAGTTTGAAACTTAAAATTATTATTTTTTATTTATCAATGTTAAAATGTTAGGACATTAGTCCTAATTGGATGGAGGATGCTGGTTTGAGAACGTGAGCTGAATTTTTTTGTCTCCATGAATGTTCAAGCTAGCGTACTTTCTTATTTGATTATTTCAAGGCTTAATACACCATTGCTTATACGCCCTGCTTATTGTTGTGCACATCTTAAGCATTCAATTTTTTTTTAAAAATATGTATTAATGGGTAAGTCTGACACTGGTCAAGCTTGAAGTATTAAAAATTTGAGGTTATAGAAAGAAAACTTCTTAGTAAAATATATATTTTTTTGTTTAGAATTGACTCTTAATTCTCCAGCTAAGATACTTCATACTCCCTCTGTCCCGAGAAGAACGTCCTGATTTGACCCGATACAAATGCCGAGGCGGGTTTTGTATCGTTAATATCTCTAATAATATAACCCTAAAAATTATATTTTTTTAATATTATCAAAGTACTCGTTGAGACGAATAAAACAAGACCCCACATGACTATGTTTTTTCTTATATATTGGAAGAAATCTTAAAGATTTTTTTCAACTATGAATAGTGTACAAAAGTCAAACAGGACGAACATTATGGGACGGAGGGAGTATTACAGTTATGCGGTATAGATTCGGCTACATTTTAACATTGATAAATAAAAAATAACAACTTTAAGTTTTAAATTTTTTTTTAACGTGAGGTAAAAAAAAAAAAAAATTACCACATGTTACGTGTGGAGTGGCTCCACACATAACGTGTGAAAAAATAAATAAATTACCCCACGTTACGTGTGGAGCCACTCTACACGTAACGTGGCGACTCTATACGCTGAAAAATAATTTTACCTATACGCCGAATAGTAAAGGCCTTTAATAATTGGCCTTTTGCATGTCTAAAAAGCATAAAAGCCTATTATTAGTAGGCCCAATTTACAAGAAGGTTGAATAGGCGGCCTAATTGATCCCCAAGCATCAAATAGTTACTCTTCCTTCTTTCTATTTAATAGCCATTTTCTGTCTTGAATATTTCATAGTTGTGGCCGGCCGGAGTTTCAGGTAGTGGCCGGAGTTTCGTACGGATTTTTTCTTTCTTTTTTTGTAGGACCAATTAAACTGACCTTTAACCTTCCACTTTAATTTTCCGAATGGGTACCACATGGAACCAAGTTTTTTGGAAAAAAATATTTAAAATATCCGAACTTTGCCATTAGATCTTCGTTACAATATGTCATTAGACTAGTGCAAATAACATATACTCATCTAATCTCATGGGGGTGGGGGAATAATGGAACACAATAAGTTCGATTACAAATTGCAAGTCACCTTTCTCTCACTCAATTTTGACATTTGTTACTAAATTTTCTGCATGCTAAATAGAAATCAACATATATCTAAACTAAACATAGAGGGATTGTAATTTCTTTTGAGAAGCACAATATCTCCTGTACGCTTGTGAGGAGAGAGAGAAAAAATCATAATTGTGTTATCTTAATTGCGACAGATAGTATTTACATGAATTACAACTTGAAATTATTAAAGTATTAGATTTAAAAGACTAAAATGAGAAATTATAATTGAATTTGACCATAATATAAAAACATATTTTGTTAAGGATTGATATTAAAAGTTATTATCAATAATCTTTTATAAATAATTATAATCAAAATTAGCATTTTTCTATAAAGTATATATATAATAGAACAATAAACATTAAATCTAATTTACATTTGTTGGAACGGTGATGTTTCCTCTAATTTTGATGATGATAAACTCAATGACATTTAATGATTTTTAGTATGACTATGAGTTTCAGGAATCAGGTGAATAAAAGAAACGATGAAAATCATGTGATTAATCAAAACAGAGATTGAAAGGAACAAAGAAGTCAACAATGAAACAACGTGCTGGAACAAACAAGAAATTAAGACGCGCGGTTGTGAAGAGGAAAAGGAAGGGAACAACGCCAAAGAACGATGAGACGCGCACGTTGTTGCCCTTGTAATTTGCCGAATCTCCTATTTCTGAAAATATATCTTGAAGAAACAACTTGGGCCGCAAGATATAAAGTTGTTGAAGATCTTATTGTTACAAACGATAATAAAAGATTGTATAGGATTATTTTATTTGATTTTCCTAAAGTAAAACTAGGGTAAATCATTAGGAATTCTAGACTATAAGAAAAAAAGTCGTCAACTTCATTTTGATAAGCGACTACGGCATTTTGACAGAGCTTTGAACATTCAGTGAATAAGAAGAAAGAGAAGAAGAACTTACAAGGACAAGACTTTGGTAAGTTGAGTACTTGTTAGGGTTTTGATTGTCTTAGGTGTTGTTAGAAATGTTACAATAAGAAGTCTAGATATCTAGGGGTAAACTAGATTGAGATACGACTTGCTTGATTGTAATTCGAGGATTAATAACACAAATAGACATTTGAAATCCTACTAGGAAAACCTAGAGGTAGAAGTTTTTCTCAATCAACTAGTTGGTTGATTGAGTTTTCCTCTCTAAGGAACTCTGTCCGTTATTTTGTTTTCTGTTACAATATTCCGCTGCCCAAGGAATAGTTCAACCGTTCCTTGTACTAAAACACTTGATTCTACAACATTGATCATCAAGAAATTGTTTAAGTTGTATTTTTATGATTTCAAACATTATGTCATTTACACATTAAGAATTTATTTAAGTTGTACTAGGATCATAGGATCTCCCCTAATATAAGCAGGAGAGAAGATGGTTAGGGAAGTGTGACAGCAGTGAAGGCAGAGGTGTTCAGGATAGGAGAAGGCAAAGGGCGGCGACCATGGAAGGTCAAAGAAGGAAGAAGGGTTAATTAAAAAGATTTTGCTATTTATCGCCCTCATGGCGACAAATAAGATGTCAAAATAGAAACATTTTCTATGACGGTTTTATAATTTCTATTGTAGGGTTTTTGTAATATCCCTCATTTTTATAAGGGTATTTTGATAATTTTTCCAACTCCCGTATTTCAAGTCAGATTAAATTCAGAGAAGCTCGGACATTCGGTAATATGTTTGATCTTTGTAATATTTTTTTTGAGTAATATAAAATACAGTTGACGTGTTTTCAGGGTTAAATAGTCGTTCGTGTACGAATATATTTAACCCGGGGTTAAGATAATTAACCCAAAAGTAAAACGGACAAAAAGAGGCAAAATTGGCCTTGACCTCACCCTTGCCGCACCCGCGGTGAAGGCCAATTCTGGAGTCGGCCACCGCACCCTGCCGCACCCCGCGGTGAGATATTTCTGAACGTTATCGTCTTCCCTCTGCTCCTGCAAGTGGCGCCAGAGTTGTCAGGCCTAGCGCCCTAGCCATCCCATCTGGTTCCCTTGCAAGTGGCTGTTGCTTGGCCTATAAAAGGGAGAGAAATTCGTGGACAAGGTGGCACAGCTGAAGCTTCTTCTTCCTCTGTTTTTCTCCCAAACTCCATTGTTGACTGAGCTTGCAAGCTTCGCCGGAGTTGTCACCGGAGTTCCCTTTGAGTGGTTAAGGTGCCCTCAAGTGTTGTTTGAAGGTTTAAGGTGTTTGGAGATCAAACCATAATCGAATCGAAGGCAAACGAATCGAAAGTGGTAAGTTTCCCCCATTGTCGCTGAAGCTCCTCTGCCTCTGAGATCCCACCGCACCCGCGGCAAGCGCCCCACCGCACCCGCGATGGCCTGTGTCCGGGTTGTGTGTTCTTGGGTGTGTGGTCTTGGGCGAGGCTTGGCTTCCTTCGATTCTTTCGTATTCTTTTAGATTCGTATATGTGGATATCGAATCTAACTTAGGGTCTCGTTATGGGTCGTTTCTTAGGGATCTGGTATTCAAGATCTGTCCCTGCTTCTGACCCAGAAACCCGTCATCTCTAAGCTTTGTTCAAGCTTTCGTCGGATCTAAGGCAAGTGGCGGTTCGCTCTTGCTCATCATTCCATATTTCAATTAATTATCAATTGTTTAGTTGTTAATTAATTTGGGATGATTTACTATTTTCGTTGGGAACAGTTTTGATAACTGTTTGTGATTTTAAAAGATATTATAATAGGTTGTATATCTTCTAGAACAACACTATTATATCTGTTATTGGCCTTAATGGCTTTGATGTGATTATTACTGTGCTTTAACTGTTTAGTTAGCACGAGTATCCTTAACATTAAAATGGATTATTAATGTGCGTTAACTGTTTAGTTAACACAAGTATTCTTAACGTTGATATAAATTATTACTGCGTTCGTAACTGTTTAGTTAGAATGAGTATTCGTAGGAAAGCTATGTACCTTGTGGGGGTTTAGCTGTTTCTTTATAACTAGTACTTGGTGGGTTTTTCCCCAGTACTCTCTCTGGTCATGACCATGCCCTTACTCAGGGTTGGTGCACTTCGCTAGTGCCAAATCTTTCGGGATTTATTCCCTCTGATATCTCTTGTGAGGAGATTTGATATCTCTTGTGAGGAGATCCGATATCTCTTGCGAGGAGATTTAAAAGCTTATAACGTGATGATCGTTTTGGAATTAAATGAGATAAGTGCCGTTGTCGCACATAATTAATATACCCTTGGGCGAGTAGTGCAGCTAGGCAATAGTGCAGCTAGGAAATCTCGTCTTGACTTTGATCAGAGTAACATTCTCTTTCCAATCTGGATTCGCTTTGAGCGGTGATGTTGGTCGTGAACCGAATCATCAAGTCGTTTTGAACGCTTTGTAACACCCCCAAAACTTAACCCTTTTGGAAATGTATTACCACCAGTGACCCCAATGTTCCTTACCGAGATCACCCAAGGCTTTACCATTTAAATACAATTTATGAAATACAAATGATACATAATGATCAAAGCATTCAATCCCAAAACATAACATTGTCAAGGAAACATGAGTTACGGGATTACAACCCAATCCCGAATAGGCTAACACAGAGTTTAAACCAAATACAGTGGAAGTCTTATAAAGTAGGGTACAGCGGAAGTCTTATAAAATACATTACAACCAAAGTCATTGTCCAAAAGATCTCAACCTGATTAAAGAAATAACTAAAACATTCTAAAACCACCGTCGCCTCCATAGTCCTTCTATTCTTCTGAGATACTTTCTATCTGATGTGCCGAATCGAACGGATGACACCAGCCCACATGCAGAGAACAAAGTTCGTGGGTTAGTCTACTTGAATAGACTAGCAAGGGTACAAAGCAGAATGGTTCGAAGCAGTCGTATTAGGTTAGACTCATCGCTTCTCGAATAACAACCGATGACGATAGTCAACCATCATACTCCTATTGGAATAAACAAGAGGTATGCACAAGAGAAGATTCTGGAAGACTGAATCTTCACAGAAATCGACTCGAAAGAAGACTCCAACGGAAATGAGTCTTTAAGGAATTATGACAAATCTGGAATGTTTACAGAATCATACAACAATGATTTAAAAGTTGACTGAGATGCTTCGGTTCACGACCAACCTCACCGCATACAACGAGTCCAGATTGGAAAGAGAACGTACTATGATCAAAGTCGAGACGAGTTTTCCTAGCTGCACTATAACTTAGTTGCACTACTCGCCGAAGGTTTATTAATTATGTGCGTCGAGTAGCACTTAACTGATTTATATTACAAACCACACATCACATTATTAGACTTTTACATGTGTACCCCACCATTGGGACGACACATCTTAGTATACGTTTCGTCGAGAGTGACGTACACCGGAAGGTTTATGACACCAGCTAAGTGTCATGTCTCTACACACTTGTGAAAGAGACCGATCATGATCTTAGAATAGTACCAGATGGAGACGAGCCACCCCGATACCAGATTATAAAGAAACGACCGGACGAAGTCCGAGTACGTTCCTAACTAACAGTGCTAACCACACAGATACAACACAATCACAGTTATAGGATAAATCCACATAAAGGCCCGAAAGGCGATCACAGATAATAGCGTTGTTCTAACAGATATACAACCTATTATATGATTTTCAAAACAGTTTATAAATCACTTCCAGATGAACACAGTAATAATCGTTCCAAATTAATTAATCAATTGAAATAACTGATAATCAATGTAAATATGGAAACGATGAGCAAGAGCGAACCGCCACTTGCCTTAATCCGCAGAATAGAAACAAGCCTAACGACAACGATGAGATTCCGGGCTCGACACGGGTATGGCTCCGACAGCACAACGACCTTCGAGTCGACCCATAAAAGGAACCCTAAGTTAGATCCGACATAACAACAGTACGAATCTAAAAACGGCAAAAGAAATCGAAAGGAAAGACGCCACGACGACAACCAACCAAGCCAAAGCCACGAAGACATTCTGGGCACTGGCGGCAGTCGCCGTTCTTGGCGGCGGTCGCTGCATTCATCACGGCGGGCGCCGTAAAGAACACGGCGGTCGCCGTGAAGAACTCCGACGATAGAACGAGAGAAAAACTCACCCAAATGATGCGTGTTTCGACCCCTTTTTGCCTTGCCTGGGTTCCAACCTCCAAAGGCAACCAAAAGGCTTCACAAGGGCTTTTGTAAACACCACCAACTGACACCAACGAAGCTTCCGAAATCCGGCAAAACTAACACTCCGACGAGGCGAAATTTTGGCAGAGATTCGGTGCTGGGATGGCTCAAAACCCTTCCCCCAACACCTCCTTTTATAGCCAAAGCAATGGGAACATCATCATCACCCTAGACGAGGCCGAGCAGGGCTAGATCGGCGCGGCCAGAGCTCGCCGACGACCAACGGGTAATGACCTCTGGGTAATCACGGCGGGCGCCGCAACATTGCCTACGGCGGGCCGCGGCGGGCGCCGTAATTACGGCGGTCGCCGTTCCTAGCCCTGGCGAGCCCAGAGTAGGAGACGACGGCCTGACACCTCGGGCACAACGACAGCGGGCGCCGTTACTGTACGGCGGTCACCGTTTTTGCCTTTTCCCGCCCATTCAGCTTTTGAACGAGCAAGACATTAACCCGGGATAAAAATTATCGTACGCGAACACATATAAACATCCGAAGCACGTCGTCTGTATTTTATTTCACTGAGAAAAATATTACAGATATAGAGCACATTACAGAATGTCTCAAGCAACCTGAATTAAATCCGACGTACTAAACAGATACTCGGGAAAATTCCAAAATTCCCAAAATAACCTTACAAAAATACGAGGTATCACATCTCCTTCCCCTTAAAAGAAGTTTCGACCCCGAAACTTAGGTCGAGAATAACTCGGGAAAACGCCTGAGCATATCTGACTCGGTTTCCCACGTTTCCCAAGTAACTTCCTCCGATCTAGACTTGGACCACTGAATCCGTACCAACGGTACGATCTTGTTATGCAAACGCTTCTCCCGACGCTCCAAAATGCGCACGGGCAACTCTTCATAAGTACCATTAGCTTGAATCTCGATGTCCTCATAACTCAGCACATGAGACTCATCTGGCACATACTTCCTGAGCAAAGAGACGTGGAACACATTATGCACTAGATGAGCCGATGGCGGCAATGCCAAGCGGTACGCTAGAGATCCCACTCTATCCAGAATCTCGAATGGTCCCACGTAGCGAGGGTTAAGCTTCCCACGCTTACCAAACCTGAAAACTTCCTTCGAGGGCGACACCTTGACAAACACCTTGTCACCGACCTCGAACTCGACATTCCTACGCTTCTTTTCTGCATAAGACTTCTGCCGACTTTGTGCGGTCAACATCCTTTGTCGAATCAAGGCAATGTCATAAGCTGTCCTCTCGACTAACTCTGGCCCAAGCAGAATCTTGTCGGCGTTATCATCCCAACAAATCGGAGATCTGCATCTGCGACCGTACAAAGCTTCAAACGGAGTCATCTTGATTGTAGCATGCCAGCTGTTGTTGTAGGTGAACTCAATCAGACTCAAGCTGTCCTCCCAGCTAGTCGGACGATCGAGTATACAAGCTCTGAGCATATCCTCCAGAGTCTGGATGGTCCTTTCAGATTGACCATCTCTCTGAGGATGAAAAGTTGTACTGAACCTTAACTCGGTCCCCATAGCCTTGTGAAGTTCTTTTCAGAACCTAGACATGAAACGACCATCTCGATCCGATACAATGGTCTTAGGAATGCCATGTAAACGGACAATCTCCTTCTGATAGACCTCTGCTAACTTCTGGACTTCCCACGTGGTCTTAATGGCTATGAAATGAGCACTCTTCGTAAGTCGATCCACGATCACCCAGATAGCATCTTTCTGACCTCGAGTCTTGGGTAGCCCTGTGACGAAATCCATGGCGATGTCCTCCCATTTCCATTCTGGCACTGGGAGAGGTAGCAACTCACCACCTGATCTGCGGTGTTCGATCTTGACCTTCTGGCAAGTTAAGCATTTTGCCACAAAGTCTGCTACGTCCCACTTCATGTTTGGCCACCAAAACTTCTTTCTGAGATCCTTGTACATCTTGCTAGAACCAGGATGCACAAAATAAGCAGATGAATGAGCTTCTCTCATCACCAACTGACGAAGACTCTCTGTGTCCGGCACACAGATCCGATCCTGAAACCAAAGCGATCCATCATCCTGAATCACAAAACTGGGAGCTTTCCCGTCCATCACTTCACTGCTTAACTTTACCAAGACAATGTCATCGACTTGCTTTTCTTTGATTTGATCCAGTAGCGTAGCCTGAATTTCCAGCATACTCAGGAAACTTTTACGCTGATCATACAAGACTTCAATGTCGCACGACTCTTGGTTCAGCTTGGTTTATGCAGTAAGTAGAGCAACTACAGTCTTGTGCGTTGTCTTCCGGCTCAGTGCATCAGCTACTACATTAGCCTTGCCCGGATGATACAGCAACTCCATGTCGTAGTCTTTGAGTAACTCTAGCCAGCGGCGTTGTCTCATATTCAGCTCCTTTTGAGTAAATATATACTTGAGACTTTTGTGGTCAGTGAACACTTGGCATCTTATACCGTAGAGGTAATGCCTCTAAATCTTCAGCGCAAAGACAACTGCTGCTAACTCAAGATCATGGGTCAGATAGTTTTCTTCGTAAGTCTTGAGTTGTCTAGATGCGTAAGCAATAACTCTGCCTCTCTGGATCAGTACACAACCCAAACCACACTTTGAAGCATCACTATAGACCACATAATCGTCATTCCCTTCGGGAAGTGCTAACACGGGTGCCGAGGTCAGCCGTTGCTTCAACTCCTGGAAACTGGCCTCGCACTTATCATTCCAGAAAAACTTCTTGTGAAACTTGCGGAGTAGATTGGTCATAGGTAGAGCGGTCTTTGAAAACCCCTTCACGAACCGTCTGTAATACCCGGCAAGCCCAAGAAAGCTGCGCACCTCCTTCACGTTCTGGGGCTGTGTCCAATTTGCCACAGCTTCGATCTTTTGGGGATCAACCATAACCCCATTCTCATTGATCACGTGTCCTAAGAAAGCCACCTCCTTCATCCAGAATTCACACTTGGACAGTTTAGCATAAAGCTGATGTTGTCTAAGGACTGACAAAGCAATCCGTAGATGTTCCTCGTGGACTTCTTCACTCGGAGAGTAGATCAGAATGTCGTCTATGAAGACCACTACGAATTTGTCCAAGTACTGGTGAAAACATAGATTCATCAAATCCATAAAGACAGTTGGAGCATTTGTAAGCCCAAAAGGCATCACTACGAACTCGTAATGACCATATCTGGTCCTGAACGCAGTTCTAGGAATGTCCTGCTCACGAATTCTGAGCTGGTGATAACCCGATCTCAGGTCGATCTTGGAGAAAACATTTGCTCCCTGCAACTGGTCCAACAAGTCATCAATCCTAGGCAGAGGATACTTGTTCTTGATCGTCACCTTGTTCAACTCTCGGTAGTCGATACAAAGTCGGAACGATCCGTCCTTCTTTTTGATGAACAATACCGGAGCACCCCACGACGATGCACTCGGCCTAACATAACCTTTGTCAAGAAGATCTTCAAGTTGATTCTTCAATTCTTGCATCTCAGCTGGAGCCATCCGATACGGTGATTTGGAAATCGGCGCCGTACCAGGCTCAAGATCAATTGAAAACTCTACGTCACGGTTCGGGGGTAATCCAGGAATTTCTTCCGGAAAGACATCCGAAAACTCCCTAACCACAGGAATATCAAGAACCTCAGGTCCATCCTTCGCGGGCGAATCCAAGTAGCAAAGGTACCCGACACATCCTTGTCGTAGTAGCTTAAACACAGCCATCGCATTGATCAGCTTGCCATTATCAGCGTCATTCTGACCTTTGAACTTGCACATGAACTGGCCCCCAGATGACACCGTCACCGTTCTTGAACTGAAGTCGATCACTGCCTTGTGACGCATCAGCCAATCCATACCGAGGATAATGTCGTATGGAGCCATGGCTATACAGATCAGATCTGCCTCGAACTCCTTATCCTGAATGGTAATCGGAAAGTCGGACAGATGCTTGGTTCCCACCAAATGTTCTCCATTAGGAAGACTAACGACGAAAGGGTCGCACGAATCGTTGCACACTAAGTCTAACTTGCTAACACATCTATCCAAAATAAAGGAATGCGTAGCACCATAATCAAATAGAATGCACACTGAAGTAGAGTGAAGGTATAAAGTACCTTGAGCAATTGAAGCATTGGGTCCATCTTCTTCACGCATCTCGTACAAGCGTTGACCCTGACTCCCAGAAACAACTGGGGCCTTTCCCCTGTTCTGAGCAGTCGTCTGCACTGACGGGCTAGGAGTCTCGGCAGGCTTGAACCTAGGTCAGTTGCTCTGATGAACTGACCCTTGCTGCGACTCTACTCCCTTCTGCTTCCCCTGCTTGCAGAACTTCTGCAGATGACCATCACGTCCACACCCAAAGCACGACCTCTTCTCCTTCTGATACTCATTACTCTTGTGCCCAGCAACACCACAATTATAACACCGAACTCCTGGTCTGCCCTGACTGCTGAGTCGATCCTCCTTGCGTCATCTCCGTCTTAGCTCGGCCGGACTTGGCAAAGTTAGACGGTGGCGCAGGGCGCTTAAAGTCACCTCCTTGGTTCTGGTTCTGCATCGACTTCTGTCGGTTGCGCCTCTTGGTCGACTCCTCTAGAGTTACCTCTAGCTTATAGGCACAATCCACATACTGCTCCAAGGTAGAGCATGTGTGGTGCACCATTAACGGCTTGATATCCGGGCTCATCCACTCGTGGAAGTACCAGATCTTTTGGGCCTCGCTGGTAATCTCGGCAGGGGCGTACTGTAAAAGATGATTGAACTTAGATGCCAACTCGGTCACTTTCAGACCATCCGTCTTTGCGTACAAGAACTCTTTATGCTTCTCCTCTCTCATAGCATGAGTGATAAGCAGTATTTTACATAGCGCAACTAGTAATTATTAGCATATTATTAAGGAGATTTGGATTTGATTTATGGGATATTTCTGTAATCCGGAGAAAAGTTGAAAAGTGGTTAAACCATAGGATTTAAAGAGTTTTGGAGGTAAGTTGGTGTTTGAGGTGCGGAGCTACATTGTGGATGTTTTTGGAAGCACTTACGAGTTGAAGACGGTGCCCGAAGTCATATAGGAAAGCTGGTGATCAGAAGACAGAAGTTGCTGGAGTGGAGACCGCGAGCTGACGCGACTAATGGCGACCATCGGTTAGCAGATTTCTAGCAGAACCTTGGGGAGCACAAACCGCGATCCCCCGCGATCGCTGTTGGTCGCGGTTTTCTGAGCGACTGAACAACTTCCGATTTTCTCCAACTGCTGGGCTGTTTCGTTTTGTTTAATTGAGTAGGTATTTAAGGGGCTCGGATTAGGGTTTAAAATGACGGCCGGGAGAGCTAGCCTGGGGGCTAATCTTCCTTTTTACTCTCAAGAACACTTAGATTTCTTTTCTCTCTTTTGGATTGGAATTGGTTGTGAAGAACTAATTTCCTGTTTTGCCTAGCGTGGAAGCACAAAGTTAACCCGGTTGTAAGGTTCATTTCTCTTGTTCATCCCTTGTTGGATTTGATATTAATTTCCTTGAGCATATTTCAAATTTCTATATTTTTGACTAGATTGATCTCCTGGTTTAAATCTATAGTAATCTAAGTGCTAGAATTGGGATAGACGGTGGAATCCCTAATCACTTGTAGCGATCACAATTGCATGAAATTGGTAAATTGAATTCAATTGTGAAAAAGAAATTGATTTGCATTGCATACTTGCGTTGTTGAGTCTTTGCATGCAATCCATACAATCTTACACTTTATGCTACTAATTGAACCAACCTTAGAAGGTCTTCTAGGTTATCAGTTAGTAAGTGTTAGCAGGACCGGTTGGCTTGTTAATATAAATAAGATCAGAAGGGGAACAAATCAAAAGGGTGAATATGAACATGAGAGGAATCAATGATCAACTTGGTTGACTGCTGTGTGGAAACTTGCTAGGTGAAACTCCCTTTCTTCTTATTTTCTTAAGCTTGATTTTGGTGTTATTTCATTTGTGTAGTCTTAGTAGAAAACCAATTCCCCCTCCCATTTGTTCTTTAAAGTTGATAAATTAGTAATTACATAGAAATTGACGTGTTGATTCCCTTGGGTTCGACTCCTTAATTGCATGCTATACTCTAGTTGCATATTAGGATTACTTTGATAGCGCGCACGACTGAAACTACGCTATCAAATTTGGCGCCGTTGCCGGGGAATTAATAATTGTTCCTTCTCTTTGTAATTGTTTGTTTATCAACTTTTGGTGTGAACCTTCTGTATGGTTCACACCCGTGCTACTGATTCTCCCATTCTTGATTTTGATCCTGAAAAATATCCGCCCAAGACGGAGGTTTGAGTTGAGCACCATTGAGTCGAGCCACGACGTTAAAAAAAGCGCTTCTCGGGAGGCAACCCGAGGTGTGTGATGTTTTAATTTTTTTTTGCAATTTTTGTCGTTCTTTTTAATTGCCTTTTTAGTGTGTTTGTGGTTAGGGAAGGAAGCCCGAAGCGCAGGTTCAGCTGCTGTCTGCAGTCAAAATTGCGACCTCCCGCGGTTGGCCGCGATCGCGGTTTTTCTACTGTAAGTTCCTTCCTTTTCAAAAAAAATAAAAAAAATTTAAAAAAAATCTGAGGTCCTCTGTCAGTAGGTTCCCAGAAGAAGAGCCTGTGATTGTAGGTTGCAAACTGTGATCACATGTATGTGCTCAGAAACCTTTAGGGAGTTGGCGATTTGCTGTATTCGTCATTCATTATCTTCTTTTGTGGATCTATATATCGGAGTTCTTCTATGTTACCCCTTGTCTTGGATGAGTTGTGCATTATTGGATCATCATTGTTGCTCATCCCACTTCTACCACACCTTGTGCTTCATTGGAGAGAGGCCATCCGGTCTTGTATGTGAGTCTTTTGTTTTCTCTTTCCCCGTGATTCTACTTTGTCTTTCATTACATTGAGGACAATGCAATGTTTAAGTCTGGGGGAGAGAATGTATTCTTATGTTTTAGGGTGTTGTATATTTGTGTATGGCATATGTATAAATTTTTGAAAATTTTGAAATAGAAAAAGCCAAAAATATGAGAAAAAGGCAACCAAAATCCTGGGATGAGCTGAAAACCCGAAAGGGCAGTTCAGGTAAAAAGCAGGTAGTCCGATCGACTTTAGGTTGGTGCAAAAATGGACTTGAGTGATGTGAGCAATATGTGAGATATCTAGCAAAATGAAATGAGTGGCTAGGTGAAAACCCGAAAGGGCGCCTAGGCAGAATGAGTGGAAAGAAAAAAAGAGTGAATTTTTAGGATCATTCTGGCGTTGGCGTCATAAGAAGTGGTGTTATAAGGAGATCGGGTAGGATCACTCATGGAGCGATAAGGAGCTAGATAGGAGCTAGGATTAGATTATAATGCATTACTCATATTTGGTTGTTGGGAGGCGAAGTGTTTAGTCTTGTAATTGCTAGTATCATTTTTTCTTATACTTTCTGAAACCTGTGTGCTGATTAGAGGAGTGAGTTTTCTTTTAGCTTACTCGAGGACGAGCAAGGTTTAAGTATGGGGGAATTTGATAAGCGGTATTTTACATAGCGCAACTAGTAATTATTAGCATATTATTGAGGAGATTTGGATTTGATTTATGGGATATTTCTGTAATCCGGAGAAAAGGTGAGAAGTGGTTAAATCATAGAATTTACAGAGTTTTGGAGGTAAGTTGGTGTTTGAGGTACGGAGCTGCATTGTGGATGTTTTTGGAAGCACTTACGAGTTGAAGACGGTGCCCGAAGTCATATAGGAAAGCTGGTGATCAGAAGACAGAAGTTGCTGGAGTGGAGACTGCGAGCTGACGCGACTAATGGCGACCAGCGGTTAGCAGATTTCCAGCAGAACCTTGGGGAGCACAAACCGCGATCCCCCGCGATCGCTGTTGGTCACGGTTTTCTGAGCGACTGAACAACTTCCGATTTTCTCCAACTGCTGGGCTGTTTCGTTTTGTTTAATCGAGCAGGTATTTAAGGGGCTCAGATTAGGGTTTAAAATGACGGCCGGGAGAGCTAGCCTGGGGGCTAATCTTCCTTTTTACTCTCAAGAACACTTAGATTTTTTTTATCTCTTTTGGATTGGAATTGGTTGTGAAGAACTAATTTCCTGTTTTGCCTAGCGTGGAAGCACAAAGTTAACCCGGTTGTAAGGTTCATTTCTCTTGTTCATCCCTTGTTGGATTTGATATTAATTTCCTTGAGCATATTTCAAATTTCTATATTTTTGACTGGATTGATCTCCTGGTTTAAATCTATAGTAATCTAAGTGCTAGAATTGGGATAGACGGTGGACTCCCTAATCACTTGTAGCGATCACAATTGAATGAAATTGGTAAATTGAATTCAATTGTGAAAAGGAAATTGATTTGCATTGCATACTTGCGTTGTTGAGTCTTTGCATGCAATCCATACAATCTTACACTTTATGCTACTAATTGAATCAACCTTAGAAGGTCTTCTAGGTTATCAATTAGTAAGTGTTAGCAGGACCGGTTGGCTTGTTAATATAAATAAGATCAGAAGGGGAACAAATCAAAAGGGTGAATATGAACATGAGAGGAATCAATAATCAACTTGGTTGACTGCTGTGTGGAAAATTGCTAGGTGAAACTCCCTTTCTTCTTATTTTCTTAAGCTTGATTTTGGTGTTATTTCATTTGTGTAGTCTTAGTAGAAAACCAATTCCCCCTCTCATTTGTTCTTTAAAGTTGATAAATTAGTAATTACATAGAAATTGACGTGTTGATTCCCTTGGGTTCGACTCCTTACTTGCATGCTATACTCTAGTTGCATATTAGGATTACTTTGATAGCGCGCACGACTGAAACTACGCTATCAATGAGAGAAAAAGTGATCAACCATCTTGGTCTTGAACATCGACCAAGTCAACACTGGGCTGTCTGCCAAACCTGTGCTCTCCCACCACTCGCTAGCCTCCTCCTTCAGCTGAAGAGAAGCGATATGGACCTTCTCGGCCTCAGTACACTCCACGTTCCGAAACAGCCTCTCCATATGGGAGAACCAATGAGTCACTGCTACTGGCTCCCCTTTCCCGTTATAGCAATCGGGCCTCATAGAAGTGATGGTCTTAAGAGCGCGACCATTGCTGTCTCTAGCCCTGACGGCATTCTCCTGAACCACAGGGTTTCCGGGCTCCACAACATCAGGAACCGCTGGGTGAGTAGGCACTTCTTGCGCTTGAGGCGTACTGGGTCTCAATACATCTGCAATTGCCTGCATCACAATCCCGCGAATCGCCTCAACAACTGCGGCATCAAACAACGTCGATGCTTGGGTCTGATCCTAACCTTCACGCCTATGCTGGACGCGAGACTCTGACTCGTGCTCATCCTGAACACCTCTTCCTGCTGGCCTGGGATCTTGGCTAGTCCCAGCACCGGCTCGAGTCGAGTTCTTCGTGCTTCTTGGGTTCACCATCTGTTTACCGATCCAATTCCAAGCATTCAATACATTAATATTATGCAATATACTTATGCAATATACCAACGTAAATAAATTACTCAGAATAGATCAACTTGACATTTTATAGATGAACCTTCGAACTTTTACACAAGCAACACATGAGTCAAATCTTCGAGCATCAAAACAGAAGTTGCTCGGAAATCTAGAAAATCCACAGACACTAGCCAAAATACTGAAACAAAACACAAATACAACTGAAACACTAGCAAAAGAAGCTACGACACTAGGCAACGCCAAACCACACTAAGGCGCTCCAAGATGTCTCCTGTAAGACCGGCTATCCATGCAAGGTCTCTTCGGGCTTGGCTCACCATCCTGCTCTGGTGATGAGCTTCGCACCCTGCTTGGTCCTGGGTCACACGGCTCTGGTGACTCAGTTCCAATCTCAATCGTGGAAAAGAAAGGATTGTCCATAAGAGGTCCTCCTATTCCAGCCCTCCTCTGAGCGCTAGCGATCGCCTGATCCATCTGCTGCTGCTGCTCCATACGAGACCTCATTTCGCTCTGGCGAAGGATCTCTCTCAACTCAACCTCTGATCTCCTCCTAATACCGTGCTTAGTGTACAGTGCCTCCCAATCAACATCAGTCATGAGTGCATAAGCCGACACTGGTGATAGTTCTGGGCTGGGGGGAATAAACTGCACCCCCCGGCTCCTGACTCATCCTCGGGATCAATCTCGATCAGATCCTCGTCCTCGACATGATCTATCTCTATCTGGTAATCGTCATCGTAATGCCCTAAGGCGTATCTAGACGACTCACCCACTTCCTGCACTGCTTCCTCCCTGAGTGGCTCTACAGGTGCAGCTACAGTGACCACTGCATCCCTAGGCGTAAGGACAATAGAATCGGGAATCACATACTTGATGTCCTCGGGCGGGCTACTCGGGCCTCCAACCTCGAAACATCGCTGAGGGATCGGAAAATCTAGCCTGCCTGGAGACGGCGGGTCCGTCTTGGCGTCCTCCGACCCTCTATCAAGAGAAAAACACACACCCATTCTACAGGATAACGAGGAAGGAGTTAGTCTTTCTAGACATAGAAGCAAGCTTACTACATCAGACTATCCAGAAGACATGACTATGAACGGTGTTTTGAAATTCTTTTTACTTTGAAAATTCAGAGCCCTTTAAAAGCATTTTCAAAAACGGATAAATGATATAAAAATCCCAAACCCGTTTTAAAACCTTTGGCTCTGATACCACAACTGTAACACCCCCAAAACTTAACCCTTTTGGAAATGTATTACCGCCAGTGACCCCAGTGTTCCTTACCGAGATCACCCAAGGCTTTACCATTTAAATACAATTTATGAAATACAAATGATACATAATGATCAAAGCATTCAATCCCAAAACATAACATTGTCAAGGAAACATGAGTTACGGAATTACAACCCAATCCCGAATAGGCTAACACAGAGTTTAAACCAAATACAGCGGAAGTCTTATAAAGTAGGGTACAGCGGAAGTCTTATAAAATACATTACAACCAAAGTCATTGTCCAAAAGATCTCAACCCGATTAAAGAAATAACTAAAACATTCGAAAACCACCGTCGACTCCATAGTCCTTCTATTCTTCTGAGATACTTTCTATCTGATGTGCCGAATCGAACGGATGACACCAGCCCACATGCAGGGAACAAAGTTCGTGGGTTAGTCTACTTGAATAGACTAGCAAGGGTACAAAGCAGAATGGTTCGAAACAGTCGTATTAGGTTAGACTCATCGCTTCTCGAATAACAACCGATGACGATAGTCAACCATCATACTCCTACTGGAAAAAACAAGAGGTATGCACAAGAGAAGATTCTGGAATACTGAATCTTCACAGAAATCGACTCGAAAGAAGACTCCAACGGAAATGAGTCTTTAAGGAATTATGACAAATCTAGAATGTTTACAGAATCATACAACAATGATTTAAAAGTTGACTGAGATGCTTCGGTTCACGACCAACCTCACCGCATACATCGAGTCCAGATTGGAAAGAGAACGTACTATGATCAAAGTCGAGACGAGTTTTCCTAGCTGCACTATAACTTAGTTGCACTACTCGCCGAAGGTTTATTAATTATGTGCGTCGAGTAGCACTTAACTGATTTATATTACAAACCACACATCACATTATTAGACTTTTACATGTGTACCCCACCATTGGGACGACACATCTTAGTATACGTTTCGTCGAGAGTGACGTACACCGGAAGGTTTGTGACACCAGCTAAGTGTCCTGTCTCTACACACTTGTGAAAGAGACCGATCATGATCTTAGAATAGTACCAGATGGAGACGAGCCACCCCGATACCAGATTATAAAGAAACGATCGGACGAAGTCCGAGTATGTTCCTAACTAACACTGCTAACCACACAGATACAACACAATCACAGTTACAGGATAAATCCACATAAAGGCCCGAAAGGCGATAACAAATAATAGCATTGTTCTAACAGATATACAACCTATTATATGATTTTCAAAACAGTTTATAAATCACTTCCAGATGAACACAATAATAATCATTCCAAATTAATTAATCAATTGAAATAACTGATAATCAATATAAATATGGAAACGATGAGCAAGAGCGAACCGCCACTTGCCTTAATCCGTAGAATAGAAACAAGCCTAACGACAACGATGAGATTCCGGGCTCGACACGGGTATGGCTCCGACAGCACAACGACCTTCGAGTCGACCCATAAAAGGAACCCTAAGTTAGTCGCCGTGAAGAACTCCGACGACAGAACGAGAGAAAAACTCACCCAAATGATGCGCGTTTCGACCCCTTTTTGCCTTGCCTGGGTTTCAACCTCCAAAGGCAACCAAAAGGCTTCACAAGGGCTTCTGGAAACACCACCAACCGACACCAATGAAGCTTCCGAAATCCGGCGAAACTAACACTCCGACGAGGCGAAATTTTGGCAGAGATTCGGTGTTGGGATGGCTCAAAACCCTTCCCCCAACACCTCCTTTTATAGCCAAAGCAATGGGAACATCATCATCACCCTAGACGAGGCCGAGCAGGGCTACATCGGCGCGGCCAGAGCTCGCCGACGACCAACGGGTAATGACCTCTGGGTAATCACGGCGGGCGCCGCAACTTTGCCTACGGCGGGCCGCGGCGGGCGTCGTAATTACGGCGGTCGCCGTTCCTAGCCCTGGCGAGCCCAGAGTAGGAGACGACGGCCTGACACCTCGGGCCCAGCAACGGCGGGCGCCGTTACTGTATGGCGGTCGCCGTTTTTGCCTTTTCCCGCCCATTCAGCTTTTGAACGAGCAAGACATTAACCCGGTATAAAAATTATCGTATGCAAACGCGTATAAACATCCGAAGCACGTCGTTTATATTTTATTTCACTGAGAAAAATATTACAGATATAGAGCACATTACAGAATGTCTCAAGCTACCTGAATTAAATCCGACGTACTAAACGGGTACTCGGGAAAATTCCAAAATTCCCAAAATAACCTTACAAAAATACGGGGTATCACATCTCCTCCCCCTTAAAAGAAGTTTCGACCCCGAAACTTAGGTCGAGAATAACTTGGGAAAATGCCTTAGCATATCTGACTCGGTTTTCCACGTTTCCCAAGTAACTTCCTCCGATCCAGACTTGGACCACTGAATCCGTACCAACGGTACGATCTTGTTGCGTAAACGCTTCTCCCAACGCTCCAAAATGCGCACGGGCAACTCTTCATAAGTACCATTAGCTTGAATCTCGATGTCCTCATAACTTAGGACATGAGACTCATCTGGCACATACTTCCTGAGCAAAGAGACGTGGAACACATTATGCACTGGATGAGCCGATGGCGGCAACGCCAAGCGGTACGCTAGAGATCCCACTCTATCCAGAATCTCGAATGGTCACACGTAGCGAGGGTTAAGCTTCTCATGCTTACCAAACCTGAAAACTCCCTTCGAGGGCGACACCGTGACAAACACCTTGTCACCGACCTCGAACTCGACATTCCTACGCTTCTTATCTGCATAAGACTTCTGCTGACTTTGTGCGGTCAACATCCTTTGTCGAATCAAGGCAATGTCAGAAGCTGTCATCTCGACTAACTCTGGCCCAAGCAGAATCTTGTCGGCGTTATCATCCCAACAAATAGGAGATCTGCATCTGCGACCGTACAAAGCTTCAAACGGAGCCATCTTGATTGTAGCATGTCAGCTGTTGTTGTAGGTGAACTCAATCAGACTCAAGCTGTCCTCCCAGCTAGTCAGACGATCGAGTACACAAGCTCTGAGCATATCCTCCAGAGTCTGGATGGTCCTTTCAGACTGACCATCTGTCTGAGGATGAAAAGTTGTACTGAACCTTAACTCGGTCCCCATAGCCTTGTGAAGTTCTTTTCAGAACCTAGACATGAAACGACCATCTCGATCCGATACAATGGTCTTAGGAATGCCATGTAAACGGACAATATCCTTCTGATAGACCTCTGCTAACTTCTGGACTTCCCACGTGGTCTTAATGGCTATGAAATGAGCACTCTTCGTAAGCCGATCCACGATCACCCAGATAGCATCTTTCTGACCTCGAGTCTTGGGTAGCCCTATGACGAAATCCATGGCGATGTCCTCCCATTTCCATTCTGGCACTGGGAGAGGTAGCAACTCACCACCTGGTCTGCGGTGTTCGATCTTGACCTTCTGGCAAGTTAAGCACTTTGCCACAAAGTCTGCTACGTCCCACTTCATGTTTGGCCACCAAAACTTCTTCCTGAGATCCTTGTACATCTTGCTAGAACCAGGATGCACAGAATAAGCAGATGAATGAGCTTCTCTCATCACCAACTGACGAAGACTCTCTGTGTCCGGCACACAGATCCGATCCTGAAACCAAAGCGATCCATCATCCTGAATCACAAAACTGAGAGCTTTCCCGTCCATCACTTCACTGCTTAACTTTACCAAGACAATGTCATCGACTTGCTTTTCTTTGATTTGATCCAGTAGCGTAGCCTGAATTTCCAGCATACTCAGGAAACTTTTACGCTGATCATACAAGACTTCAATGTCGCACGACTCTTGGTTCAGCTTGGTTTGTGCAGTAAGTAGAGCAACTACAGTCTCGTGCGTTGTCTTCCGGCTCAGTGCATCAGCTACTACATTAGCCTTGCCCGGATGATACAGCAACTCCATGTCGTAGTCTTTGAGTAACTCTAGCCAGCGGCGTTGTCTCATATTCAGCTCCTTTTGAGTAAATATATACTTGAGACTTTTGTGGTCAGTGAAGACTTGGCATCTTATACCGTAGAGGTAATGCCTCCAAATCTTCAGCGCAAAGACAACCGCTGCTAACTCAAGATCATGGGTCGGATAGTTTTCTTCGTAAGTCTTGAGTTGTCTAGATGCGTAAGCAATAACTTTGCCTCTCTGCATCAGTACACAACCCAAACCACACTTTGAAGCATCACTATAGACCACATAATCGTCATTCCCTTCGGGAAGTGCTAACACAGGTGCCGAGGTCAGCCGTTGCTTCAACTCCTGGAAACTGGCCTCGCACTTGTCATTCCAGACAAACTTCTTGTGAAACTTGCGGAGTAGATTGGTCATAGGTAGAGCGGTCTTTGAAAACCCCTCCACGAACCGTCTGTAATACCCGGCAAGCCCAAGAAAGTTGCGCACCTCCTTCACGTTTTGGGGCTGTGTCCAATTTGCCACAGCTTCGATCTTCTGGGGATCAACTATAACCCCATTCTCATTGATCACGTGGCCTAAGAAAGCCACCTCCTTCATCCAGAATTCACACTTGGACAGTTTAGCATAAAGCTGATGTTGTCTAAGGACTGACAAAGCAATCCGCAGATGTTCCTCGTGGACTTCTTCACTCGGAGAGTAGATCAGAATGTCGTCTATGAAGACCACTACGAATTTGTCCAAGTACTGGTGAAAACATCGATTCATCAAATCCATAAAGACAGCTGGAGCATTTGTAAGCCCAAAAGGCATCACTACGAACTCGTAATGACCAAATCTGGTCCTGAACGCAGTTCTAGGAATGTCCTGCTCACGAATTCTGAGCTAGTGATAACCCGATCTCAGGTCGATCTTGGAGAAAACCTTTGCTCCCTGCAACTGGTCCAACAAGTCATCAATCCTAGGCAGAGGATACTTGTTCTTGATTGTCACCTTGTTCAACTCTCGGTAGTCGATACAAAGTCAGAACGATCCGTCCTTCTTTTTGACGAACAATACCGGAGCACCCCACGGCGATGCACTCGGCCTGACATAACCTTTGTCAAGAAGATCTTCAAGTTGATTCTTCAATTCTTGCATCTCAGCTGGAGCCATCCGGTACGGTGATTTGGAAATCGGCACCGTGAAGAACTCCGACGACAGAACGAGAGAAAAACTCACCCAAATGATGCGCGTTTCGACCCCTTTTTGCCTTGCTTGGGTTCCAACCTCCAAAGGCAACCAAAAGGCTTCACAAGGGCTTCTGGAAACACCACCAACCGACACCAACGAAGCTTCTGAAATCCGGCGAAACTAACACTCCGACGAGGCAAAATTTTGGCGGAGATTCGGTGTTGGGATGGCTCAAAACCCTTCCCCCAACACCTCCTTTTATAGCCAAAGCAATGGGAACATCATCATCACCCTAGACGAGGCCGAGCAGGGCTACATCGGCGCGGCCAGAGCTCGCCGACGACCAACGGGTAATGACCTCTGGGTAATCACGGCGGGCGCCGCAACTTTGCCTACGGCGGGCCGCGGCGGGCGCCGTAATTACGACAGTCGCCGTTCCTAGCCCTAGCGAGCCCAGAGTAGGAGACGACGGCCTGACACCTCGGGCCCAGTGACGGTGGGCACCGTTACTGTACGACGGTCGCCGTTTTTGCCTTTTCCCGCCCATTCAGCTTTTGAACGAGCAAGACATTAACCCGGGATAAAAATTATTGTACGCGAACGCGTATAAACATCCGAAGCACGTCGTCTGTATTTTATTTCATTGAGAAAAATATTACAGATACAGAGCACATTACAGAATGTCTCAAGCTACCTGAATTAAATCCGACGTACTAAACGGGTACTCGTGAAAATTCCAAAATTCCCAAAATAACCTTACAAAAATACGGGGTATCACATCTGTAACACCCCCAATTTATATCGGAGATATTACATGCCAGTGACCTCAGACTTTACCGTCCAAAGTCACCCCAGGCTTTTCCAAAATAATTAAGCTCAAATACACAACATAATTACATATTAATTGAAAGATTAAACAGCGGAAGACTTTAAATTACACAGCGGAAGACTTTTAAAAGAGCCAACTTAACATGGCTAAATTATGAAGATACATCAAGGTAACACTTAACAAACTTAAAACACTTAACAACTTAAATACTGACTTTAAATCTTCGTCTGCAAGCTTCTTATCCTTCAATAAGTTACTTAAACTCCGGGAATCAACTCCTGATGTGCCGAATCGAACGGATGACACCAGCCCACATGCAGAGAACAAAGTTCGTGGGTTAGTCTACTTGAATAGACTAGCAAGGGTACAAAGCAGAGTGATTCGAGTGATCGTGACCGTTTACTATCATTGTCCCTTGAATAAAAACCGAAGGGACGATATATAACCCGACACTTTCACGGAATGATTTAACAATTAGATATGCACTGAAGAGAAGACTCCAACTGAAATAAGCCTTATAGGAAATTATGACAACTGCTAGGGAACATTAAAGTTACACACACAAATGATTTAAAAGTTGACTGAGATGCTTCAGTTCACAACCAACCTCATCGCATACAGCGAATCCAGATTGAAAAGAGAATGTACTATGATCAAAGTCGAGACGAGTTTTCCTAGATGCACTATAACTTAGCTGCACTACTCGCCGAAGGTTTATTAATCATATGCACTCGGGCACATATCTTATTTAATTACCAAACACACTTTACTGAAACACGTTAATGTTATTAAGAGCGGCACACAGCTTAAATCTCAGGGTGACAATCATGTCGACCCAAATTTAACACAACACACAAACACACACACGCAAACGCACGCACGAGGCTTAATATTATTCCGAGTAACAACGGAAGTTATTATTACACAGGGTGATCTTACGTTCACCCAGATTACACTGCCACAGTGCTTACACTTTAATTTATAGGATGACAGTTACGTCCACCCCAATTGCACTAGCTAAGTGCTTAATACACAGGACTGTAATTATGCTCATCCAATGGCGCTTGCAAGGCGCTTAAAACACTTCAGATCCTTAACGGTGGATAAGAAGCATAGGTCATGACCCTTAAATTATTATCCGGAAATTAACCCGAGGAGTATTACGATTTAAAGAAACGACAAATCCTTACTTGGATTAGCGTTCCTACGAACACTCGTGTTAACTAAACAGTCTAACACAACAATTATTCACATTAAAGCCATCCCGACAATCAACTTAAACATAGAGATAATAGACACGGCTAATCCTTACTTGGATTAGTTTTCCTATTAACCCACATGCTATTCTAGCATTAAGATTAAATTTACAACAATACCATCACGGTAATTATCACATATAATAGCGTTGTTCTAACAGATATACAACCTATCATAACATTACTTTAATCACGTTTATTTATGAAATTAGTTCCCAATAAATCAACAGTTCACTCAAAGTTAATTAACAATTAAATAATTGATAATTAATGTAACATGGAATGATTAAGCAAGAGCGAACCGCCACTTGCCTTAATCCGCAGAGTAGAAACAAGCCTAACGACAATGACAGGATTCTGGGCTCCACACGGGTATAGCTCCGACAGCACAACGACCTTCGAGTCGACCCATAAAAGAAACCCTAAGTTAGATCCGACATAACAACAGTACGAATCTAAAAACGGTGAAAGAAATTGAAAGGAAAGACGCCACGATGACAACCAACCAAGACAAAGCCACGAAGGCATTCTGGGCACTGACGGTGGTCGCCGTTCTTGGCGGCGGTCGCCGCATTCATCACGGCGGGCGCCGTAAAGAACACGGCGGTCGCCGTGAAGAACTCCGACGACAGAACGAGAGAAAAACTCACCCAAATGATGCGCGTTTCGACCCCTTTTTGCCTTGCCTGGGTTCCAACCTCCAAAGGCAACCAAAAGGCTTCACACGGGCTTCTAGAAACACCACCAACCGACACCAACGAAGCTTCCGAAATCCGGCAAAACTAACACTCCGACAAGGCGAAATTTTGGCAGAGATTCGATGCTGGGATGGCTCAAAACCCTTCCCCCAACACCTCCTTTTATAGTCAAAGCAATGGGAACATCATCATCACCCTAGACGAGGCCGAGTAGGGCTAGATCGGCGCGGCCAGAGCTCTCCGGGGACCAACGGGTAATGACTTCTGGGTAATCACGGCGAGCGCCGTAACTTTGCCTACGGCGGGCGCCGTAATTACGGCGGTCGCCGTTCCTAGCCCTGGCGAGCCCAGAGTAGGAGACAACGGCCTAACACCTCGGGCCCAGTGACGGCGGGCGCCGTTACTATACGACAGTCGCCGTTTTTTCCTTTTCCCGCCCATTCAGCTTTTGAACGAGCAAGACATTAACCCGGGATAAAAATTATCGTACGCGAAAGAGTATTAAAATCCAAAGCACGTCGTCTGTATATTATTTCACTGAGAAAAATCTTACAGATACAGAGAACATTATAGAATGTCTCCAACTTTCTGAATTAAATCCGACGTACTAAACGGGTGTTCGGGAAAATTCCAAAAATTCCCAAAATAATCCTTATAGAATTACGGGGTATCACATGTGTGTCATATTTATGTTCCCCAACATTTGTCATGCTTCCGATAAGACTCAACTCGTTGGAGTCTTCTTTTGGGATTTATTGCTGTGAGACTCGGTCTCCAGAATCTTCTCTTGATCATGTCTTTTCATGTATTCCAGTAGAAGTATGGTGGTTGACTATCGTCATCGGTTTTAATTCGAGAAGCGATGAGTCTAACCTAATACGACTACTTTGTACCACTCTGTTTGTACCCTTGCATAGTCTTTCATTAGACTAACTGATAATAGGAATTTGTCGTTCTAATTCCTATTATGCAAAAGATCCAAACAAACCCTAAACCGTAATCCTAGGTAAGTAAAGGTCGAGTCCACAGGGAGACAGATTCTATCTTTATATGTGAATTTTGTGTCAATCCAAAGTAACCAAAGGGGGGTTTTGTGAGTTTTAGTAACCTAAGCATGCAAAAGTAAACAAAGTAAAATATGATGAAATCAGTGATGGGGAAAAGCACTTAGTCAAACAACATCCACTATTCGTATGACAAGTTGATCATAGAAAATCATTCAAAATCTCATGCAATGGAAATTCCAATTCCTTTTCAGATATAACTAATAGCACAACCAAATACTATTAGCACTAACTAATTAAACAACCCTGAAACTATCAAGATTCAGTTTTACAGCAGCGTTAAGAATAGGAATATAGTTGGATACAATTCTAGCATAAAACAACCAGCTTTTATCCTAGAATGTAAATCAGTTCTCTTCTGCATAAAACTAGCACAACCAGATACTAGTACGATGCAGTTGCTACTCTGAAATAGATATGCTCAACCAGTAACAATCTAGATCTAGCAATCAATCAATAACAATAAACCCTAGTTGCGTCCAAATAGAGATTATCAATATCAATCATAAGTAACTTAAGCAAGATAAAGATAAAAACCATGCAATAGATTAAGAACGAGAATCTCACAACTAAATCACAACGAAAGATTCAATGTCTGACTAAGCCAAGGGAGGCTTAGTTCTTCATAACGTAGAACGTAGAAAAGAGAAGTAGAATTAGGGTTTTGAGATAGAATCCAAGATAGGCAAACAAGCCATTTCTCAACCCTTAAATACTAAAGGAAATAAAGCTAAGTTAACCTAAAACGAAATAAATAAAAAGTAATAAAATAATGCAAATAAGGAAACGGCACGGCGGACTTCAGACATGCACGGCGGGCGCTGCATCCTTCACGGCGGGCGCCGTAATTACATCGTAGCCAATGTTGTTGGATGGGAATTGGCGGTGGTCGACGTAAGTTGCACGACGGTCGCCGTGAACTCGTTTCTTCCTCCTTTGTCTATTCAGCTCCCGAAAGCGTGTCTTCATCACCTCCTCGCCAATACTTCATAACTCCTTGGCGTCTACTACTGGTGGCTTCCTCCTCAGTGTCTCATATGATCTCCAAAATAGCTCAAACACCTCCACATACACCAACTTCGCCTCCAAACGCCATACACATGAATGTGTCTAAATCTACCCGAATGGCACCAATAAAACCTCTAATGACTCTTACTTAAGCCCTATAAAGTAGTGCTTATCAAACCACCCCATGCTTAGACCTTTGCTCGTCCACAAGTAAACCAAATAAGAGTCCACTCCTCCAATACAGCACCCAAGGTCTCAGGAAGCATATCCTCCAACTAAGAGTCACCTAACCCATGCCAAAGCTCCTGGCACCAATCTCATTTACAACACATCCACAACTCAACAGCTTAAGGGGCAAGCAGAGTACTTCCCCAAAGCTAACCCGGACATCCAAAAGTGTGAGTAACCTCTAATCCTAGCCTCCATCTATTGCTCCTTATGTCTCCCAGAGTGACCTACCCGACAATCCTTCTTTGTATCCTCTTCTTATGATGCCTCGCCAAGAATAATGAGAAATCCTAAAATCACTCTTCTTCTTTTTCACTCGTTTTGCCAAGGCGCCCTTTCGGGTTTTCACTAAGCCACTCATTTCATTTTCCAATAGATGTACTCACATAAGCTCACGTCACTCTTGACCTCATATTATCCCAGCCTAATGCTGGTCCAAGCCACCTGCTTTTTACCTAGGCCGCCCTTTCGGGTTTTCGACCTATCCCAAGATTTTTATGATAGCCTTTTTTTCAAATTTTTGGCTCTTTTCATTTTTTCTCCTCAGCAGCGTAGCAAGTATAAAACCCCACCCCATGCTTAAACATTGCATTGTCCTCAATATAATGAAAGACAAAAGAATAAAGCACAGGGAAAAGCAAAAAATAACTCACAACGTTGCCGAGTTGGTTTGGACACTTCCTTGTTGCTGGCGGTGTAGTCATAAAAGCGTATATCCAGGTGTTGAGCGTGTGTCTTAATTAATCCATAATCGTCTTCTACCGTGCAACCATAAGGTGACCACTTGGTGAGTAGTGGTAATCAAACAATGCGGGGCTGCACGACCTTCAACTCTATCAACTCCTACCACGCAACCAAGATGAACCACTCTGGTGAAGTAGTGGTCAGACAGGGGGACGGGGTTGCATGGCCTTTAAAAATGGGCCTAGATGTCATCGTGGTTGGGCCCTGGTGTACCTCCTCTCCAGCTGTCGACTGCAGGGCCATCATCGTTGCCAAATAAATGTAGGGTGAATATATTCCTCCGTTGGCAACATGATGCGCACCTCTCCGTGGGAATCTGGACAGCTGGCCTTCGGTAGATCTTTTTATTTTTTTTTATTTTTTTTGTTTGATAAATTGCGGCGGTCGCCGTAAGGAGGGCGGCGGGCGCCGTAATTGCGGCGGGCGCCGCGATTAAACGGCGGTCGCCGTTCTCAAGTCGTGGCCAACTTTCTTGGCGAGGCATTTACGGCGGGCGTCGTAAGGTTAGTGGCGGGCGCCGTGAACTCCTTCTTCACTTTTTCGCGCTTTCTGCAGGTTAGTTCAACACAAAAACTAAAAGAAAAACAATAGAAATTGACTAAGGGAAAGAAAATAAACTACCAAATCTCGGGTTGCCTCCCGAGCAGTGCCTTGGTTAATGTCGTTGGCTCGACATACTACTCGAACAACCTCAATCCATATCATCAGGCTCCTTAGGAACCTTCTTAATCCATACCTCCTTCCTGAACCAATCATGGAAAGATTTGAACCTTAGACCATGCTTCCTCTTCAGCGGCTTCTCCATCTTGACCTTCTTAGTCGCGTCTACCCCATGCTTAGATCGATCAGTGGGGTGTTTAGCCTTGACTTCAGAGACCTGCACTAAAGAGGGAACGAGCCTCTCGCTCGGAGTTAGCAGCAAAAGTGATTTACCTGGAAGCTCCGGAGGGAGCTTATAGCAAGCGTCCCACTCAGCAACACCTTCCTGCAAGTCAGCCGATATAGCAATATCCAAACTAGAATCAACAATAGGTGGTGTGTCATCTAGGTGGTCCTCATCAAAAATATCTTGCACCACATGCTCAAGTACATCAATTGCACACAAAGAATGATGATCAAAAGAAGATTTCATGGCTTCATAGATATTGTAGTTAATAGTTTGGCCATCAAATTCCATGGTTAAAGAACCAGTACTCACATTAATCTTAGTGTTGGCAGTTTCAAGAAGGGTCTCCCTAACAGAATAGGGGATGCATGCATATCATGTTCCATATCAAGCACATAGAAGTCAGCAGGAAAGGTAAGATCACCAACCCTAACCAAAACATCCTCCACTATCCCTATAGGACGCACACTAGATCTATCAGCTAGCTGAATGGAAATTTTGGTCGCATGCATGGGTCCTAATCCTAAGGATTCACAAAGAGATGAAGGTAAAACATTTATGGAAGCACCCAAATCTAACATAGCTTTATTGAACTTGGTACCTCCAATGGTGACGGGGATGGTGAACATACCTGGGTCGCCACACTTCTTGGGTAAGCGCTTCTGAAAAATAGCAGAGACATGTTTGCTTACCTTTACCTTCTTCTTGTTGTTTCTGTCTTGGTTTCTCTTTGTTGTGCACATCTGCTTCAAGAACTTCGCATAACGAGGGACAGACTTGATCAAATTGAGGAGAGGAATGTTGACCTCAACGTTTCTGAACATCTCAAACATGTCCTTGTCCTGTGCCAGTGGCTTGGTGCGCTTCAAAGCAGATGGGAATGGTGCAACGAGCTTTCACTCAGGAAAAATTGGAGGTACATACTCCTTCTCAGCCTCAGCATCGGCTTCAGAGGGGCGGCGGGCGCCGTAGGAAGTACGGCGGGCGCCGTGAACATCACCAGAAAGTTCGAAGTTTGGCTCACCGTCACGGCGGGCGCCGTGATAAGTGCGGCGGTCGCCGCAATTTTTATCAGACAAGTCGAGAGCAGGGTCATTTTCACGGCGGTCGCCGTCGATGTCACGGCGGGTGCCGTAAGTTGCACAGCGGTCGCCGTCGCTGTTCTGTTCCAGCTCCTGATCCGCTTCCTTGTCGACCTCAGAATCATCCTCTTCGAGCCTCTTCCCGCTCCTCAGAGTCATAGAACTGACATTCCTAATGTTCGGGTTCACTTCCGTTTGAGATGAAAGTTTACCAGAAATCTTCGCGTCAAGCTTGCTCACCACCTGAGAAATCTGGCCAAATTGCCTTTCTAAGTTATGAATGCTGGATTGTGTAGTCTCTTGGAATTGCAATTGGTTCTTGGTCAACTTAGCAACATTCTCATTGAGATTGACGTTGCTCTGCATCATCATCTTCATCATATCATCCATAGAAGAGGACGGGTTCGAGCTCTGCCCTTGAGGTTGTGGCACAAATGGCTGCCTTGGTTGTTGAGGATTACTCTGTTGTTGCTGTGGTTCTGGGTCTCTCCATCTGAAGTTGGGATGATCCCTCCAACCAGGGTTGTAAGTACTGGAGTAGGGATCATGCCTGGGCCTCTGCTGATATCCTCCCACTGCATTCACCTCCTCTTGTAGAGTGGGGCACGAGTCAGTAGGGTGCAAGTCGTCGTGACAAATCTCACAGGCCTTAGCCTGCTGAGGCGTACCTTTCAGCTTCAGACGCCTCACTTCCTCTCTCAGCACATCAAAATCAGCTTGATCAATTTTGGATTGGGAACTTGCAACTACCAAGCTTTGGAAACCTCTCCCACTGTATTTTCTAGCGTCATCAGCCAGAGTGGCAAATATTTCTAGAGCCTCTTCATAAGTCTTCTTCATAATATTCCCACCACATGCAAAGTTTACCATCCGACGATCATCTTCACGGAGTCCTCCATGCAGATAAAGAATCAGACCATGATTAGCATAGCCATGGTAGGGACAACTCTTCACCAGCTTCTTGAAGCGTTCATAATAGTCATAGAGAGACTCATTAGACTGTTGCTCTATGTTGCAAATCTTCTTCTTGAGCTGATTGGACTTGATCACTGGAAAGTATTTATCAAGGAACACCTTCTTCAAATTCACCCAAGTAGTGACACTTCCCGGGGGCAGAGAATGATACCAGTCTTTAGCCGATTCCTTCAGAGAAAAGGAAAAGACTCTCAACCTCATCTGGTCTTCAGTAATCTTAGATGGTCGCATGCTGGTGCAGACCTCAAGGAACTCATCCAGGTGTTGAATAGGATCCTCAAGTGGGGTTCCACTGAATTTCGGGAGTAAATGGACTACTCATGTCTTAAGCTCAAATTTGACTCCTTCACTAAGGGCAGGGAATTGCACATCACGAGTTGGTTGCTCCGAGTTAGGAGCTGTCAGAGATTCGAGAGTAACACGATCAGCCATCGTATCAGTATCCTAAAGTAGTGCACGCGCAGCCCTGCAAGCTTGAAGAAAAGTTCTCTCGATTTCTGGGTCAAAAACAAGCGGTAGATTATTAGTAACACGGGTGTGAACCATAAGATAGGTTCACACAAAGATTGGCACACAAATCACACACACAAAAATAGATTATTGTCTCCCCGGCAACGGCGCCAATTTGATAACAGGAATTTGTCGTTCTAATTCCTATTATGCAAAATATCCAAACAAACCCTAAACCGTAGTCCTAGGTAAGTAAAGGTCGAGTCCACAGGGAGACAGATTCTATCTTTATATGTGAATTTTGTGTCAATCCAAAGTAACCAAAGGGGGGTTTTGTGAGTTTTAGTAACCTAAGCATGCACAAGTAAACAAAGTAAAATATGATAAAATCAGTGATGGGGAAAAGCACTTAGTCAAACAACATCCACTATTCGTATGACAAGTTGATCATAGAAAATCATTCAAAATCTCATGCAATGGAAATTTCAATTCCTTTTCAGATATAACTAATAGCACAACCAGATACTATTAGCACTAACTAATTAAACAACCCTGAAACTATCAAGATTCAGTTTAACAACAGCGTTAAGAATAGGAATATAGTTGGATACAATTCTAGCATAAAACAACCAGCTTTTATCCTAGAATGTAAATCAGTTCTCTTCTGCATAAGACTAGCACAACCAGATACTAGTACGATGCAGTTGCTACTCTGAAATAGATATGCTCAACCAGTAACAATCTAGATCTAGCAATCAATCAATAACAACAAACCCTAGTTGCGTCCAAATAGAGATTATCAATATCAATCATAAGTAACTTAAGCAAGAGAAAGATAAAAACCATGCAATATATTAAGAACGAGAATCTCACAACTAAATCACAACGAAAGCTTCAGCGTCTGACTAAGCCAAGGGAGGCTTAGTTCTTCATAACGTAGAACGTAGAAAAGAGAAGTAGAATTAGGGTTTTGAGATAGAATCCAAGATAGGCAAACAAGCCTTTTCTCAACCCTTAAATACTAAAGGAAATAAAGCTAAGTTAACCTAAAACGAAATAAATAAAAAGTAATAAAATAATGCAAATAAGGAAACGGCGCGGCGGACTTCAGACATGCACGGCGGGCGCTGCATCCTTCACGGCGGGCGCCGTAATTACATCGTAGCCAATGTTGTTGGATGGGAATTGGCGGCGGTCGCCGTAAGTTGCACGACGGTCGCCGTGAACTCGTTTATTCCTCCTTTGTCTATTCAGCTCCCGAAAGCGTGTCTTCAGCACCTCCTCGCCAATACTTCATAACTCCTTGGCGTCTACTACTGGTGGCTTCCTCCTCAGTGTCTCATATGATCTCCAAAATAGCTCAAACACCTCCAAATACACCAACTTCGCCTCCAAACGCCATACACATGAATGTGTCTAAATCTACCCGAATGGTACCAATAAAACCTCTAATGACTCTTACTTAAGCCCTACAAAGTAGTGCTTATCACTAACCAACCGTAATTGTTCTCTGCATGGTTGGCTGGTGTCATCCGTTCGATTCGGCACATCAGATAAGTTGTCGTCCTGTGAAGGCTAGAACGACTATGAAGGCAAACGGTGTTTTTGATAAGTTTATTCAGGTTGAGATCCTTGGCGGGTGATCATTGCGATCAAGACCCTTTGTTGGTTATTTAAAAGACTTCTGTTGTGTTAAATATGTTTTGTGTAAAGACTTCCGCTGTATTTTTGATGTATTTGAAATTATGTTGAAATTCCGAGACTTTGGTTTAAATGAAAGTTATGATATTTTGTATCATAGTTGTTGTTTGATGATTTATATCAACTGGTAAAGCCTTGGGTGACATCGGACTGAACGTCTGAGGTCACTGGCGGTAATGCCTTCAAGGTTATATATTTGAGGGATGCCACATATGCATTCTCGCTGGAAATTAGCACGTGGAACATAATCATATTATAAATGGTAAATATTAAGATAGTTGGTATATATTTTAGTAATTTTAAAAGTTGGTATTATTTTGAGTTAAATGTAGATAATTGATATTATTTAAAGTAATTTTGCCTAAAAAAAAGAAGAATTGTTCATGTATTCGACTATTTTAGTTCATGTATATCGACACAATTGTTCATTTGTAAAATGAAATTAATGTGTCAATAGTTAACAAGAAAAGTAATTGCTCATATATGTGAACATGATTCTTCATATGTATGAAAATATGAAGTATTCGTGTGTGAGGATACATAAAGACAATATTCATTTATATAAATACCGTTCTAAATGAACATATGAACAAAAATATTATTCTAAATGAACAAGTAAATATATAGTTAATTGCATACTAACAAGTAGCTCATGACAAATGAACAAGTAATTTGATTCAAAATAGCACTTACGCAAAAAGAATTTAAATAGTTTTTTAACTAATCATGAGTAATTTGGGTTCTAGACATAGTTTGATCAAACAATAAAAGTTGGGAGCAATATTACTTGAATGTGAAAATTCGAAATGGATGAAAAGGGAGATGTTTAGTGGATCGGTATGAGTATAAACCTTACCGAGTCATCGAGAGCTATTTCCTTATTAATTAAGATTTGTTTAAATTTTTTTTTCCTAGATTTGGTGAAATAGTCTTACCATAACAAATATACTCTCTGATTTAATAATTGCTAGATCACAAAATTAAAGATATAAAATGTTTCTTACTATTTACCATAAGAATTCTTCTTACTACAACATGACCCCTTTTTATATATTATACTAGTGTAGTACCCGTACCTTGTACGGGATTTTTTTCCTTACATTTAAAAAATAGTATATTAAAATTATATATTTAATCGATATAGAACTATCATAGAAGTAGATAAATGATAATATAAAAAAGAACTAATTGAATAAAAAATATTAAAGAGATTGAAAAAATATTATCAAAAGAAACTATCCATAAACTTTATATATAGTAAAAATTGGCTAATTAATTTTGAAGCAGAGATAGCCACATCCCTAACACTAATACTACTAAAACGATAAAGCATAATCAAAATGTTCATCTAATACATGAAAATGAAACCCTAAACATAAAATCTCGTAAGATGTTCAAAATTGCTACAAATTATGAAAAACTTCCTTGTATACTACATTGGTTGTAGTATTAGATTTTGTTTTTTGTTTTTTGTCGCATATTAAAATCTCCAAACCTTTCTTGCTGGTAACTCTTTGATGCAACATAAAACTGATCATGAGTGAAAACAGGGTGTGAAAGATACAAACTGACATTTGCAAGTGATTGGCCCCAACTCTTGTTTATCGTCATAGCAAAACAGACACTCAAGGGAAATTGACTTCATTAAAACTTGAACGGGTATGAAGTGTTTGATGGTGACATGAGCACGTGAGGAATCAAAACTTGTCCGATATTGTTGCCTGAAATATTTCACAAAATATTCATATTGTATGCATATCCGGCTAATATGGACAAATATATTTTTTTCTTTGATTTTCGAAAAACCAACAAAAAAATGAGAGCTTGACACGTGGCAAATTCAATACCGTGATGCCACGTGACAGCAAAAAAATTTGGTTCATTTTGGGGGCGCCACATGGCGTAGTAGGTATTCTACTTTAGTAGATATATAGTAGATTACGTACAAAAAATATATGGCTGAGAATATTATTTGTTATGTTTTTGGAAAGAATAGATTATACAAAATATTCATATTGTATGCATATCCGGCTAATATGGGCAGAGATTTTATTTTCTTTGATTTTCGAAAAACCAACGAAAAAATGAGAGATTGACACATGACAAATTCAATACCGTGATGCTAGGTGGCAACATAAAATTTTGGTTCATTTTGGGGCGCCATGTGGCGTAGTAGGTATTCTACTTTAGTAGATTACGTACAAAAAATATATGACTGAGAATATTGTTTTCTACGTTTTTGGAAAGATTAGATTATAAAAAATATTCATATTGTATGCATATCCGGCTAATATGGGCAAATATTTTATTTTCATTGATTTTATTTTATTTCCGAAAAACCAAAAAAAAATGAGAGCTTGACACATGACAAATTCAATACTGTGATTCCACATGGCAACAAAAAATTTTGATTCATTTTGGGGACGCCACGTGGCGTAGTAGCTATTCTACTTTAAAAAGGGGGTGCGCCGCCCGAAATTTCTGGCGGCGCACCCCCTTTTGGGCGCATCCGGGATGCGCCCAAGAGGGGGGATAATTTTTTTGGGGGAAAAAAGTTTAATATTGGGCGCATGTATGATGCGCCCAATAGTAACTCGGGTAAGTGTTGAACCCGGGTAAGTGATGAATCCGGGTTTAGTAAACCGGTTTACATTTAAAAAAAAATGGTGAACCAGTTTACACTTTTTTTTTTAATTTTCATAAATTAATATTTATTAAAACAATTAAAAAACGAAAAAAAAATCCAGACATGGGCTCATCGAGGATGCGCCCATGTAAAAACCCTATTTACTCGGCCGCGTCAAGGATGCGCCGTTCTGGTTCGTCTTCGTCTTCCTCCTTCACATCAGAGCGGGCGACTTTCGGCGGTGTTCTTCCTCTTCGTCTCCTTCAGATCTGAGTTCCTCAATGGCGGATTCCGGCGACGATTCACAGGGCAGAGCGGGCGGCGGCGATAGCAGCGGCGGCGGAGCTTCCGGCGACGGGGGAGAGGCAAAGCGTCGACGGCTGGAGGCAGAGGCGTCGGAGGTGAGGACGACGGCGGCGGATCTGGAGCGAAATTCAGAGTTCGCGGCCGATTTGGCGGCGTGGCTGGCGGCGCAACTTCCGGCGACGGCGGCCGAGATTCCGGGGACGGCGGCCGCGCTTCCGGCGAGGGCGGACGATTTTCTGGTGTGTCCGGAAAATGCATTGGAGGTTGCCGCGGCCGTTGGTGTCGAGGCAGTGGCCCAGGTTGGAGAGGTGAGCCCACGCATACGAACCCCACGCAGACGAAAATATATTCGTCGCGAACGAGATGAGGTACGTATTTTATCGGTTTAAAATTCATATTTAATTATTGTAATTATATTATTAGAATTGTTTTACCAAAATTTATAATGTATATAATTAATTTATAAAATATTTAGATTTGTTAGAAAATATTAGAATTGTGTAAAAGTATTGAATAAATTATTCTAGTTATAGTATTTGAATATATTTAATATATACAGGAATAAAATGGATATAATATTGTAGAATTGCATATAGGTGAATTTCATATAATATTGCAGAATTGCATAAGTTAGGTAATGTATAAGTTAGTATATAATTAGAATTTTAAGTTAGTCGCCCAACATAGTAGAATTGCACATAGGTGAATTGCCTATAATATTGTAGTTTTATAGCAATGATTTGAAATTTGTGTAAATTAGACATTATTTGAAAAAAAAACAGGATGTAGTCGAGAGAATCAGACGACATATGCGGGGGGTCGTATGGTGGAATCTCGACTCGTGACTGCTTCCGGTCGCAAGAACCGATACCCCCCGAAGCCCCCCCAAGCGAAAGCGCAAACTTAATTGTAGCATCGTCCTCACGGATACAGTTCCAATAACAGAACCCGTTATTGGAACATTATCCGATCCGTTAGCGGATCCTCGTCCTCACGTGTGTTCACCTCCGGCTTCGCAGAGTCCCGTTCTAGACACGGAGGAGGCGGTTGACGACACAGAGGAGTGTGCGAGATTGGACGACATTGTTATGGAGGAGCCCGCACTCCGGGAGCCCGTCCCCCCTCCCGCACCTCAGGAGCGCGTCCCCCCTCCCGCACCCTAGGAGCCTGTCCCCCCTCCCGCACCCCAGGATGCTCCACCTACCGGAGATGCCCCCCCGTACGGCCTTGAGTTGCCTGATGTGCTACGGAGCTTCACCACTCACATTGCGCATCGGATTTGGCACGCTCCTCCTCCGCTTGTACCGTCTGTCGTACGATGTTTGAGGGCTTATACTCGCCCGGCCGAGTTCAGTGAGTGGGGTCTATATATTCCGGACGAGGTTGTTGAGGGCAGTTGGTATTGGATGGTGCAGCAGACCGGCTTGGCCGATCTCCAAGATTTTCAGTTTGGTAGGGTCGACCACATGCTTATATCAGCGTTCATCGAGAGGTGGCACCCTGAGACGAGCAGCTTTCATTTTCCGTGGGGCGAGATTACGATCACGCTTCACGATGTTGAGAGGATCTTGGGGCTGAGGATAGAGGGGTTTCCATGCCGCGATCCTACAGTTTCCATGGACGCCGACCCCAAGGAGATTGACAAGGCGCTTAAGGCGTTGGGGGCGAAGATTTTCGGTTACATCTTCGGCGTTGGGGGTGAGATGGGTAGGGATGCCCGTAGCGGTCGAGTTTCGGCCTTTGATTTTGCTGAGCACCTGCTGCACATGATACGGGATGAGGACGAGGCCCACTCGATAGCGGCTGGATTCCTATGGCATATTCTCTCCTGCAGCATTTTCGTGGACAAGTCCACGAACCAGCTGATGGTGAAGATGTTGTCGTTATTCTATGATTGGGACCGAGTGCTTGGCACGGCTTGGGGACGGGAGTGCTTGCACTATTGTATCGGCATCTGGGCGAGGCTTCCCGGGGAGAGGTAGCAGGCATAGCGGGGTGCACCTATCTACTTCAGGTAAATGAACTTTGTTTTTTATTTCGTTGCAATAATTATTACATTATTTAAACTATTATTAACTAAACATATTATTTATTTTGCATGTAGATGTGGATATGGATGTACTTTGTATAATTTCCGGGGAACCCTACCCCCCGCCCCAGAATGGGCGACGACGATCGACGCGCTACTCGATATTATATCCCGCGCTCTGCTGTGCACCATATCGACACCGGTCGGCATTACCGGCGTATTTTGGACGAGTATCGGCCCGAGGACGTAAGCACCCTAATGTTGTTATTACTTATTGGTCATCTATGATTAAATTGCTATTTCATTGTACATATGTTTCCGTTGCAGGTACGTTGGACGCCGTATGGTAGTCTAGATTATGCCGGAGCTTATAGGGCGTCCACTTACCGAGGGACGATCGCGTTCATGGATGTCGAGGAGCCGTACATGCCTGATCGGGTGGTGCGACAATTTGGACGTCGACAGAGCAGGCCATTGGATGTCATAGAGCCGTCGTCTGCTCACCGGCCAGCCAGGTTTAGGGAGAAAGATACATATAAGCTTTCATTTCCTCGTGCATGCGACGGTTGGGAGCACATCGACGAGCATCTGTGTCCATACATCTTGGAGAGCCCGATGGCCGTCCCGGCGTGGGACGTGGATGAGGAGTACTTAGACTAGTTTTTACAGATCTCACATCCGTATGTGAGCCCCTTGTCACGACTACAGCCTCGTATTCGAGCTTCTCCTCCCGTTGTGGATTCTTACAGAGTACGTTACCACTCAATCCTTGTTCTAAATATTGGCTTTGGTTATTCTTGACACTTGTCTTGTTGTTTTGCAGCGTTTAGCCATCGCGACAGCATTCGCTCGGGAGATCACCCAGAGTCGGGGTGGCGATCCGGATTGGCACCATATGCTGGCCATTTTATGCGGTGACGAGCTTCCTGAAGCTGCACCACTTGTCCGCGCGTCACAACTATCATCCCAATCGTCGGGTGGTGGCGCCGAGTCTTCATCAGTCGTAGAACACCGATCCCGAGCGGGGTGGGTCCCGTCTATATACGAGCGAGGAGAGTCCTCCAAGGCCGCAGCTTCGTCGAGCGATGACGATATGTAGTCACTGACATTGTTGTATGTTTTGGGTTGATTTCGCAACATGGAATTATGTATTGACATTTTTGGGTTTGATGATGATTCGGATGAAGATGCCATTATTTGTTGTATTGTCTAAGGTGGCATAAACCCCTTATATAGCGTTGTTACAACGGTAACTTGTTGGACGCATTCGGAATGCGTCCCCAACAAGTTACGATCTTTGTGGGCGCCTTAAAATCACTCTGTTCCATATCACCCCTGACTTCCCGAATCTGATCAACATACATATTGTCGATTTTCTGCACGAGGGTCTCCAAGCCTCCAACCGACGATTCAATCCCGTCCTTCAGCATAGAGTGCTGACTCTCGACCCTGAAATTAAAAACTCAAGTTAAACTTAGTTGCATATATCAATTTGGATTTTAGATGATCGCTTGTGAATTTACATGTTTGATGATCTTGTGCCGAAATGGAGTACCGTGTCACACCATGCACAGACTAACATCTCCTTGTAGTCCCTAAGCCATACCCTCTTCACGTATTCCATCAGCCATGGTAGCTTCTTCCACTTCTCCGTCAAGTACTCAAGTCGCTCATTATACACATCCTCAGTCGGCGACCTTAACAACCAACGAATATTACCACTAAAATGGTCAACATTGGGGACCCATTTCATGGCAAAACCCTCCACGTTGTGATTCACATGGACCCTACACAACAGATGCTTCGTGTTGGGAAAGACTATATCGACGGCTTTCGTCAGACCAAGTTCTCGATCTGACATGATCGCCGCCGGTTCCCGTCCCCCGAGAATGATCTTTAGGCGGTCCAACGCCCATGTGTAGTGCTCCGTCGTCTCATCATACATGAATACGATCGCAATACAAAATGTACGGTTGGTGCAAGTGAATCCAACAAACTCCAACAAAGGCATACCGTACCTGTACATGTATGAATTATAAGAAATAAGGTATGCAATTATAAGAAATAAGGTATGCAATTAAATATTCATAATAACTGCTCCATAATTAAACATATTCATACATGTTTGTCTTGTAGGTCGTATCCATGATGACGATGGAGGAGAACAAACTCAACAAATGCATTGCTCCGGGGTGAGAAATAAAAATATCACTCAAAACCTCCCTCCCTTCTTCATTGCGACGCGTCTCATAGCTTGTATAATAACGCCTCGCCTCTAGAAAATCCAGCATGTACTGCGGCACCGTCATATTGCCCCTACATTTCAGCCTCTCCCGACTCTTGTAATTGTAGAGTTGGTTCCTTGATGTCAAGCATTTGGGATCCTCGTGTAGAAATAGATTCATAATAGCCTTCGGCTTTATTCCGGAGGCTGACAAACTTTTCACACGCTCTCGTTGATCCTGCGAAAGCCTCCCAGCAAATGCATGACCGATCAAACTACTAGAAAGTTCATGGTCATGCGATCCACAAGCGACAGATAATCTCCAATGGTCAGATTTCAGCCAATCTCCCTTCACAATCACCCCATGCAACTGAAACGGACACTCACTCTTCTTTGTCCTCGCATTGTATTTTCGATTAGGGGTTGCCTCGGTACCGTCACCCGCCTTCTTCTTCGCCGCTCTATATGGCCCAGACTTCTCACACGACAGTATGGTCTTTCGGTTAGGCCATGACTTACTTATTACAATCACCATATGCAAGTCCAAACCTACGTTCTTAGCCCAACTGATCATACTATCTCTATCACTCCATTCTTTATCCGTACTAAAATGAGCAGAATAATCCACTGGCAAAAATTCGCTATCACTAGAGTCCTCCTATTTATGATAAATAAATAAAACTACTGTAAATATTTCAGATTATAAATTATCGTAAACAATTTAATCAAAGTTCTAAACTACAACACACTACTGTATAAACTACAACACCTAAAATATTGTTTTTGAAGTAAATATATACTTACTCTGAAATCATCAAGACCGGGTGTGTCATCCATGTGCTCAACTGGCCTAAGTGCAGCATCCATCCTTGACAAAGACATAATCTTGAATTGATAAACCCCAATCAATAGTTGCATATATATAGCAACAACATGGATAAACCACAAAGAAATTACCGTTGTTAAACGGTAACTTTTTGGACGCATCCGGGATGCGTCCAAAAAGTTATCGTTTTACACCGGTAACTTCTTGGAATTTTTTTCAATTTTCAATTTTTTTTTTTGGAGATTTTTTTTCCGAACCCGGATTGTCAGTAACTCGGGTTTGTCGGTAAACCGGTTTTTTAATTATTTTCTCGGATTTTACAAAACCAGGTACCAGACCTTGGGCGCATCATTGATGCGCCCAAGGTTAAAACTTTTTTTTTTTAAAATTGTGGATGCGCCGCAAGAAATTGTGGATGCCCAAACTGGGGTGCGCCGCAAGAAATTGTGGATGCAAACAAGAATCCCCAAAATATATGGCTGAGAATATTATTTGCTACGTTTTTGAAAAAAATAGATTATACAAAATATTCATATTGTATGCATATCTGGCTAATATGGGCATAAATTTTATTTTCTTTGATTTTCTTTGATTTTCGAAAAACCAACGAAAAAAATGAGAGCTTGACACGTGACAAATTCAATACCGTGATGCCACGTGACAACAGAAAATTTCGGTTCATTTTGGGAGCGCCACGTGACGTAGCAGATATTCTACTTTAGTAGATATATAGTAGATTAATTTTCTTTATAAAAATGTGACTTATTACATATCCTTATTCATTACATTTTTATGCACGTCATGATAAGAACTTAACAATAAGCATTATGGACCATATTTATTAGCCAAACTTAGTAAACTATAAGGCTACACTTACATACATGAGTATTGATTAATCAAAGTTATATTATCATTCTTAAAAACTTATTGCAAATAAATCATACTCCCTCCGTCCCTGAAGATAATCTTTAAAAATTTTTTAAAATTTCTTCCAATATATAAAAAAAATTATAGGGTCTTGTTGAAGATATATAAAAAATTTCTTTAAAATTTCTTCCAATATATAAAAAATTTCTTTAAAAACTATTCACAGTTGAAGATAATCTTTAAAATTTCTTCCAATATATAAAAAAAACATAGTCATATAGGGTCTTATTTGATTCGTCTCAACGAGTACTTTGATAATATCAAAAAATTATAATTTTTATTAATATATAATTAGAGATATTAACGATATAAAACTCGCTTTGACGAGTGTGCCCTCCCCCATGGGACAAACAAAAGGGGACAGAGAGTACATGTTAATAAGACTTATATTGCACGTAACATGATCCATCATTGATTTTTTTTCAAGAAAATAATGCAATAAGTTTTGTTCCCTTAATTTTTTTTCTTTTTGATTCAATTGAATTTTTGGGTCTGTAACTAATATATAGTGTAACATTATTAATTAAAAGACTCACGATTTATGAGTTTGTATTTAATATTTACATTGAGAGCTAATGTGACAGTTAGTTAAGTAAGATATCATACTACTTATTAATTTGATAAGAGATTTCATAGAGATCAAGTAAAATACAAAATTGATATATTTGAATTTTTAGACAATAGATAAAATTCAACCTCAAAGCCTAAATATAGTTAGTTGTATAAAATAAAATATAAAATCGTAGTAATTGATTAAAATGCTTACTTGTTTTATCCAATGCAAAAACATTTTTTTTTGATAAGGTAAAAATTAGATTGGAAACCACAGAAGAGCCGGTTTCTCAACCTATAGCATCCTTTCGGATGAGAATTACAAATTCTACACTATCTCTAAAGTCTTCCAAGGAAACCTGTTGAACCTTCCTTGCGATGAAGTCAGCCACGACGTTAGTTTCTCGGAAGACGTGAGAAATCTGCACTGAGAAAAATAGTTGTAAAAAACATAGGATATCAGAAATTAACATTTCAATATCCCATGGACAGTGCCAAATTTGATTAAGGACGTTCACGATGGTAAGGTTGTCACATTCTAGATGAATGTCGATAAAGCCTAATTCATAGGTCTTTACCAGGGCATTTCTAACTGCCAGTGTTTCTGTTTTAAGCGGGGTTGAAATACCACATTTATCCCCAAAGAGGAAGAGTGGTTTTCCGGTGTTGTTCCTGAAAATGTAGCCAAAACTAGATTCACCATTTGTTTTGGTGGACCCATCTGTGTTGATTTTAATTTTGTTATCCGAAGGTTTTTTCCATTTCTTTATTGGTCGTCTTACAATGTTCGTTTTATAAGTTTTTTGTTTGTCTTCTGAAAGACAGTCAGGGTTCCAGTTTTTCATTTTATTCCAGTTTTCAATTTGTTTCTGAATGTAAATAGGTACATCCTTAATGGGTTCGACATCATTATTTGTTCTACCAAAGCTTTGTTGGTTTCTATAGAACCAAATGCTCCACCAAGAGACCATTAATTCTAAGAATTGTAATCTATCAGTTTTTTGTCGAATTTCTTCAATGATTTCATTGATTTTTTTGTTTCCTATGTTTAGGGATGTGATTATGCCAAAGGTATCATGATTCATTTTTTCGATTGTTTTTAAGGTATGCTTACATTGGAAGAGAAGGTGGTTAAAATCTTCCAACAGAGCATTGCAGCGTATACAACTCGGGGGGGGGGGGGGGTTGCAACGCCTTTTTCTGCTAATCTAGCTTTTGTTGGGATTTCGTTTTTCATTATTTTCCAGACAAAGTTTTTTACTTTGGGATACGTGTCCATTTTCCAGATCCAAGAAGAATCATAGGCCGTAAAATTCTTGTTTTTGTTAATTAGTTCCATAGCAGAATTTGTAGAAAACCAACCATTTTTGCTAGTTTTCCAGTACATTCTATCATGGATCTCATTTAAAGGTATTGGGATCGATGTTAATTTTTTTGTTAAATCATTTGGTAAGCATTGGTCAAGTAATTCCTTGTTCCAAGTTTTATTTGGCAACATAAAATCAGCAACCAGTGCATCCTTATTCAGGATTGACTGTGAGTTTATGTTATCACATAGGGGGGTGTTCAAAACCCAGTTATCCGTCCAGAATTTGATAGTTTTTCCATTACCAACTTGTCAAATAAGTCCAGATTTGAACTCATGCATAAGTTCAATCATTTTGGACCATTGCCAGAAGCAATTTCTTTTTTTCTCGTAGTGAAGTATATGGTGTGTTTTCAGGTATTTATCCGTAATAATTCTAACCCAAAAGTTATTTGGTTCAGCTAAGATTTTCCATAGTAATTTGAATTGAAGGGCTTTGTTCATGTCTTTGGCTTTTCTCAAGCCAAGACCTTCTTGATGAGTTGGTTTGCAAAAATTTTCCCAACCTATGAGAGATTTATAGGAGTTGTCTTTGTTCCAAAAAAAAGATCTGTTTAACTTATCAAGTTCATTGTGTGTGTGTGTAGGTAACATGAAACTTTGCATAAGATAATTGGGTCTAGATGCCAGATTGGTTTTTATTAGTGTTGTTCTTCCTGCTTGGGAAAGCGAATTTGCTTTCCATTTAGATAATTGTTGTTGGGTGCTAACTAAAAGGTCAGCAAAGGTGTTCGAGTTAACTCTACCATTGATGATAGGGAAACCCATGTATTTTTCAAGAGATATCATGTTTGTGATTGTGAGAATGCCTTGTAGAGTTAATTTCTTTTGGTTAGTGACCTTTTTTGTAACTTGGAGGACCGATTTATGGAAATTTACTTTTTGTCCTGAAATCTTGCAGTAGTCATCAATGATATTTTTAATTTCTTTGCAATTTTCCTGTTTAGCTTTTGAGAATATCACAATGTCATCCGCAAAAGCCAAAAATGGGATTCGTGTTCCTTGTTGATTGATTTGAAATCCAAGGGGATTTTGAGTTCATTCTGAGGCTTTTTGGAGTTTTCTAGCAAGGATTTCAAATCCCAAGATAAACAAGAAAGGCGAAAGGGGGTCTCCCTGTCGAAGTCCTCTTGTTGGTTTGAATATTTCGGTGGGTCCATTGTTAACAAGTATCGAGAAGGATACCGTTGTAATGCATTCTTTTATCCAGTTGATAAATTTATCATGGAATCCATACTTTCCCATTATTTTTATGATAAAATCCCATTCGATTCTATCATAAGATTTTTCCATGTCTAGTTTTAGGGCAATGAAGCCTTCAGTTCCTTTTTTCGATTTGAAAGAGTGAAAGATTTCATGTGCAATTAAGATATTATCTTGAATGGCTCTGTTAGCAACAAAGGCACCCTGAAGGGGGTGTATCAATTTTTACATGGTTCCTTTGAGTCTAATTGTTATAATCTTCGAGATAATTTTATAAATAGTAGAGCACAGACTTATGGGTCTATAGTGATTTGTAGAGTTAAGGTTGTCACATTTTGGGATTAAGGATATGAATGTGTGATTTAATTTTTTTAAGCAGTTTCCCAGAAAGAAAAAAGCTTTTAACTGCTTGGGTAATAGAAGGGCCTACGATGTCCCAGTATTTTTGGTAAAATTCTGCTGTCATGCCATCCGGCCCCGGAGATTTATCCGAGCCAATGTTAAAGACCACCTTTTTAATTTCTTCGTTGGATACATTTTTTATATTAATTCCAGGTTATCTTCTGTAGAGATTTCAGGCTGGATTAATTCAAGGTTTTCCTGGAATAGTCTCTGGTTCATATCCTCACTTCTGAATCGTTTTATGAAATCATTTCTTATTTCATTTCTTATGTTTTCTTCACCGGTGATGCTTGTTCCTTCTTGGGTTTTGATTACTTTTATAATTTTTCTGTTTCTTTTTCCACTTGCTATTTTGTGGAAATAGCTAGCATTTGTGTCAATATATTTGATGTGTTTTATTTTAGCTCTTTGGTTCCAGTAAATTTTCTGGAAACACAGAAGTTTTTCCTTCTTTTCTATGATTCTAGTTTGTTTTTTAATGAGGTCATTTGTAGGTTGATTACAAATCTCAGTTTGGATTTCATAAAGCTGTTTTTCTATAGTTTGTAATTGTGTAAAGATATTTCCAAAGATAGTTTTGTTCCAGGTCTTAGCCTATTTTTTGAGTAGTTTTGTTTTGGATACCAGATTATATAATCTAGATCCATGGTAGTTAGTTCTCCAAGCTTGTTTTACCACGTTTCTAAAATCCTTTATAGTCATCCAATTTTTTTCAAATTTAAACGACTGATTTTTAAAAGGTACCGCTGAGTCTAGCTCGATGGAGATGGGGCAATGGTCTAAGCTGGAAAAAGTGTAATGCTTAGTATAGATGTCAGGATACCATTGTAGGATCTGGTGGTGGATAAGAACCCTATCCAGTTTTTCATAGATGTTTTCTATTTATGTGTTATTCTTTCGCCAGGTAAAGGTGTTTCCCTGGATGGGAGTATCCAAGAGTTCACATTCATTTTTAAAATGACGTAGTCTTGCAAATTTCGATAAAGACGGTATAACCCCGCCTAATTTTTCAGAAGGGTTTTGTATTTCGTTCAGATCTCCCATAATAATATACGGAAGAGAGCAATTTTTAGTATAGGAGATAATTTCGTTCCAGAACATATTTTTTACAGACTCATTTGGTGGAGCGTAAGTAAGGATTAGCATCAGTTTTTTGTTCGTGAACAAGTTTGTATACTTAATGCTAATAAATCTTGTTCCAATTTGCTCAATTTCAAGGATTTCGTTTGTGAGTTGGTAAGTCTTCCACATAACGCAAATTCCTCTTGCGAAACCCGTGGCAGAGACACAGTAGAATTGATCAAACCCTGCTGTTTTCCAAACTATTTCATTCGGTTCTTTGTTAGTTCTTGTTTCAAAAAGTGTAAGAAGTTGTATTCGTTCAATTTTACAGAAGGATTCAACATCCATCCAAAAAGTTTTCTTTCCGATCCCACGACAATTCCAGGTCGTAATCTTCATAAAAAACTCATATTGATTTTGCCCTATATCCTAAGACATTTAGGGGACTTCGGAAGGGTTTTGGTAATAATTTTGTAATATTTGGAAGTTTGTAAATTCCAATGATTTATGCATTCAGGTGATTTCTCATCATGGTTTTGGCATTTTACCCCGAAAAAAGGGCATTGCGGTTCAGGGTAAACTGTCCGAGTAATGATCTTGAGAGATCTCAAAAGTTTACGTTTGTTTCCTCTATTTTGTTCAGTTGTTATAATTTGTAATTTGGGATGCTTACGACAACATTTAGTCCAGCAAAATGGCCTTGGAGCAATGGATTTTAATCTCCTATGAGGCAGGTCATGCCAAATTCCCATTTTCACAGAGATTGGTTTCCAGGGAAAGTTGTTCAGAAGATAGTTGTTAGTATAGTAATGAGTACACTTTCTCAGTTCTCTATTGCAGGGATTGCTCTTGTTTATGCAAAGGTAAATAAACCAGTTCCTGTACCTGAAAAATCATTACATAGAGACAAAATTCTCACACGAGAAGAATAAGTACAGATCACTTAAGTTCCAGTTCAGAATATACACAACTCGAATTCGGGTTTTAATAGTGCACTTGATCACTACTGCAGAAGCAATTTGAAAGGAAACAACAAGAGGAAAACTCTTATTTTTCAGACAATCAAATAGCAAAGGTAGTTTGTTCATAGCCCATTTGTTCGTGGAGTTTGAACTCCAAAATTTGTTCAGATGGTGTTGGTTCCTTTTTGGTAGTATTCTCTCTTTGCTCCTGGGTATACTCTCCTGAATTTGATTTTCAGTATTTCTATCCAAAGCAGTTCCAGAGCTCTAAAACCCAGAAAACTGCAGGAAATAACACAAAACCCACACCAAGTGAGTAATAAGTTCAGTAGTTTTTATGCATTTCCAGTGCACCACATCAGTGGCATAAACTTTACCACTAGTTTCAGCCTTATGCAATAAGTAGTTCATATTTCCAGTTATAACATAGTTAGGAATAGGGATCGACCACCAGTAAAATATATTAAGGGGGTAGGTTGTCAAAATTGGTTTGGTTCCCATAGGATAACAATTTCCTAGTGTAATGGCTTGGGAGCCACTTCCAGATTTCAAGGGCAGGTTGTTCAATTGGTCCTGGAATTTGTAATTCATACCCATGAGCTCAGGCCACTTCAAGAAGCAGTGAGTATGTGATATGAGAAACCTTTCCCAAAGCCGTTTGTTCAAATAACAGAGTTTCAGATTGTTTCTTTTATACATCCAGTAAAGGGGATCTGTAGTATTGGTTTTCACCACAACATGAGGGTTCACCTCAGAAGAAAACTTAGAGGTAAAAGCCACAAGATAGAGACTGTGAGTCTTGAGGCAGATTTGAGGGTTCACCTCAGAGGCATCCAAGAGGGATTTGTTCAAAATATGAGGGTTAACCTCATTATTGTTGTAGGATTTTTTATCAGTAGCATATGGGCTAGGAATGCCACTAGCCAGACAAACCACACACACAACAAGGAGTAACCAAAGGAAACACCAACATAAAGTAGTAGTAAGCCTAGTGCACACCAGTATCAACAGATCAACAGAAACGGGGTACATAGAATCAGTGGTCACATTTGAAGAATCGAAAGCACCAACAAAATGAACGGAAACAGAAGTAAACAAAAAGGAGAACAACACAACAAATGTAGGAAGCGAGAGAAAGGGAGCATAAAGAAGCAAAAAGAGAGAAGGGTTCGAACACAACAACCTGGGAAACCTGGAAACGGAAGGGGAAGAACTCGAGGATCTCTTCCCACAGAGAAGGAGAAACCAGAGACTCCCCGGGCGGAAGTAGGAGAGCGAAGGACCACCGAAGTGTAACACCCCCAAATCGTAACCCATTTGGAAAGGGTATTATCGCCAGTGACATCAGTTTCCACACCGAAGCCACCCCAGGCTTTACCGGTTTAAATACAAATCATAAACAACAATCATGATGTAAACACCAAAATCTTTGGTTAAAACATATGTTTGGGGATTACATCCCAATCCCCATAGGACCAAACAGAGTAATCAGCGGAAGTCTTTACAAAGTATAAATACAAGGGTCTTGATCGTAATGATCACCCGCCAAGGATCGCAACCTGATAAATCCATTAAAACACCGTTTGCTTTTATAGTCGTTCTAGCCTTTGTTTCTCAGATTCTTCTGATGTGCCGAATCGAACGGATGACACCAGCCAACCATGCAGAGAACAATTACGGTTGGTTAGTCTAATGAAAGACTATGCAAGGGTACAAAGCAGAGTGGTTCGAAGTAGTCGTATTAGGTTAGACTAATCGCTCCTCGAATCAAAACCGATAACGATAGTCAACCACCATACTCTACTGAAACATATGAAAAGGCATGATCAAGAGAAGATTCTGAAAGACCAAGTCTCACAGAAATCAATCCCAAAGAAGACTCCAACGAATTGAGTCTTATCGGAAATATGACAAATGTTGGAGAACATTAATTAATCATACAAGCGTTCAATAACGACTTGATGTTTCGGTTCACGACCAACCTCACCGCTTAATGCGAATCCAGATTGGAAAGAGAACGGTACTCTAATCAAAGTCAAGACGAGCTTTCCTAGCTGTACTATTCTCTAGCTGCACTACTCGTCTGAGGTATATTAATCATGTGCTACGACGGCACTTATCTTATTTAAATTCTCAAACGCGCATCACGTTATAGACTTTTAAATATATGTTTCGCCATGAGGGACATATATTGAGTATATGTTTCATCATGAGGGACATATAGGATATATGTTTCGCCATGAGGGACATACTCCTGAATGGGACGAATCCCAAGATTTGCAGCATCAGTTAAGTGCCACCATCTCTATACCCGAGTATAGAGATCGGTCATGACCCACCAAATGGTTTTTGGGTTTATCACCCTTTGCACCATTAATCATTATTAAGAAACGACTGGATCTCGAATAGTCCATCGCTCCTACGAATACTCGTGCTAACTAAACAGTTCAACACAGTAATAATCATATCAAAGCCCTCCAGGCTAATATCATAAATATATATCTATAATAGCGTTGTTCTAGCAGATATACAACCTATTATAATATCATATTCTTTTCACATCATTTATCAAACTATTCCCAACAGAACAGTAAATCATCCCAAATTAATTAACAATTAAACAATTGATAATTAATGGAAATATGGAATGATAAGCAAGAGCGAACCGTCACTTGCCTTAGATCAGACGAAAGCTTTAACAAGCTTAAAGACAACGGTTCCTGAGTCTGAAACTGGGACAGATCCTGGATATTAAATCCCTCTGGAACGACCCATAACGAGACCCTAAGTTAGATTCAATATCTACATATATGAATCTAAAAGAATAAGGAAGGAATCAAAGGGGTCAAGCCTCGCCCAAAGCCAAACACCCAAGAACACACACCCCGAACAAGGCTCACCGCGGGTGCGGTGGAGCCCTTGCCGCGGGTGCGGTCAGGCGCCAGTGGCGAGCTTTTGTCAGCTTCGATGGCGAACTCACCCAATTTGATTCGTTCGCCTTCGATTCGTTTGTGGTTCGATCCCCAACCTTCTTAGGCCTTTGAACACCACTTAAGATCACCCTTGTAAACACTCAAAGGGGTTCGATCTCTTCTCAAACGAAGCTCACAAGCTTGACAACAATGGAGATTTCAGAGAATTTTTCAGAGGAAGAAGATGGAGCTCGTCCATGGCTTCTCCTCCTTCTTTTATACCCCAAGCATGGATCTTACCAACCAATGATGTCAAGGAGGAGGTGGCCCGACCAGATAGTCAGCTAGGAGGCCAACTAAGGCGAGCTACGGCTTGCGACTTATCGCGATGACGTCGGAGCTTACGATGGCCGCGGGGTGCGGCCAGGGTGCGGTGGGGGTGCGGTGGCCGACTCGTGACCGCCACTGGCATTGGCCTTCGCCGCGGGTGCGGCAGGGTGCGGCCAGGGTGCGGTCAAGGCCAATTTTGCCCCCTTTGACCCGTTTTGTCATTTTTACCAAGGGGTAAAAATATTCTTAACTCCGGGTTAAATATATTCGTACACGAACGACCCTTTTTACCCAAAAATACATTAACTATATTTTATATTACTCAGAAAAATATTACAGAGATCAAACATCTCATAGAATGTCCGTACTTCTCTGAATTTAATCTGACTTGTAATATGGGCATAAGAAGATTCAAAATTTTCCTTACCAAATGAGGGATATTACACGAAGAGCCCTCGTCGACCAACAAACGCCTCGCCGAACGCAGTCCAACCCTCCATCAATCCCGGATCCCAGATCGGCTCCTGGAAACGACCTCTGTCGACGCACTGAGAGGAGATCTGGGACGTCGAAATCCTCAGAGAAGGCAGCGGAAGCAGGAGCTGGGCAGCGACCACCCAGGAGCGAGGATAAGCACCCCACCTTCGCCGGATCTGGGGGCGGATCTTGGCCCTCTCGGCACTAGGGTTTGTAGCCGGAGAAGCAGCTTCGGGTTCATCATTACCATCACCGGCGAGTTTAGGGAAGAAGTTCTTCGGATCAGAGGCATCAGAGCGCAGGTTCAGATGGTGAGGTTTGGTAAGATCGGCGGCGAGGTCATGGTTGACGGCGGTTGCTGAGTTAAAGCTAGGGTTTCTTTGGTTTCTTGAGAGCGTTTTCTCTTTCATCTGAGTTCCAATGCAAACACATTGATAAGCCCCTTTGCTCCTTAGCGGAGAAAGTTATTGGATTATTTACTTACACAAAGAATTAGGAAAGCCACCTCATTGCATGCTTTATCATCATAGTTTAAGAGGGGGTAGTCTACCCTGGGGTAAGTAAAACATTTTCCCAAAACTAACCTTTAATTTGACATCTTGCTATAAAATTGAACCTAGTTAGTGTCACATTCTTATTTACCACGCTTATATTAGGTCAATTTTTAAAAAATAATAATTTGTCAAACCAATAACCTTTTAATGATAATTCTCCAAATTCTTTTTTTTTTCTTGTTAAAGCGTTAAATAGGTTTGTTTTTAATGTTTATGCCTTACCATAGTTGGCTAGTGTAATTTAGAACATAGTCAGACAGAAGTATTGATTTTTTTTAAAAACGTTTTCTAAAACCTGATCATTCTTAGTAGTGGGCCTGAAAGAAGAACAAATCAAAAGCATTAACTTTATTCAGCAATGATAATCTCCCATCACAGTGGCATGAGTTTGGATGGAATGCTTAGCCAAGTACAGTACAATATAGTATAAAAACAAACAAGTATAACTGTTCTGCAGGGCCTCTATAATGGCCAAACCCTTACCTTACTATAGTCAAGTACAAAACAAGTAAACACAATTATGTCACATGTTCTAGTGTTCTGAACCTTGGAAACAAGCAATTACACAAGCGATCACCTTAACTCATCCAATTGATGGTCACACTCTCCTCACTGGTAGCATGACTCCCTGCTTTGATCCGGACTCGAGCATTGCTTCCAAAACGGCAACATCTCTAACACCTTCTACGTATGATAGCCGAGGCTCAGCCTGGTGGTTACTCACTTTCTGCATTCAGATTTCAAGTGCAAAAATGCCAAAGTTTGTCAGTCAAAAGTGTTCTGTTCACAGGAAGTATGCAGTTAATTTAAACTAATTTATGCATTGTAAACGAGGCCATAATCTGCACAGGAGGCAATCTTAGGGTACCTTAAGGGAGACTTCGGAAATGTCATGAATGAAAGCTTTCAGTTCTTCAGTCACTCCACAGAATGAGTAGAATGAGCTTGTGCACTTCCCTTCAGTATTGTAGCTCGAAACCTGTCATGGACATCAGATTTTTGGGACTTGTCTTTTGTCTTCAAGATTTTTTCAGAGATTTTTTTTAGAATTTTACACTGTCATTTCACATAAGAAAATTAAGCTGCAGGGTTGTATATTTTTCCTCTTCACGTACCATGTATCCATGTCGTCCATCTACACTGGAACGTTCTACTTGTACAGTTCCGTTCAAGCCCACTACTCGCCAAAATATCTACAGTACAAGAACTCAGGAGTCACCAACATGTAATAGAAAGATAATGCTAAAATCGGTCTATTTGTCTCTTTACAACTTGCCTTGGGTGATCTGGTGGATACTGACATCACAAAAACACCAGGACAACCATTCTCCAACAGACTGTGCAAAACTTCTCACATGAGAACTTCCTTACAAAAGAATTTGTTTGATCCAAGACTGTTTTAAACCATATGTATTATTAACTTACAATGTCGAGGAGATATTGTCTGGTGGAGGAAGTGATACATCAACATGAGACGTCAAGGTCGATACAGAGGTCAACTCACAACCAACAAGCTGATTATGACAAATATATACCATTAGCAATAGACTTACAGGCGAAACTCATACTAGCAGCCACAGTAATAAAATGTGTTTCAACTTCCAATATATTATGAAAAGGTTGCCAAAAGTTTGCTATAACACGTCAACTTAGATAATATTGGAAGATAAACATTCTTGAAATACACTTACCATCCTTAATCCTGCAATCATGTGTACACCCATATCCAAAATGAAACCTCCCTGCCACAGCAATATGCAGCAGAAACATATATAATGTTGACCGTGTCCCATGGCATTTATTAGAATTAATAAACTTATGATTTCAAAGAACAGTGCTTACAGTGAAGTCTCTCCTCCAGCCACTTGAGAAATAAGGATTAGAACTATTCATTGATCCTTCCACAATGACTTGGACACTCATCAAGTTTCCCAAATCTGCAACCAATTTCTTGCCCTGTACAGCGACTAGACTTTCATCCTGAAGCTTATAAAGATATAAATAAAAGAGAAATGTGGATTTCCACCTCAACGAATGCAGTTTCAAACCGATAATTCTCCGCCACAGCCCAAATTGGTGAACCATTTACACCAGCCGATATGGATTTGTAGGATTGCAGTGCAGTTTCGGCCTCGTCAATTTCTGCCAACATAAGTACATAATCAATCTTAATTTAATTATTAGTTAAGTGATAGGCAAGGCGGATTGCAGTGCAGATTTTCCATGAACAATGAATCTTCTTGACTGGGAAACAAAGTATGAGAAGACGTTTGGAAATAACGCACTAGCTGCAGCTGGTTTCTCTTTTCATCCAAAAATGATCCCATGGAATTGTACATGCAAGAAGAGAAAAGAGAATATAAGTACTTCATGTAAAAGGCAGAGATTCATACAAGAAAAGTAAGCAATACTGAATAACTCTTGACAGATAGTATAGTTCAATGAAAATAAGCAAATTTTAGCATCCAAGTATCTGATAGTCTCTTTTTTGTGTACTAACAATGTATAAATTTCATGTGAAGCTCAGGAAAATCTCTTTCAAGATATATATAAGCCATTCATTCAAGTGCTAAATATCATACATTACCTTGAATAACATGCTTTCCTGCTTTAAGGAGCTTCAGTGACATGTCTACCTGTGCCCGATGAAAAAATATATGAGAATAAACACAAAATTTATAAGAAGATAAGACATCCTCTAACACACAATACTGTATATTGAATTCCTAGAACATTATATGAATGTCAATATATCATGTATACTATGTCACATCAAAAAGAGAAAATAAGAGATGAGAAAAACCTGAATTTGTCCAGCAAGAACAACGGCAACAGCAATAATGGATGTATCCTGAATAATATCTTCAAGACCTTCATCTCCCCATTTGGCTTCTACTCCTGGGAAAGTCTTCCGAGCAACATCAACAGCGGATGTCGCTGAATCCTAATTATTATGGAAGGTACTTTGATTTAGCAGCAAAATCTTATAACCAAGGAAGTACAAACGTCGATTAGCGAAGAAATCATACTTGGGAGCGGCTCCAGATGGATTTAACAGCGACAAGATCAGAGATCTCAGATAATCTGGGGAGGTATTGCGTCTTGACGAAAATGCCTGCTCCAATGATTGAGATCTGGGGTTTTGCCATTGCTCCACCCAGTAATTGCAATCTGGGTTTCGCGATTTGCAGCTACTTGATAAGAATGAAAGAAGAAGATTTGGAGGCGAGAGCTATTAGTCAGTAGACACTGAGATTTGCGCCCGCTGTATATAGCGAATTCAGTTTGTAAATCCAATATGGGGTTTTGTAATTTAATATTCAGATTGTACATTTGTACCCAACCGATTGGCTTAGCTGAGTAAGGGGTGTTTGGTAAGGGAGGTTGATGAATGGGGTTTGAGGTTGAGGAGGTTCAGGTGGGTTATAAAATCCCAAAGTTTTGAAACACTTTCTTATGATATCCATTTTTCAACTATGGTCTATGGGTTATAAAATCCTACAGTTTTTAAAGGTTGAGTTAGAATGAGAAAAAGTGAAGAGTTTGTAGGTTAACTTTTCATTCCAATAATAAATCAAATATCAAATCAAAATTTATAATTCCCAAGCTCATACCTTTTCAACCTAATTTCTCATTCTAATCCATTTCTACATTTCTATCAAATAGATTCTAAGAGACTATTTGAAGAATCGGGTTGAAAGAATATGAGGCTAAAAATGATAGATTTTAATTTGGTGTTTGATTTATGGTTGGAAATTTAAATTAAATCTACAAAATTTTCAATAGTTTTCAATACTTTAAGGGTCGCTTGATACTATTTCAAAGCAATGTGGAATCGGTATGGGAGTCCCATACAAAAAGTATAGGACCCAAATCCGATTCTCCAACTCTCCTTATCAAACATCCCTAAATCTCTTATTTACACGAAAGAACAAGTTAATTTAGCAAGAGGTCTCACATTCTATATTCAGTGTGTAGAATTTACTTAGATGAACCAACATTCAGTTGGTCTAGTGATTTCGTACTAGATATCCTTAAGCATTCTATCTAGATGTCTCGAATTCGATTCCTACTGGAAGCGTATATGGAGATATTAATGTTGAAAGGAGTCTACCATTTTGTGTGCTAACTGTACCTCGGTCTGGACGTAGAACGGCTCTGTCCGATCGAACCAGGCGACCAGAACCAAAAAAAAAGAATTTCCTTAGATGAGCGATAACATTAAACCTTTTACAAGAATCTTTTATAAAATTATCAATTAATCTAATTAAAAAGGTTTGTTATTAACTTGCTAACGACTAGCCTTTAGTCCTTGCGTGATTTACTGGGGGTATGAAATAAATCAGATTGATTTTTTTCTTTTTTGACCAAAAGTACTATATAAACCCAACTCAGGTACCGCTTGTCCACTTTAATGAGTGAATAACCCAACCCTTGGAACATACTTTAACCCCTTGTTTGATTGAACGTGGTAAATTAAGTTTCTGAGAATTTAGCTATTTTTTAGAAATTGTAAATTGTTGAAAATTGCGAAATTATGTTTGGTTCAAAATTGTTATTTTTATATTAACATAGGAAGTAATAATATTTTCGTTTAAAAACGCAGAAAGTAGATCTTACCTACCTCTTCAAGGTAAGTGTAATTTCTGTAATTGGAGGAATTGCAACTTCCTGGAAAGTAAATTCTCACGTTTTTTTCCTGAACCAAACATAGGAAATAAATGTATTTCCTGGGAAAGTTCAACTTCCTGAGAAGTGTACCACGAACCAAACGAGGGCTAACTCCATGTGCAAAAACACTAACCCCGCTCAATAGGGCTGAGCACGGGCCGGAACCCGACCCGACCCGAACCGAACCGAACCGAACCCGAAAAGTCCGAAACCCGAACGGCTAAAAATCTGGGACCGAAGACCGAACCGAAGACATCGGTTCGGGTTCGATTCGGTTCGGGTTCGGGTCGGATTCGGGTCGGATTCGGGTCGGGTTCGGGCTAAACAACACTTTTCGTTAAAAAATAGGCTAAATTACACTAAAAACCCGAACCGAACCCGAACCGACCCGAAACCCGAAACTCTGATTTGGTCGGACCGAAATCCGAACCGAAGGCATGTCGGTTCGGATTTTTCGGGTCGGGTTCGGTTCGGGCTTCGGTTTTCTCGGCCCATGCTCACCCCTACCGCTCAATTGATAATGAAAATAATCGAGCTGCCTATACTTGAAAAAAGACATTCAGATTGTACATGTCACTTGGCTAAATGTTATGAATCATGATAGTTATTTTTAAAAACATATATATCAGTAGTGGGAAGGCAAGGAAATAAAAGATATGTCACATTATTTTTATTTTTTTATAAGGACGGATTTTGAAATACAATAACATAACAATATCGGGTAAATCGAGAGCTTGATAAATCGACGACCAGACAAATTGGAACGAGAAGACTACAAACAAGGAAAATATAACAGAGCAAAAAAGAGCCTAAATGACCAAAGGAGAGAGGCAAGTAAAGTACAATCGAAGGAAAGCGTCACCGAAAACAGGTCAACGAGGAGCAATCTTAGGAAAGTGTTGAATGGACCACCATGACGTTGTCCCCACTTAAATAATGGATTTTCATAAGTCTCAACCACTATGACGTTTATGAGCCTTAAATACGACTACGATCACAACCAGAACAACTCAATCTCTACCCTAGATCAGTTCCACCAAAGCAGTGTAATATTGACATCTAAGCTTGGTTTTTTTTTCTAATGCTTGTAGATGACATACAAGTAGAAACATAGATATTAAACTATTTTTTCTTGTTTTTTATTTTCAACAAGCAACATGAATTGACAAACTTGCATGGTAAGTTGGGTTCTTTAAATTTAATTTGTTCTTTTTTCCTCTATATAGCTTGCACAACAAACACCATAGAAAACCATCACATCAGAGGAATAAACTTGTGTTTGCAGGCTGATTTTTTCTTTTAGCTTTAAAAAAACAAAGTAGACTTGTCCTTTCATTTTCATTTTCATTTTCTATTTTTTTAATGTTTATTTGCAACTTCATCCAAATGTGCATTTTCTTCCAGAGTTGCACCACACAATCAAGAAGAATAGTCTAGGGTTAACCATTATGGAAGCTACGGAACCAAGGGCGAGCACTGAGCAGAGGAGATCCAGGCGTGGGGTTGAGCCACATATCTGGTTCGATGTGGTTTCGAGACGGCAAAAGCCATTGTTTCTGATTGATCAAAATGTAGACGTGGTTTGATATAGAACATACAGGTTATTGCTAAAGAAACTTTTATTGTGGGTTGCACACTTATGGTTTGATTTGGGTAGCGTTGTGCATCCGGTCCAGAAATTTTGCAATCCTTGGACAGAAGACCGGACCGGTAAACGTATTTTATTATTATTTTGTTTTATAGAAATTAAATTTTTATTATTTTTTCTATTTTTATAACTATTGTGTATAATATTAGACAATATATTTTGTTATTAATTTATATTTATAGTAGAAACTAATTTTTAATAGTGTTATGAAATATTAATATATAAAATAAAATTAAAAACAATAAAAAATCGGTCCATCCGATCCGGACCGGACCAGAATTTTAGAAATATGTGGACCGGGAACCGGACACTAATTCGCCCGGTCCGAGCATTTTCGGTCCGGTCCGATTTTTCGGTTCGGTCCGAATCTGCACACCCCTAGATTTGGGTATTTCACCCATGGTTTGATTGGGGTTTTCACCCATAATTAGATTTGGATTAATATCTTTGCTTCTTTCCTTTTCTTACCTTGTTATTACTTACATGTTTGATTTGGATTTCTCAGAGGATGGCTTGATGCTCGGAGAAGGCTGATGAGGCTGGAGGATAGCCCTTCTCTTGATCGAGAGGATCTTCATTGTTAGCTTCAGCTAAATGGCCATTAGATATGTCACATTATAAGAGGGAAGTTTTCACGGCTAGTCTATTTCAAATTGTAAATCTAATCCAGATAGAGGATCAGGTGCATCTGTGCATTACTGTACGAAATGTGAAGCATTTCACACCGTTCGATTTTGGTGATCAACGGTTGAGGATGTGAGCGTGTTTTTTATGATTTTTACTGATTTGAGGGCATTTTTGTCATTCTATCACTTAGGCCTTCTTCCTCCCCAATCCTCCATCGCATTCTCTAACTGAGCTCTTCATGGTGGGTTTCTCTGGCGCGATTCATCAGTGTTTTCACTCCATTCTTCAAATTCGAACTCGGATTGTTCAATAAAACTTGTTTATTTGTTCATTTAGGCTTCCAATTTCATCTATTTTTGTGGAGTTCGTCGTTCCCAATTGCCATGGATGCTGATACTGATTTTCATCCAAACACTTCATTTTTTATTTGTGTTTCAGTGTAGGCTTGATTTTTTGTTACTTCTATTTCGCAATATCATGTTTATGGAGTAGAATCTCAAATTTTGTTGATTTTTTTATTAAAACAATTCAATTTTGGTTGTTTGGGATTGTAACATGAGTTTGTGAACATTCTTCTTATTTGTACTTGGATGCCATAGACCTTTCCCCTGTTGAAAATTTGTATCAAAGGAGTTCTTGTTGTTCCATCATCTAATCGAATGTTTGATAGCTCTTTTGGTTTTAAAATATGCACTGATTATGAACATAATACTATTAATAATGAACATAGTCGCGTTAATTATGAACATGTCATGCTTTTTATTATTCGTTTACATTGTCTCTGTATTTCAGCATGTTCATCATCTGTAGTTGCTGCTAGTGGCTGAATATGGTTACCATAGACTTTTCCATGTTGAATGTTTATATCAAAGATTTCTTGCAATTGGATACTCTAAGCAAATAATTGATATCTCAGTTGGTTTTCAAAAGATACACAATTTATGAACCTCATGCGATTAATTATGAACATTTTGGTATTATTTATGAATCTGACATGCTTTTTGGGTTGAAGTTGTGATTGGGTGAATTGTTGTCTTGGTTGTGCTAATTCACTCTATTGACTAATCTAAATCTGTCATATTTGTTTTTACATTTCTGTAGACATTTGAAGTGACGAACCTGAGAAAGTCATGTAAAAGGCACAAAATGAAATGAACTACAAATGAGATTAATATGAACATTGACATTATTATATATAAACGCTATATGACTATATATGAACCTTGAAACATAAAATATGAACCTTTAGTTTATTTATATGGTGCACGAAGTATGGAAAAGTAGATAAAGTTTTCAAACAAATCAGTATGAATATTAGATTCTTATATATGAACATCAACTTGTAGTTTGAACCTTAGTGTTTCTATCAATCAAGGAAAAATAAATCTCAAACACGAATGTACTCAAAGTATTGGACATTACAGGACTATATGTGAACATTTACATACGACGGGTGAATCTATGCTATATAGAGAATAAAAAACACACACAAATGTTTTTAGTAGAATAAATATGAACTTCAATGGGATATATATGAACTTAAACATGATACACGTGAAATCAACTTGAACTGAGACTTTTTACAAGCACAATATGTAGCCTATGAGGGATTTGAACCCATATCCATATGTACATACACATTGCTCTACCATTTGAGCTAATAGGCCATGGTGTGAATCAAGAACAAATCCCGTCGAGCGAACGAGATTTGAGCGAATATGATTCAAACTTATGGTGGAGCGATGCAGATTCAATCTTTGATTTATGTGAGAAACATGCTTGATAGCTTTGATTGATCTACCGATTAGAGGAGAAGGATTGAAGATTCTATGGTTTGTCTCTTTGGATTGAATATGGGCTGCTCGTGGAACGCTCAGATGAAGAGGAGAGATAGTTCTATTTTTTTAATGAAATGTCCCCCCTTTTACTGATAATTACAAAATTGTCACTCTAAATGAAAAAAATGGCACGCGCGCCCTAGTCTACATGCTTAAATCCGAACCGCTGATCCCCTCCATCCAACGATGGAAAATACTTCTTATTTCCTGCGTTAAGTACAATTTGTACCTAAAACCACCTCATCTAATCCATCAATAAAACCAAAAGTTTTAATCAATAAAACATTGTTGAGAAAATATCAGTTCAGTTGATATGTTAAAACATCTATCTATATTTAAAAGATAGCATTCTAGGTCATTAAATGCTAACTTTGAAAGACAAAACCAACATCTTAACACCTTCTATAGTCTGCTTAAAAAGGGCCAAAGGCTGAACCAACCTTTTCGAGGCCCATATTGCTATAATCTAAATCCCTATTTTGCTCGAACTAAAAAAATAGCACTTTTTATAGATAGATATTTTTAATAAGGTCGAATCCTACTCCGACTTGCAATTTATAATATTTCAATGTTTTTTCACATATAGTATCATTCAAAGTACATTAGTGATTAAGACCCATAATCTAAACGACATAATTTGGAAAATTGTAACAATATGGTATTCACATGATTACACAATAATCACACCTATTCCGATTGCTCGTATATTTGTTTCAATCAACCATCATAATTCAGTTTGACCGCTCAATTACAAGGATGAAACATATCCAATTAAAAGTATTACGGAGTATATCAGTTACAAACCACAACTTAGAAATGTGTATTAAATATACTCAATTAAATATTTCATTTATAATCCACCTCTCTCAATCTATATTTTGTGTGCTTTGAAAATGTTAGTTTCATCTTTACCAAAAAAGAAGAAGATGATAGTCTCATTTGGTAAGCTGCGGAATTGGTGACGATGAGATGAGAGATTTTAGTTTAGTCTTAATTAGCTTGATGAGCATACTCACACTTTTGGTAGATATTTCTTGAACCTTCTTCTTATCCTTTCATTTTCCCCCTCAAGTCTATGGTAATCTATATTATTGAATTTGTGAAATATTAAACTTGCTCTCTAAATTTGTGACAAATATAAAATTGTATGGTTTTTCTTTTTATTAGAGCACAATGTAATAAAATATGTGTCTTTTATTAGATTTAATATTTAGTAGGTTATTAGTTATTACCTTTTAAAACGTTTAATGTGGCTTAGAATCAAAGCTAAATGTACTTATGGAATGCTATAAGCCTTAAGGGATTAGCATTTTGATGGAGGTAAAGCAAATTTCTTCTATAACATGAAATGTGTATCATTAAAATTATTCTTACGTGTGGATTTTGACAGAGGTGGTGAAATTGTATTTGAATAACCAATTTACAAGTACATCATAAGTCTGACTAATTACCCAATTGTCAATAGATATGTTTACTCTCCTACTTATTTTACATTGAAAATGATGGTTTTATATCATTTCTTATTATATTTTTCATTATACGTGATGTCGGAACTTAAATACCAACTAATGGGTTTTTTTTTTGATGAAAAACATTTATCCATCACTTTGAATTAGATTAAGAATCATCAAATCATCAAACTATTTCAAAATACTTATCTTTCTTATGTTTAAAAAGTTTCTATAAACACATAAAATATACTTTTTGACAATTAATGCTCATTCAATTTACAAATCAATTTGATAAATCATATTTATTTTTTTGCTTACATGTCATTATAAATAACACATGTTACTATAGCTTAATGGTTTAAGTTGTGGTAAATAAAGCAAAGGTTTAGAGGTTCAATCCTTCTTCCAAACATTTTAATTGAATTTATTTTTTATAAATATTTAAATAGAAACTATAACCTTAATTATTTTGATATTTTTTCCATTAATTATCACTCAAAATTTTCAATATGTTCAACACTCAAAATTTTCAATAATGTAACAATTGGTTCAAGATTCAAGTCACATGAGAAGTACTTTGGGCAATCGTACTTTCTTTGCATATATGTTATATACTCCGTATTAGCTCAAAACTTTAATCTTTCACAACAACTGAATTATTGGGAATCAATAGAGTAGTATTGTATTATTAATATCAATCAATATACTAATACTAAAGCCTTTTTTATCTTTCCTATGTGTCACCCTTCTAGTTATGTCACATCATCAAATTTTATTATTCATTTACCTCTTCGTCCTTATAATTGTTTATAAATTATATTATATTTATCTACACAAATTTCCTTAATATCAAACAAGATATCATCCATATAATATAATATTTGACTATATATATTACAAAGTAAAGAAACCATAATATTACTTACTCAAATTAAATAAAGTTGGGTAATCTTTCCTCTATATACTATATCCATAGTCCATTTAATAAAACTGGACAATTTGTAAGACCTTAATTAATATTTGAAAAAAATACTAATCTGTATATACTAATATTACCAAAGTTAAATAAAGTTTAATAATCTTTCATCTATATACTATATTTGTAGTCCATTTAATTAAGTTGGACAATTTGCAAGACCTTAATAGATATTAGGAAAACTACTAATTGACATACTAATACTGCTACATTATATCGGTGATATATGGTAGTATGTTTTCAAGACCCTTAATTGTCTCGATGCTAAATGGTAGTATGTTTGCAATACCCTTAATTAGTATTAGATAAAATATAATAAATCGGATTGAGTTTTGTATTACAAAAATACTAGGGTGTTAATTCAATGAATTATATTAATTAGGCAATGATGTGTATACTGTCAATAAAAAATATAAAATATAAATATTTATTATTTTTATATGACTATATTACCTAGAGTATTTTTACCTATTTTAATTGAATGAATTATATAAAATTTCTAATTTACATTCTTTTTTCTTGATATAAATTCGCATCTTTATCTTCAATTCTTATCATACAAACACCTTATCAATATTTTTTGTCAAGAATTCAAGAATGTATCTATGTATATATATTTACTAAATCCCTTCTTCTCTAGCCTACGTGTCGACCTGTGGACTATGCCACGTAGGCGAATCTAAATGTCGATTTACTCATTTGTCCTTCTTTTTCCACAATTTACAATACTTCTATAGTTCTAATATATCAATTTCTTTAATTTACAAATCTAGCTTACCATATATATGATAAAGAATCTATTTAATAGGATATGGTAAATAAAATAGTTTAATAGTTTTCTTTCTTGATATGCTAAATTAAATAGTGTAAGATTATCACTTTTTCAAATTAATGCTCCACTAAGATCCATAATTATATGTAACCAAACTTGTGCAAGACACGTGCACATATGCTAGTTAGTAATCTAATTATGGTTATATGGAATTAGGCAATTTGACAATACAAAAATATGATAAAGAGAAAAGTTATTAATATACAAATTATAATATATCCAAAGAAAAGTAACATTCTATCTTCTATTTATTTACATATTATAAAGTAGAGTTTTTGTTTTCAATTTTTTTTTTTCAATGTAATATTAAGTTCATGTATCTATTATATTGAAAAACAACCAAAAAACTTCAGTGTGTAGTGAGGTAAATAAATTATGATTTTAGTGAATGTATAAGTTTTACTAATACAATACTAATTTAAATTATTTTAATAACCAAAAAAATAAATGAGAAAGAACCAAATTGTCTTTTATTTTTCATTAAAAGGCTGTTATGATGCAAAATGACTGGTGAGTCAGTGAGTCACCAATACCCCTTAACTTCACTCCATGACAAATTACCTTAAACGACAAATTATGCAATTAAGAATTCAACAAAGTAACTACTCTGTTATAATATTATGTATTTGTATGTATATAAAATAAAGCCCATATAAACTCTAAAGTTGACTTATGGGCCAAGTATTGTAAATCCTAAGGGTATTTATTATTGGATATCCGATTCGATCCGGCTTATCGGATCGGATATCCTCAAATGAAAAATCCCGAAATCGCTATCCATATCCGTATTCGAAATTCCCGGATATCCGATCCGAAAATCTCGGATCGGATATCCTAAATATCCAATCTATATATAAATTAATATAAAAATTATTTTATTTTTAAAAATATTATCACAAATTTATAATTCATCAACTATATTAGCTACAAGTTCAAACATATAAATTCAAACAAAATACTTATTAGTTTAATCAATATACAATTTCAAACAAACCACCGAAAAACAACAAAAATACTTTCAAAGTCCACTAATTCGAGTTCAAAACATAATATTTAAATGTCTAAACTTCAATACTTTCATTCCTAATGAAAATATTAATGTTTACACATTTATAAAAATGGGAAAACCATTGGCATATTTAATTTTCAAGTAATATATATTATTTTTATATAAATATTATATAGTGGCATACCCCCGGATATCTAGCCCCGATCCGTATCCGATCCGGTGATCCGGAAAATTTCCCCGGATCGGATAGTATTCCACTGGACTCGGATATTTTAGGATCGGATCGGCGGATCGGATCAGATCGACCAGATCGGATAATTATGAACACCCCTAATAAATCCTATATATACCCTCATTGAAAGTCTAATAATATACAAATTTACTCTTTTTTTTACTTCTTCTCTTCTTTCTCTTAGTATATAATACGTTATCAGCGGGATTGCTTGATACCTAAAACATTGTCCGACCACTGCCTCAACAAATTTCTTCGGTTTGATGCTACTCATCGTAGACTTATATCATTATTGGATCTCATCTGTTACTACTTTTTCTAAATTCTTAATTTATTTTCTTATGCTTTGCTTTATCTAACTCAATATATATATTGTCCTCCGTAAGCATATAAAAGAATTCATCTTCAGTAATCATAGTGCATCATATGATATATGCTATTCTACTCCTCTCTCGCATACATACTATAGGCTAATTTATACTTTTACATCCAATTTGAATTAAGTGTAATTATTATTCTACCTCTCTTGCATACTGCTTGTTTGCTTCCTTAATATCCCTCCTAGCTATTTAATATATATTGCTTCTCTGATTGTGTTTATTTGTCTTTACTATCTTTCCTACGGTATTAGTATTAGTGGCATAATAAATCTTTCATATGTATTGTTTCATTCTCATAAGTTTCAAGCACTAAATCAATGCTCATGTTTGTTGTGCTGCACGTTTAATTTCCGTATCATTTGTAATAGAGGCAAACGAATTTCTATTGATGATCCCTGAAGTGATGGAAATTATTTAGCATCCCTAAAGTGAATGCCTAAATATAAATCACAAGGGTTGAACGGGTTACAACAACTCGAGTATCCATGATAACCGGTTATATAGGATAATATATATGCTGGTAAGAGGACACACAGTTATATTGTGGATATCCAAATTAAAGAAAGGAATAAAGATGTGTCTATGGAGACAATTTAGAATTCAATTGTAGTCTCTTGATGCGTGACTTCGTTTAACAAAGGCCATTTTGAAAAATTGAGTAGTATCGATTAGATTGGATTGCAATCGTCGATTAATTTTTAATGATCAACATATCAAGGATAGATATGTTTATAATGATAAGGCATATATCATTCAAAAGGATAAAATTGTATCCCTTAAAAGGAAATAAATCTTTGAAAGGATTTGCTTAAAAGATATATTTGATCACTATTAAAATGATATTGTCCCGAAGATGATATATTATGTCCCGAAGAACATATATATTTAGAGATTAAGTTATTTTCATATCATATTAATAAACTTTAACCTCCTGAAGAGGATGTGATATTCTCAAAATGGTACGTTTCCCCCCCGAAAGATACACATGAAGTATTAATAAAATCGGGAACATATAAGATATGTATATATATATATATATGAAAAAAGATAAGGTAAGGATGAGGCTTAGGAGAGGAGTGAGGATGTTCCAAGATCGTCGGATTAAGAAAAAGAACGCCCAGATCTGTCAAGGAAAAGATACGGAAAAATTCGAATACAATTCGGCACAGCCGAATTTTTCGTGAAAAAAACTCGTCCTGCGTGCACACGCATTTTAGTCCATATGCACACATACGTTGTTTTGCATGCACACACACGTTGTTTTCATGTGCACGCACATATCATTTTCGTGTGCACACGTAGGTTATTTTCGTTGGTTTTCATACGTATGCACACATGTTATTTCGTATGCGCTTTGAGTCATTTTCGCATGCATACATATGTTATTTTCATGTGCACACATGCACACCTACGTTGCTTCACATGCACACATAGTACGTAGTGCATTTCGTATGAACAAACATGTCATTTTCACATGCACATAGTAGTATACTTCGCATGCAAACGGTAGTATATTTCGCATGCACACAACCGTATTTTCATGTGCACACGTTTTGTTCATTCCATATGAACGCACGCGTTTTATGCATGCACACAAAAATGAATTTCACGTGCACACCGTAGTGTATTTGGTATGCACACAACAGTGTATTTGGCATGCACACAAATCTGCACTTCGCGTGCACGCGAATCCGTCTTTTTCGCGAGTAATTCGGCCGTGCCGATTTTTTGAAAAGTGATTTGGATACTCTGTTTGCTTCCTATCCGACGACTCTCATGCGTCCTCATTCCTCTCATCCCTTCTCATCCTCACCGAATCTCAACCCTATATATATAAGATACGTATATACATATAAGGTGTTTATCAACTCCCTTGAAGGCTTGATCTGATATATTCCCGCGAAGTGGATATTAGCATATGCCAATCTTGTAGTATTTTATATTTAAATAAAGTTTATCTTCGATGTATTAATCTTCTTACATGTATTAATCCTTAGTTCATATTATTTATGTATATATCCTTACATGCTTCTCTACTAATATGCTAAAGTGTTTAATTTTCAATTTTCAATCTCCGAAGTGATAATTTTCAATGTTTGAAGTGTTAATTTTCAATCTTTGAAGTGATAATTTCAAATTCCTGAAGTGATACTTTTCAATCCATAAAGCGATAGTTTTTATTCCCTGAAGCGATAGTTTTCAGTCCCTGAAGCGATAACTTTCAATACCTGGAGCGATAATTTTTCAATCCCTGAAGTGATAATTGTGAAGTGATAATTCCCTGAAGTGAGAATTTTCAATCCTTGAAGTGATAGTTGTGAAGTGATAATTTTCTATCCCTGAAGTGATAATTTTCAATCCTAATCCCTGAAGTGATAATTTTCAATCTTAATCCCTAAAGTGATAATTTTCAATCATAATCCCTGAAGTGATAATTTTCAAAATCCCTGAAGTGATATTATTTTGTAAATTTACTTTATCTCTTGAAGGGGATATACATTGTGAGTCAAATGACGTCCATGTAGTGACGTATATTATTCCTAAAAGTGGATAGGAATAAAAGACTCAAATTAACTTATTCTTGTCATATACTAGTTTGTTTATTTCATTGTTGATTATAATTTATGTGTTACTTTATATAGTTCTAATATTAATTTGATAATTGACATTCCCTGAAGTGGATGCACACATAATATATTTGTCAAGGTATAGACAAATCCAAAATCATCTCGTAGTGATAAGCTCAATCTCCCGAAGTAGACGAAGTAATAAACCATATAACTCCTTGTAGTGAGTAACTATTGAAAATATCATCTCCTGAAGCAGATAATAAAAGGATATATTAGAAATAACCTCTTGTAGTAGGTTATAAAAGGGTCAATAAATGTGGTGTTTACATTCTTGTCACCCGAAGTTGACAACGATCCTCTTTAGTTAAGTATTGTTGTTTGTGTTATATTTTTTTTTGTTTCATTAATTATGTTTACTTTTACATATTTTATGTATGTATAGTAAAATAATAATTTCATCATTGGGAGTGGAGGTACACATAAAATCAAATTGTCCCTGAAGTGACGTGATTCCTCGAAATGAAAGAATGATGAATTTATCTTCTTTTAATAGTGTTTTAGTTCTTTAATTTATTTTGGATTAGTTGCTATGATTGCAACGCAAAATTTTTAAGGGTTTCTAGAAGAAACAATTTAACACGTGGTTTAAGTGTTAGAAATTCATTTCGCTAAACGAATTTGGGATAAGAATTAGCACTTGGAATTCATGTGAAATTGTGCTAAACTAATGATTATATCATACCATCATCAACTCTATGAGAGTATTAAGACTTAGTATTTTGACAATTTAGAGATCACTATATACTCCCGAAGAGTTTCATGATCATATGTTAATTTTGTATTATGGTAGTAGTACATACTTTAAGGCATCTATTTTTATTCGAAAGTTAGAAATCAAGGTAATGATTTATCTAATTTTGAGTTGATGATATCCCAAATATTAAAGGATCACCCATATGGAAATTTCAATGGTGGGAACTATTGTCGATAATGCCATTATTACTTATACCATTTTGATAAACCAGAAGTTTTTTTATCCTGCAAAATGGCAAAAACCAAGTGTGAAATATAAGGTTTAGAAAGAGCGTCTCATTTTATGACTCCAGATGTAACATCCCCCATCTCTGGGCCGACCCTTTACAGGGTTGCAGCCCATACACCCCAACCCTTCCTTGGTGACTCCACCTAATTAATAGGCAGCCATCTCCAAGAGGTTGTTCGTGAGTCTCGAACTCGAGACCTCACGCTTTAACAAGAAGCTTAACGCTCTCTTGTCACCAATTGTGATGCAGCCCTATAAAGGGTCGGCCCAGAGATGGGGGATGTTACAAAAAAGTACACTTTGAATACGAGGGGCTCCGACCTTATTGGGCCATCCATTTCTCTATCCATGGGCCGCAGCCCATGTACCCCAACCAAATCCCCATGGTTGGGAGGTTGTTCGTGAGTCTCGAGTTCGAGACTCACGAACAACCTCTTGGAGATGGCTGCCTATTAATTAGGTGGAGTCACCAAGGAAGGATTGTGGTGTATGGGCTGCAGCCCTGTAAAGGGTCGGCCCAGAGATGGGGGATGTTACAAAATGACCACTGCATCTTATTTATAGGCAAATAAAGAATCATTTAATATTTTTATCTATTTTGCTCAAATATTAACTTTAAAATCCAAAATTAAAGCTAAATCAATTGTCATTATCTTACCTACCATGACATGCATACGAAAGCTTAAAACTTTAATATCAATTGTCATAATCTTACCTACCATTACTCCCCCACCATAATTCAATATAAACAATTTAAGTTAGTATATATTTATAAATTAAACTATCCTAAATAATAATAATATGGCTCATTTGGACATACTTATATCAAAATTTGTCAAAATTCATACGTAAAATTTATAAAGTTTCTCCCCAATGTCATTTTATTATAAAAATATAAATAATTATATATTTATATTTTAAAACACCATAAATATTAACAATAGTAATAATATGGTTTATTTTCACTAAATGATATACAAAATACATAAAAAAAATTAAAATCTACCAAATATACTCAAAATGGGTGTCTATATATAGAAAAAAATGAAACTAGAATTATGGTAAATTTGTTTTTTCGACATACCGATTTTTAACATAATGATTTTTGTAATAACAATTTCGACGGCCATGAATAAATCTTGGTCTTCCGATTGCGCGCCACGCATCACATTTGAAAGTGCGACGTGTGACGCACCAGACATGCCTGAGTTGTTTGGCTTTATATCCAAAACGCGGCGTTTTGGCCCGTTTTAATACAAAACGACGCGTTTTGTATTGATTGTGGCAAAATATATTTTCCAACCAAACCTGCCCATCGTGAGGCCCGATTTCAGCGTCTCTCCATTTCTCTCTTTGGAAGGCCCCTACCACCGGGCTCTCCATCACATTTTTATATTTTAGTTTAAAAAAAACATGAGATCCATGAAGAGGCCATTTTTTCTTGCGTTAAACATGTCCTTAATACTAAATTGGACTCTAGAGAGAGGGATTATCCCTTCTCTCTAGAAAACCCCAAAAAAATCAAATGGGTAATTCCCACCCAACAAAGGGTTAATCCCCTCTAACCACACCCAAACCAACAACATGAACAAGATTGCAAGTGTGCAACTCATCAAAAACCTAGCAGGATAAAAACACAATTACACTACCACCATTTTGTCACCACCACCAGTTCACCATCACCAACAACAACAATGTCAACAACAACAAACTCATCAATAACAACAAACTATAAGTTTTGGCCCCCCACTACTGGCACCGGATAACCACCACCACAACCACCATCGGAAAACCTCCATCACCACCTCTATTTGGCAATCTCTGTGATCGATCTTGTGTCGACTCTACCCAAATCCACATGAACCACCTTTATCTTCCTAACTTCCATTAACCCATCATTTTTTACTTTGAAATCGACCACCGCCGATATTCCCAAAGGCCACCAACCCTATAGAACAAATAACAAGAGTGACAGAAAGGCTACCACTACCGAATCCCAAATCTACACCGCATCTCCTCCATTGCCTCACGGTCTGGTGCCACTCTTCCACCATTCCTTCTCCACTGCTGCACTAGATCTGATGCCAACCGCCGAGCTCAGATTTGAAGTTTGAGGCCCAGATCGATGTACTTATGTCTATATACCCTTCCTTGTCTCCAAAACAAGCCAAACAGCTGATTACTTCACCCTCCCAAACTTTAAAGGCCAAATCTGGGTTTTTTTGTTATCCAAACCTGAACACACTGACTAAAACCAAAAGGATAAAAATAGAAAGCACGTATTGTGCCACTCTGCCACCAACCTCTCGAGCTTAGCTCATCCTCTTGCCAAATCGTGCTTGCCATCACAAGTGTAGATCTTATTCAAGCAAGAATTTTAAGAACGAAGGGAAAAAGAATATGGGATTTCCCTTTTTCGTTTTTTTCTTAAAATACACCAATTTGCAACCCCAATTTTAAGAATATAGGATCTCTCACATCATTTTTTACTCTTGCTTAAATTATCTGGTCCGCGTTTGATCAAGTTTGGATGATAAAATACTCAATGCATTTTTAGAGTTGCTCGAAAGTGTTAGTGGTGTGTTCGGGTGTGATCGTGGTGGTGGATGTGGCTCAATGAAGATCCCTCTTGTACGAGGGCAACGTCATGGTTGAGGCTCCTGAAGATCCTTCCTAAAGGAGAGAGCAACGTCATGGTAGTCTGTTCAACTCTTTCGAAGGATTTATCCTGCTCGACTTGTCTCCCGGTGGCGCATTTCTTCTGTTTGTGCCTACGCTCCTCTCACTTTTGGTCGTTTTAGCTCTTTCTTTGCTTGTTGTATTTTCCTTACTTGTCTTATATGTCTTCATGTCCGACTTGCCCGGCGCCGATTTATCGGCCTCTTGATCTACCGTTGTTGCTATGTCGGGTACTTCAAATTCTTTCCTTATCAAAAAAATGTCCTTAATACTAGGAAAATATGGAAGAAAAAATGAATAAAATAAAATGAAAGATGAATAAGAATGTTTGGTGAACATAGCAAAGTTCATAACCAATTAAGGCCCAGCTACTTGGAAAAAGTATGAAAAATAAGAATTCAGTAGGGTTGAACACCTATTGCAATTTATCAACAAATTTCAACACCAAAACCAGTATTATGAAACATTTTACTTGCCTTTTTATTAATGTTTTCGATTGATATTGAAAAAAATATCAAGAAGGGCTAAATTTGAGATTTGAAAGGATTTAAACTCCAAAGAGTTCGTCAAAGGGAAGAGTGGCTAACCGCCCCCTCAAGACCCCTAGGTTGTTAGGATAGATAGCACGTGCTATGCACGTGAATTGTTTGTTACAAATTGTCCAGTTGTACCTAAGGTCGTTTTATACCTCTTCCTCTGTAATCTGCCAGATTCATTCAATCAAGAAATTCATGAGAGATTCTCTCTCTCTTTTGCTCTCTTCTTTGTTGTTCTAACATCAACATGGTATCAGATAGGGATAGATCCTATTGTATTTTGCTTCCACACTTTGTTCTTTTGTTCGATAGTGTTGAAATCGTTCGATTGTTTTTCAATCGTTCTTCGATCACTTGTTCTTTTGTTCAATTATGATGATCAAAAGCTTTCCGATCAGTTTTTTCTTGATCGATTGTTCTTCAATTTCTCTGAAGAAATGGAGAATTTGACTACAACCATTACTGATTTGGGAGATCCTCTTCATCTTGATGCGTCCGACAGTCCTGGAATGGCACTGGTGTCCAAAGTCTTTGATGGCAAAGGCTTCTTGTCTTGGCGGCAATCGATGTGGGTTGCGCTCAGTGCCAAGAACAAATTAGCCTTCATCGACGTCTCTTATCCGCGTTCGACGGAGGCAGATAATTCTTCTAGGTTGCGTCGATGGGATCGATGCAACGATCTGGTGATTTCTTGGCTTGTTCATGCTTTAGCCAAGAACATTTTTGATAGTGTTCTTTTCGCTACTACAGCTCAGGTGATTTGGACTCAACTTAACTCGAGGTATGGTCGTTCTAATGGTGCTCAATGGTATGCTATCCAGAAAGATATTGTTTCTATGGCACAAGGTTCGGATGGTATTTCTTCATATTTTGCTAAAACGAAAACTTTATGGGATGAATATGATTCTTTGCGTATTGTTCCTTCTTGCACTTGTGGTTCAGCTGAGGCTAATCAGGCTAATGAACAAGAACATCGTTTGTATCAGTTTCTAATGAGATTAAATGAATCCTATTATATGATTAGAGGAAATATGATGCTTATGTCTCCTTCTCCAGATATTGATCAATCATATTCCCTTTTGATTCAAGAAGAACAGCAGAGGGAGATCAAATCTACACCTCAATTTTCTACTGATTCTAGTTCTTTCAATGCTAATTCTTCAAAGCCTTCTTCCAATTATAAAGGCAAGAATCCAAAAATATGCAGTCACTGTAAGAAACCTGGCCATCTAATTGAATCTTGTTATAAGATTATTGGCTTTCCTAAGGATGGAAAACCAAAGGTTGCTTCTTCTTCGAATCTTGCTCAAGGATCAAATGATTCTGATTCATCTTCAGATAAGGGTTTGACAGCTTCAGAGTTTGCTCAGCTCAGGACTTTGCTTCAACACACTTCTTCAGTTTCATCTAGTGATCAGTCTTTCAGCAACTCGGCTGGTAACTTCTCCTATTCTTTTGCTAGATATGGTACTTCTTTCATTAATCATGTATGGATTATAGACACTGGAGCTAGTGATCATATGTGTCACAACTTAGACTATTTTCTTGATCACAAGAGACTCCTTAATCTTATATCTGTAAATCTTCCAAATGGTCACTGCATTTCTGTTGAGCTGGTTGGCAGAGTTTAGATTACTAGTCGGGTTACATTGGAAGGAGTTCTTTTTGTTCCTTCATTCAAGTACAACTTATTGTCAGTAAGTAAGTTAGTTGCACGGCTTCATTGTGTTATTGTCTTCTCTGATGGATTTTGTGCTTTGCAGGGCCAAGCTTTGCCCAAGCCAGTAGTTCTTGGTAAAGCTTCTAAAGGCCTATACTTGCTTGATCATCTGAATGGATTGGTTTCACAAAAGCTATCAGCTGCTGCTCAGTCACAGGGAATTTCAACTGCTTTGACAAACTTTCTTCTTATGCATAAAAGATTAGGACATCTTCCTTTTCAGAAACTACAGTTGTGTTGTAATCTGAATGTCAAGAATAAAGATGTTCCACTCTGTTTTGTTTGTGCTAAAGCAAAACAATCTCGCTTGCCTTTTCCACATAGTTCCATTTCTAGTACTGATGTATTTGACCTTATTCATGTTGACACATGGGGTCCATTTAAGGTGCCTATATATGAAGGTTTCAAATACTTTCTTACCATTGTGGATGACTTCTCGAGGGTTACTTGGGTTCATTTGTTAAAGGATAAATCAAGTAGTTTTTCTGTGTTGAAATCTTTCATTTGCATGATTGAAACTCAGTTTTGTAAAACTGTTAAGGTTGTTCGATCAGACAATGCTTATGAACTTGGTAGTAGTAATGAGGCTTCTCAGTTTTTCTCTTCTAAGGGCATTGTACATCAGACATCTTGTGCATATACTCCACAACAAAATGGTATGGTAGAAAGAAAACACCGACATTTAATAGAGGTTGCTCGTGCTCTTCTTTTTGAAGCAAAATTACCACTTCAATATTGGGGAGATTTTGTCTTGACAGCAGCACATCTGATCAATCGCTTTCCTACTTCTATTTTAAAAGGCAAGATGTAATACCCCGTAATTTTTAAGGGTATTTTGAAATTTTATTTTTCTTATGCCCGGATTGCTAGACGGATTTAATTCAGAGAAGATCGGACATTCTGTAATATGTTCTGAACTCTGTAAAATTTTCCGAGTATTATATAATACAGTTGAAGTGTTTTCGGGGTTAATATATCGTTAGTGTACGAATATATTTAACCCGGGGTTAAAAGAACTCGTACCCATACTTTCCTCGCCCATACAAGTGCGACCTTTTAGCAAAATCGTCATAACTCTTGATTCCATAATCCATACAATGTGAAATTTGGAAGGATTAAAATAGACTTCTAGATCTAACTCCTCGATTTGGAATCACCTCATTTGGAGTTAGGAGCTGAGAGAACGTCCCCGTCAAAGTCAGGACGATTTCCTGATGGTCTCGGCCGCACCCGCGGCAAGTCGGCCACCGCACCCATGGCGAGCGCTGACAGCTTCGTCTTCGCGATAAGATTTCCGAAATTCTATCCATTTGCCCACTTGATCCACTTGTTGTCTCTTGTCCCCTTGACTTCGTGGGTTGTTGTTCCCTTGTCCCCTTGCTTGTCCCCTTAGAGGAAGCTCGAGTTGAGCTATAAAAGGAGATCAAATCCGAAGCCAAGCTTCTTCTTCTTCCTCCTCTGTTTTTCTGGTTTTTCACCATTGTTGAGCAGCTTGTGAGCTTCGTTTGTGTGAGATTCGAGATCCCTTTGAGTGTTAGAAGGAGCTCGTGAGTGTTGTGTGAAGCTTTAAGGTGTTGGGAGATCGAACCATAGACAAATCGAAGCAAACAAATCGGTTTTGGGGTAAGAAATTCTCCATGGCTGTCGAGTTTCCCCTTCGCCACTGTCTGTCCACCGCACCCAGCGGCAAGGCCCACCGCACCCGCGGCGAGCTTGTCCGAGTGTGTGTTTTGTGGTTTGGCTTTGGGCTTGGCTCGTTTCCTTTGATTTCTTCTTGTATTCTTTTAGATTCATATATAAGTGTATTGAATCTAACTTAGGGTCTTGTTATGGGCCATTTCTTAGGGATTTAATATCCAAGATCTGCTCCAGTTTCAGATCCAGGAACTAGACGTTGCTCTGCTTGGTTCGAGCTTGTCGGATCTAAGGCAAGTGGCGGTTCGCTCTTGCTCATCATTCCATATTTCGATTATTTATCAATAGTTTTGTTGTTAAATAATTTGGGATGGTTGTTAATTATGTTGGAAATTGTTTGATAACGTTATGTGATTAAAAACTGATATTATCCTAGGTTGTATATTCTGCTAGAACCGACGCTAGTATATTATAGATTTGTTATGCAGGTGAAGGTCGTAAGGGTCTTTGATGTGATTTATTGTGTGTGTTTTAGATTATTAAATCTAGGGTGATAGTTGTGCAGGTTGGGCCGTGATGGTCCTGTGTGTGGTTGTTGTGTGTTTAAACTGTTAGTTAGCACGAGTATTCGTAGGACCGACTGGATCCGTGAGTTCCATGTGCATTTCTTTATAACTGTTAAGGGCAGCTGAGACCCATGCGATAGTAAGAGGTTTGGATCCTGGGAGGTCTATTCTTCGATGAGATGTTAGAGGTTTGGATCCTGTGAGTTCCATTCCGAGTCCTGCGTGACAGAAGGTTAGGTTAAAAGCTTATAACGTGATGTGTGTGTGTGTGGTCATTTAATTCGGATAAGTGCTTGAGGGCACCTAATTAATGAATCTTGGGCGAGTAGTGCAGCTAGGTGCTAGTGCAACTAGGAAAAACTCGTCTTAGTAGTAGATCGCTCGTATGCGATACTTGTGTGATGTGGTTATGTGTGCTTGTTTGAGTTTTCCAACATTTGTCATCATTTTCCGTAAAGGCTCATTTCTTTTGGAGTCTTCTTTTGGGATTTATTGATGTGAGACTCGATCTCCAGAATCTTCTCTTGTGCATACCTTTTGTTTATTTCAGTAGGAGTATGATGGTTGACTATCGTCATCGGTTATTATTCGAGAAGCGATGAGTCTAACCTAATACGACTGCTTCGAACCACTCTGCTTTGTACCCTTGCTAGTCTATTCATTTAGACTAACCAACCGTAATTTTCCTTGCATGGTTGGCTGGTGTCATCCGTTCGATTCGGCACATCAGGTGTGTTGAAGATCCGAGAAGGCTAGAAGCGACTATGAAGATGAACGGTGTTTTTGACAAGTTATTTTGTCGTTTTGTTTAAAAGTATTTCCGCTGTTGTATTTCTGATTAATTGGGTCGTTTTTGGAATCGTGAAATTCCGCGACCATGTGGTTTAATAAAAGTTATGATTTTAGTATTGTAACTATGTTTAAGACAGTTATGTCGTCGGAAAAGCCTGGGGTGACTTCGGGGTTTTCACCCGGGGTCATCGGCAGTAGCACTTTCAATTCTTTCAAAAATTTGGGGGTGTTACAGATTTGGTATCAGAGCTAAAATGTTTTCCAAGAGCTCTGAATTTTTCAAATAAAAAGCCGTTCATAGTCGTGCCTTATACAGTCTGATATGGAAGTTTGCTTCTGTGTCTAGAAAGACTAAGATTCTCTATTTGTCGCCCGAAGGTTAAGGGTGCAGTTCCCTTCAGAAAGACTCAGAAGAAGTCGAGATGGTTTCGCCATCTCCAGTTAGACTTGAGTTTTCAGTTCTCTTGTCAGGATTTGAGGTTGTAGAACCTAAGTATTCCGGTTTGGTGTTCATCTAGGAAAGTTTACCAAGTTGATCTAAATCTAAGTTGACTTTTATTACATTATGAATAGATATTAATGTGTAAAGTACTTGGACTTTGATCGGTAATCAGATGGTTAACCCTAGAAGATTGAAGCAGTTGCGCAGCAAGGTGGTACCTTTGGTACGAGTTTGTGCTCCAAGTTAGAAACCGAAGAGGTTACTTGGGAGACTGGGACGGGTATGCTTAGATACTTTCCCTAATTGTTGTCGGCCTTGAATGATGCAAGTTTCGGGGTCGAAACTTAAAATAAGGGGGTAGTAATGTAATACCCCGTAATTTTTAAGGGTATTTTGAAATTTTATTTTTCTTATGCCCGGATTGCTAGACGGATTTAATTCAGAGAAGATCGGACATTCTGTAATATGTTCTGAACTCTGTAAAATTTTCCGAGCATTATATAATACAGTTGAAGTGTTTTCGGGGTTAATATATCGTTAGTGTACGAATATATTTAACCCGGGGTTAAAAGAACTCGTATCCATACTTTCCTCGCCCATACAAGTGCGACCTTTTAGCAAAATCGTCATAACTCTTGATTCCATAATCCATACAATGTGAAATTTGGAAGTATTAAAATAGACTTATAGATCTAACTCCTCGATTTGGAATCACCTCATTTGGAGTTCGGAGCTGAGAGAACGGCCCCGTCTAAGTCAGGACGATTTCCTGATGGTCTCGGCCGCACCCGCGGCAAGTCGGCCACCGCACCCGTGGCGAGCGCTGACAGCTTCGTCTTCGCGATAAGATTTCCGAAATTCTATCCATTTGCCCACTTGATCCACTTGTTGTCTCTTGTCCCCTTGACTTTGTGGGTTGTTGTTCCCTTGTCCCCTTGCTTGTCCCCTTAGAGGAAGCTCGAGTTGAGCTATAAAAGGAGATCAAATCCGAAGCCAAGCTTCTTCTTCTTCTTCCTCCTCTGTTTTTCTGGTTTTTCACCATTGTTGAGCAGCTTGTGAGCTTCGTTTGTGTGAGATTCGAGATCCCTTTGAGTGTTAGAAGGAGCTCGTGAGTGTTGTGTGAAGCTTTAAGGTGTTGGGAGATCGAACCATAGACAAATCGAAGCAAACAAATCGGTTTTGGGGTAAGAAATTCTCCATGGCTGTCGAGTTTCCCCTTCGCCATTGTCTGTCCACCGCACCCAGCGGCAAGGCCCACCGCACCCGCGGCGAGCTTGTCCGAGTGTGTGTTTTGTGGTTTGGCTTTGGGCTTGGCTCGTTTCCTTTGATTTCTTCTTGTATTCTTTTAGATTCATATATAAGTGTATTGAATCTAACTTAGGGTCTTGTTATGGGCCATTTCTTAGGGATTTAATATCCAAGATCTGCTCCAGTTTCAGATCCAGGAACTAGACGTTGCTCTGCTTGGTTCGAGCTTGTCGGATCTAAGGCAAGTGGCGGTTCGCTCTTGCTCATCATTCCATATTTCGATTATTTATCAATAGTTTTGTTGTTAAATAATTTGGGATGGTTGTTAATTATGTTGGAAATTGTTTGATAACGTTATGTGATTAAAAACTGATATTATCCTAGGTTGTATATTCTGCTAGAACCGACGCTAGTATATTATAGATTTGTTGTGCATGTGAAGGCCGTAAGGGTCTTTGATGTGATTTATTGTGTGTGTTTTAGATTATTAAATCTAGGGTGATAGTTGTGCAGGTTGGGCCGTGATGGTCCTGTGTGTGGTTGTTGTGTGTTTAAACTGTTAGTTAGCACGAGTATTCGTAGGACCGACTGGATCCGTGAGTTCCATGTGCGTTTCTTTATAACTGTTAAGGGCAGCTGAGACCCATGCGATAGTAAGAGGTTTGGATCCTGGGAGGTCTATTCTTCGATGAGATGATAGAGGTTTGGATCCTGTGAGTTCCATTCCGAGTCCTGCGTGACAGGAGGTTAGGTTAAAAGCTTATAACGTGATGTGTGTGTGTGTGGTCATTTAATTCGGATAAGTGCTTGAGGGCACCTAATTAATGAATCTTGGGCGAGTAGTGCAGCTAGGCGCTAGTGCAACTAGGAAAAACTCGTATTAGTAGTAGATCGCTCGTATGCGATACTTGTGTGATGTGGTTATGTGTGCTTGTTTGAGTTTTCCAACATTTGTCATCATTTTCCGTAAAGGCTCATTTCTTTTGGAGTCTTCTTTTGGGATTTATTGCTGTGAGACTCGATCTCCAGAATCTTCTCTTGTGCATACCTCTTATTTATTTCAGTAGGAGTATGATGGTTGACTATCGTCATCGGTTATTATTCGAGAAGCGATGAGTCTAACCTAATACGACTGCTTCGAACCACTCTGCTTTGTACCCTTGCTAGTCTATTCATTTAGACTAACCAACCGTAATTTTCCTTGCATGGTTGGCTGGTGTCATCCGTTCGATTCGGCACATCAGGTGTGTTGAAGATCCGAGAAGGCTAGAAGCGACTATGAAGATGAACGGTGTTTTTGACAAGTTATTTTGTCATTTTGTTTAAAAGTATTTCCGTTGTTGTATTTCTGATTAATTGGATTGTTTTTGGAATCGTGAAATTCCGCGACCATGTGGTTTAATAAAAGTTATGATTTTAGTATTGTAACTATGTTTAAGACAGTTATGTCGTCGGAAAAGCCTAGGGTGACTTCGGGGTTTTCGCCCGGGGTTATCGGCAGTAGCACTTTCAATTCTTTCAAAAATTTTGGGGTGTTACACAAGACTCCTTACTCAGTTTTATTTTCTAAGGATCCTTCATTGGATCATCTTCACACTTTTGGTTGCTTAGCTTTTGCTTCAACTACCAAGGCTGGCCGTGACAAGTTTATGCCAAGAGCAGTGAAGTGTGTCTTCCTTGGTTATCCTGCAACAAAGAAAGCTTATAAGCTTTTCAATATTGACACCAGACAAGTATTCTATTCTAGGGATGTAGTTTTATATGAAAACATAATGCCTTTCATGCTTTTGCCAGTTGTACCTGAGACTACTCTATATTTTGCTATGCCTGACTTTACTGATGATGTTTCTACCGCATCTTTGCCTCCTCTTGCTGTTGCAACTGATGAGGTTCTTCTTCCTGAGTCTCCTATTAGTCATGATCCTCCTCGCATGTCTTCCAGGACAGGCAATAAGCCAGCTTATCTTCAGGATTATGTCTGCACAAATGTTAGTTGTCACAGTGTTTTATCTTGTACTGATGTTACACCTATAATTATTGATTTTTTAGCTCTAGATTATGCTATTCAACAGTCAGTTGTTAACACCTCTATATTGCCTGAGCCATCTTCCTTTGATGTTGCTAATTGTTCCCCTCAATGGAGAGAGGCTATGAATCAAGAATTAGTTGCTCTTGATGCTAATCATACTTGGGATTTGGTGGATCTACCAAAAGGCAAGAAACCTATTATCTCTAAATGGGTATACAAAGTGAAATATAGAGCAGATGGCACTCTTGAGAGATACAAAGCCATGCTCGTCATCAAAGGTTGTACTCAAAAGGAGGGAATAGATTATACTGAAACTTTTTCTCCTGTCGTGAAAATGACAACTTTGAGGAGTCTCATAATTGTTGTTGTGAAAAAGAAGTGGCCATTGTCACAATTGGATGTGAACAATGCCTTTCTTCATGGAGACCTTCATGAAGAGATCTATATGAAGATCCCACTTGGTCTTTCTGCTTCTTCTGGAAAGGCTTGTCGCCTAAACAAATCATTATATGGCTTGAAACAAGCCTCTCGACAGTGGCATTCCAAGTTATCTGAGGCTTTATTCTCACAAGGCTTTAGTCAATCTTTCAATGACTATTCATTGTTTTTCAAGAAAACTTGTGACAAGATAATGTTCTTAGCAGTGTATGTTAATGACATACTCATAACAGGAAATGATTCTGCTGCAATTACCTCTCTAAAGTCCTATCTTGATGCTCAATTCAGGATAAAGGTTTTGGGTCAGTTAAGCTTCTTCTTGGGCATTGAATTCTTACATTGTCCTCAAGGTATTATTATTTCCCAGCGGAAATTCATCTTGGAAGTTCTGAAGGACTTCGACATTGAAGATCTTCCTGTCACCAAGTGCCCTCTGGATCCTTCTGTCAAGTTGTCTATGTCTACAGATGACCTTCTTCCTGATCCAACTCCTTACAGAAGACTTGTGGGTAAACTGAATTTCATCACTACAACAAGGCCAAACATTTTCTTTGCCACTCAAGATCTTAGTCAATTTATGCAAAGTCCCAATTATGTCCATTTCAAGGCAGCTTTACATACTCTTCGTTTCTTGAAAGGCACTCTGCACTCAGGTTTGCTTCTGTCCAATTCTGCTGACTTCAACCTTCAGGCATACTGTGATTCAGATTGGGCATCTTGCATCATCACTCGAAGATCTGTCAGTGGCTACATTGTTTTCCTGGGGTCTTTACCTATCTCTTGGAAGTCCAAGAAGTAGACTACGATTTCCCTTTCTTCTGCTGAGGTAGAATATCGATCGATTCGACGACTTACAATAGAGCTTTCCTGGCTTACTCGTCTTTTACACGAGCTTGAGGTTCCTCACATGACTCCAGTAGCTGTCAAATGTGACAGTCAAGCGGCTATTCATATAGCTAAAAACCCAGTCTTCCATGAACGCACAAAACACATCGAAATCGATTGTCATTTTGTGCGTTCTAAGTTAGTTGAGGGTTTGATTACACTTAATCATGTTCCTACTGAACATCAATTAGCAGATGTCCTAACTAAGCCTTTATCAGGGCCTTTACATTCTTCTATCCTAGGCAAATTGTCTTTACTTCCAGCCCCTCCAATTTGAGGGGGGATGTTAGGATAGATAGCACGTGCTATGCACGTGAATTGTTTGTTACAAATTGTCCAGCTGTACTTGAGATCGTTTTATACCTCTTCCTCTGTAATCTGCCACATTCATTCAATCAAGAAATTCATGAGAGATTCTCTCTCTTTTTCTCTCTCTTTTGCTCTCTTCTTTGTTGTTCTAACATCAACATAGGTCCGCCCCGCTTGTTGTGCGTGATGTAATTTCAACTATTTTTACTGAGAGATAATGAGATAATTTGATCCGGGTTATTAATAATTTCATCTATTTTGATATGGGTGTTGGTTATTACTTATTAGCAGCCCCTTGTGTGTGATTTGATGTGGGTGATGAACCCCCTTTTTCCATTGAGTGTAATTTCAAGTGGTTGTTGATCAATTCCAATGCTTTTCATATGGCTATGCAAGTTGTTTTCATATGGGTGTTGGTCAATTGCAACTTGCTTCATATGAACTTGCACTGATTTCATGTTATTCTGGTCAAATTAAATCATTTTTCTTGGATGTTTTGGTGATTGAAATCTAGGCTCTGAAAGGTGGGATGAGGGAGAAGGTAGAGTTGGCTACGAAATTTAGGGTCATTTACGAAGAGGGTGAGATGAAAATCAGAGGTAGTCCAGCCTATGTGAGGGAGGCTTGTGAGGCGAGCTTGAAGCGTCTTGACATCAACTGCATTGATCTCTACTATCAACATAGAATTGACACCACTATACCCATCAAAATCACAGTTTGTTTCCTCTCTTTGTACTTGCAATTGCTCTATCTTCTATTGCCATTTTAATCATACAAGCAATGGTAAGTTTTATGTCATAATTTAGTATTTGAACCATTCAATGAGACCACTTGTCATTTGTGCGTTTGTAACGGTTTTATAGATGGGGGAGTTGCAGAAGCTAGTGGAAGAGGGCAAGATTAAGTACATTGGTTTATCTGAAGCATGTGCTTCAACCATCAGAAGGGCATACACCGTCCACCCTATAACAGCAGTTCAACTCGAATGGTCCTTGTGGACAAGAGATGTCGAGGAAGAAATTGTCCCAACTTGCAGGTAAAAGTTATGCCATATATATATATATATAGGATGCGGATCTGGTGAGAACACTTTTTAAAATGAGAACTCTCTTAAAATGCAAACGGGTGCACAAGTCTGTGCAACATGGTGCATAAGGGGGAGTAAGTGCACAATGCACTTGCAATCTCATTCACACATATTTTGGTGCACAATTGTGCACTACGTTGGTGCACAACTGCTCTCCCACATTGACCCACCGGAGCTCCGACGTTGACCACCGTTGACTGTGTGTTGACCGAGCCTTGATCGGTCAGTGTACTTGCTTGTGTACCATTTTGGATATGCATCATGTTATGAATACTTGTGCACCATGTTGGAAATAATTGTGCACCATTTAAATAAAATACAAGTGTACAAGTAAATAAAATACAAGTGCATCATGTCGTAAACCTAATATGCGGTTGAGTGAATTAAACTATGGCCACAGTTCATGTGTTTGTGCACTGAGAAGGTTTATGTGTTTGTGCACTCCATTATATTTAAAAAAATACAAGTGCACTACTCATTAAAAATCTGATGCACAATTCAACATATTATGGTGCACTTTTCTACAGACTTTGGTGCACAAACTCGTACAACTTGGTGCACAAACATTGTGCACTGCTATTGTACTTAAGAAGTTCATTACTCAATAAAATGCACACAACTTCACATATTTTGGTGCACTTTTCAACAGACTTTGGTGCACTAATTCGTACAATTTGGTGCACAAGACTAGTTCACATTTTAAGAGAAGTTCCCATTTTAAGAATAGTTTTCATCAGATCTATTTACTATATGTATTATACAATTGCAAGCAATGCAATAATAAAAAAAAACGATGCATCATTAATATGGTATTCTCTATAAATCAGGGAGCTAGGTATTGGAATTGTGGCATATAGTCCTCTAGGAAGGGGACTCCTCTCTTACGGACCCTCTATGGTTTAGAACATGAAAAAGGAAGATTTCCGACAGGTTCAGCACACGTTTGCTCTTCACTCTACACAAAAGGAAGATTGCTTCACCTTTAATTTAAAAGCTAAGCACGCTTAACTTGACTATGGTTTTTAATTCCTTGTGTACGTACGTAGCATCTCCCAAGGTTCCAGAGCGAGAATATGGAGCATAACAAACGCATGTTCGAGCGAGTATTTGAAATGGCATCAAGAAAGGGATGCACAACGGCGCAGCTGGCACTGGCTTGGGTCCATCACCAAGGAGACGACGTGGTGCCCATCCTGGGGACCACCAGGATCGAAAACCTGAAGCATAATATCGCGGCCTTGTCGGTGAAAATGAGTCATGAAGAGATGTCTGAAATACAAGCGATAGCTGCTGCAGATGGTGTTAGGGATGATAGATACGGAGGTTTCTCCACAACTTATGACGACTCCGACACTCCTCCATTATCCTCATGGACACCCGATCTGATAGCCTAGCTTATGTTCTTCCTAAATCCTAATCTATGGTTGGGTGAATTAAACTATGGTCATGTACGTTTTCGACACTATCATATCCATATTTGGCAAGTACTAGTTGAACTGAAATAAAGTCACGGATAAAACACGTACTTGATGAAGTTGTTTCCACGTACGAACTACTTACAAGTTCATCTCTTACAAAAAGGAAAGGAAAAACACTATTTAGATTTTAGATGAATGGTTTTGCGGAAAAAGCCCCCACTACTCACATCAAATTTTATGCACCCTAATTGTGTACCATTTAAGATTTACTTGCTTAATTTATATTTTAAGCCTCCAATTAGGGTTAATAATTAAGGTCTAGGGTTTATAGTTTAAGAATTAGGGTTTATATTTTAAGGTTTAGGGTTAAAGGATTTAAGGTATAGGATTTTAGGGTTTAGGGTATAGGGTTTAGGATATAGGATTTAGGATATAAAGTTTATATTTTAGGATTTAGGGTTTATGATTTATATTTTAGGGTTTAAGGTTGAAAATAAACAAATTTAACCTATGGGGTACATAGAAGGGAATATAGAAGGGGTACAGAAGATTTAATCTCCCCACCACTATTACAAAAATTACAACAAATCATACATTACATTTACATCCACTACTACAAAAATGACCTTTTAACTCGGGCGTAAAACAAAATATAATCTGAATATGGCTCGAAATAGGTCTGGACATCAGAGTGAGGGGTTAATAGGTTATATAACTCGGAACTATTTCGACACGCCCAGGTTAAATACATTACTATGGAATGCAAAGAGAAGAGACTATATAACTTGGATGTCAAAAACACACCCGGGTTAAAAGCCGAGACTTTTTATCCCGGATCATCTAAGATCCGGGTTAAAAAAAGTCCACTCATTTTAAAAAAACACTCTTTTTAACCCGGATGTTGTAGGTCCGAGTTAAAAGTACTTTAAAAAAAAACAATGCTATATTTCACCACTTCTTCGACCTCCTTAAATATCCTACAACCTCCAGTACCCTATACCCCAACTATCACCATTGTTGCTTCTAAATCACTAGATCACATAGATAAATACAATTGAACAAACTAAAAGAATAAACCATTAACCAAAATATGCTACAATTTCTTGGAACCAAGTATAGCATTGTACATAATTCTGTTTCAAACAACTTCATTACAATAACCTTTGACATGTCAAGATATATTATGATGTAATTTGAATCCATAGAGATGTTTGTAATACCAAAGAAACGCATACATTTAGTTCTTAAACTTAGCATTATAACATCACAATGTAGCCATGAACACATTGCCTCAAAATGAATTAGCTCACAACATATTTTATAATCTTCCCTAGCCTCTTGGATTATCATAAGCCCCGTTATCCACTAAAATGGATAATTTTTCAATTTATGATGCCACAAATTAGCCAACTATACATGTCCAAATCAGGAATTGTGCAACAATAGGACAAATATGTACATACCTTACTGTCTCTGGTAGTGCACGTCTTCCAGAGTGCTCCCTCTTCAACAATTGAGTAGGAGTGGCATAGATGTCTAAGCACTCATCTCGAACTTCTGCAAGAAGATAAAAGATCCATATAAAACAAATGAAAAACACAATGACAAAAATCGACAAGGAATACATACACTCTTGAGAAGGTAGAGCAAGCACAACCTAGTAAATTTAAAGATGCAATTAAATGAGTATAGCATATATCAGTTGGAATAAACCTTTGGTAACTTTGGCATGTAGCTATAGAATAATTTAGATAGTGGGAACTGGGAAGCTGGGTTTCCTAGGCAGTGCATGTATGCCACATGCTCAAGTGTCAATACAAGCAATAAATAAGACCTACTTCCATTGAAAAGGCTAAAAGAAGTAGTGAATTTCTTCCTTTAGTTGGTTGTATTAGTTTTATAGAAGTTAGTAGACATACTCCTACAGAACGCAACAATATACTCCGTAATGAATTTCTTCCTTTAGTTGGTTGTATCAGTTTATAACACCTTCTAAAGTGTATCCCTGTAATTGATTTGCACCTAAGAACACAAAAATAGGTCACTTTATAGCTAAGTAATTAATAAAAATGCCTAAAAAGAGCCTCAACGGAGAAGTCAATTTTATTAGTAAGCATAGTCCTACAGAATGCAACAATATAATTAATATCTGCTTTCTTCCTCCCTCTGCAAACATAAGGTATACAAATTATTGAAAAATCATATAAATGACAAAATCAAGATTACAATTATGAATTGACTGATTGTTGTACATTTCGGGACGCTTGGAACTAAATGGATGTGAAGTCACTATTTTGGAACTCATGATCAACAATTAAAAAATACACATAAAAACATAAGAAGTACATGCACAATTTAGAGTCATGGGTTCATGTTATAAAACTTACATGGTTTTAGTTCCAAATATATAAAAAGCAATAATAAGCAAAAGGAATAAACTAAGACATTGCCTTTGAAGTTAGTTGATACCTTACTAATTATGGGATGCATGATAATCAAGAATCATGGGAGAATATATATATATATATATGTATATCACGAAATGTATCTTCTTATATGAAAGGGCATTGACTTCCATAGAGACACAAAATTAGAGCAGACATAAAACTCCACCTCGTAGAATGATCTATATGTCATAATTTAGAAGAGATAGTAACACATGCAAGGATTTATTGAAATTATAGAAGATGCTTTAAAATTTGGGTTAATTACCAGAAACCACCCGTACAATAGGCCATATTGCCAGAAACCACCTGGATAACGACTATTTACCGTAAACCACCCATATATCCATCTCCGTCCAACACGTACCACCCTACCCCACTCTCCGCCCATTAGATCGTTAACGTAATTACAGATTTAAGCCAAATTTTTTATTTTCATTCAATTTCTCCACAATTTCAATACTTGGGTAAAAATTGTAATTAATCCAAAAATAGTGTCATCTTCAACCTCCAGCCAAGCCATCCTCACGCGCAAGCTGGGCCGAGCTCCATCAATGGCGGATTCGGACCAAATTCGAGCTCGAATTCGACAATTAACCATTGGGACTTTTAGATAAGATCCAGACGCGTCATATCTCTGTGAAATCGGGAAGAATAAACCCGGGACGAGATCGTATTTGCCCCAGAAGGAAAGAAAATCTGGGGGTTGGCACCGACCGAAAACTGGGCAAATTGGGGCACGTCGGAGCATATCCGAAGTCGGGGACAAGGGTATTTTGAAGAGGGATTAAGGGTGGTGCTAGTGGTGGCAGCAATTTCAGAGGTGGAGTCGGTGGTGGGTGGAATTTGACGAAGAACAATCACGACAATATTTCTATGGTTCGGGGCTTTGAGGATGAAATTGGATGCCGAAATCTCTGTGAAATCGGGAAGAATAAACCCGGGATGAGATCGTATTTGCCCCAGAAGGAAAGTCCCAATGGTTAATTGTCGAATTCGAGCTCGAATTCGGCGGAAAACCGCCATTGGAGAGCTTGAGGAGCTCACGGCTGGCTGGAGGAAGAAGCTGATGAATAGTGCCAGTCGGGGCCCCTCACTTTTGGCTTAATTGCATTTTGGCCCCAACTTTCCAAGTTGGGGCAAAAAGGCCCTTGCATAATTCTTGAAAAATTACAAAAAATTATCCAAACTTTCCCAAACTTAATTATTTTAATAATTCTATTTTAATAATTTTTAGCTTAATTACAATTTTTACCCAAGTTTTGAAATTGTGGAAAAATTGAATGAAAATAAAAAGTTTGGCTTAAATCTGTAATTACGTTAACGATCTAATGGAAGGAGAGTGGGGTAGGGTGGTACGTGTTGGACGGAGATGGATATACGGATGGTTTACGGTAAATAGTCGTTATCTGGGTGGTTTCTGACAATATGACCTATTATACGGGTGGTTTCCGGTAATTAACCCTTAAAATTTTGGTAGACTAACTTTCCCCACACATACTCATAAAGAAACAATTAGGGGTTTAGAGGACCAAAGTGTACCTCAATCTATTATGAATCTCAACAAGTTGACTTTGTAGAATCCTCACTCCATTACTTAGCTCTTATCATAGGGAATAGCGAAAAAATGGATAAGAAACCAATTCATGTAACTAATTGGTGTTGTAAGTGTGTGCTTATGGAGAGAGAAAGATTTACCACATCAAGTATTACTAATATTGAATTAGTCTGCAGGTCTTCAGATTTTATTAGTTGTTTCCAACCTCGAGCATACACCAAAGGAATTCTAGATTAAGTCAAAACGATTCCATAGGCTGACTAAACTGATATCGAGACTAATTGTAGAGACAATAGTAAAAATTCACCAAAATATGTGTTATCATGAAGACACACCTGAAGGACCACTATTCCAATAGGCTTATACCAACGAAATATGACAGTAGAACAAATGACGTGCCATATAATCTCATTGAGATAAGGAAATGGTACCCACTTATACAAAAACGCTAATCAAGATAAGACTATAGCTACTAAAAGAATGAAGTAATAGTGCTTATTTAACAATCTATCTATATCTACTTAAAAGTTAGCTTTCTTGTCATTCAATGTTAGCTTTTAAATAGATAAGTATGACAAAACAGTGACAAAAACCACCTTTGTTTAGCAAAAAAAAATTGTAAGAATTTTCAAAATACTTATCAGATTAAAAACAAAATTTTAATTTTTTTTATCATAAAACATGCCCTCACTCTATAAAATATTCGGTTTTTTCGCCTGATATCCCTGAGGTACGGCTAATTTCGTGAAATGCCCCAAACTTTGGCTCATTTCGTATGGTACCCCCGAGTTTTTTTTTCGCCAAATACCCTTCCGTTAATTTGACTAACAGAAACGTTACTTTAAAAAAAAAAACAAATCAAAAAAAAACCAAAAAAAAAACCCAGATCTGTCTTCTCCCTCGCGTCTCTACTCTCTCTCCTGTCTCCTCCGGCGGCGGCTCGAGCCCGCCCTCCACCACTCCGCCTTTGAGCTCGCCTCCCGCCCGTCCGCCTTCGAGCCCGCCCTTCGAGACCATTGCCCCCTTCGACGACTCCCTCCGCCTTCGCTGCCTCCGGTAGTATAATCTGAAGTTGTGTTAGAGTGGGAAACTCAATAAAGAACATATTTGAGACTGGAACATCATATGATAAGCAAACCAAGATATATTTATATATGAAACCAAGATATATTTACATATGATCAAGTGCAAGTTCATTAATAGTACTAATGAACATACAAGATTTGACCTTCATTCCAACTTAGGTCACGACCAAATCCTCTGGGGAAGAACAGTCCGAGTTCCGTGAAGGCGCATCGGCCAAGAGAAGAGCAACTTGGGCTTGCACATCATAACCCATTCAACTAATCAAATTCTTCCAAAATCAAATTGGAATTCAGAACAAAGGAAGTGTAAGAAAAACTCCATTAATAGATATTTCCTCCTAACATATGCAAGAAGGCATGTTTTGCTCAAGACTCAAGCCGAGCCCATCATCCTGTTCTTTGGCGAAGTCAACGCTGCAATGAGCACTTGATTTAAGCTTCTTGGCCTCGCTCAGTTTCCTGATAGCCTGAGATATCAATAAGAGAAACTCAGACATGTAATGTCAGATCACAACACAAGCCTTCTTGTCAAAACAATTGTACACTCGTTTAACTAAAATGTTTATCCGATCAAAAAAGCAATTGTACAAGAGCATGTCTTATACTGCTAGTGAGGTGGTTTGGATGTATGGCCTGTGTTGGATCGTTAGAGTTACGTCTGAGGGAAGAAAGGCTTTGTTCCCACAGAAGGCACAGCGGATTAAAAACAGCAAGAAAGATAATGAACGAACTCACGATGTATAGTGGAAACCCTGATTAGCAAAACTAGCTTCTCAAGGAAAAACCACTACCTTCAAGCTTTCGCTTGAGAGGATTTTGAAGCGTGTACTTGTCTTATTGATTTCTTATTCGATTACACTTGTATCCTGGACTTCGACCTCTAAACAACCAGCTAGACTCGAAGCCTCTTCTACAACGATGAATCCGAACTCATCCCTCAAAGACTCACACACACTTTACTCTTTTTCTTTTCTCTTCTCCTTCTTTTTCGTCGTTCAAAGTCGTTCTTCGTCGTAGTTAGAAAGGAATCCCCATTTCACCTAAATACAACTTCGGCTAAACCCTAATCAAACAAGATAAGATATTCTGAAAACGGATTACTAGAAGATAGGATTTTATGTTAAGAATAATATCCTAACCGATCATATTGATTAAGGAAGGAATTCCATAATTAATCTAATCGGAAAGGATATCAAACTTCTCTCTCCAATTTCTTATCTAAGGAAAGATTCCTAGGATAACATGGATCGAGCTTTTCTCTCTCCGTATCTTCTCGATCCGGTTTGATCCTTGGAGCCGAAGTCTTCAATCTTTTACCGCATGTGCTTCTTGATTTGTTTCCATAATCAATACGCTGGATTTCTTCTTTCCATTCGCAGCTTCGATCTCGTTCGTCACTTCAGTTCCTTGAGAGGTAACAAAGCACATGAACAGAGCTTTGTTCCCTCTGCGATCCTTCGCTGCAATGGTTCCCTGAGATAACTATCTTTGTTCCTGAAACACTTAGTACCCATATCAGTTGAATGTTTATTACCATCAAAACCTAAGGAATTCAACAGCCTGCTTCAAGATTTGTTGGTCCCAATTTCATTAGCAATTGAGCTTCACTATGACAATAAGATTGCACAACATATTGCTTCCAATCTAGTGTTTCATAAGCGAACCAAACATTTAAGTATTAATTTTTGAAACAAGATAATGTGGGAGAATTTTCCTCTAATTTATTAAGCCTCTCTAGGGCTGATTATATAGAGAGATACAAATATATCTACAAGGAAAAGATAGAGAAGATATTCACAAGAGCGACCGGATGGACGAGCGACCCAGTCTTCGGGATAGCCATGGAGCTTGTAACATTTGGTGACGTCGTGACCAAACCGGTTGTAGTGAGTGCACTGCGGGCGGTTCGAGGACCGTTGATCAGAGGTCTATGGACGACTAGATGATGTTCCAGATTGGGCGGAAAAAGCCATAGCGTCAGTCTTGGCCTCCCGTTCCTTGACCACAGTTTTGTGACGTTCTTCCTGAATGGTGAGTGAGTACACGCAATTGAGTGGAGGGGGCGGTTCCTGGGCCATGCCATTCGAACGTAACGTGCCAAACACGTCACGTCAAGACCCATGAGAAACTGGTGCAGGTGCTCGGCATCACGGACAGTGGTGAGTTTCGAGTTGATGTTGCATGAACACTTGCCGCAAGAGCAGGCCTCGGGAGGAACATAGGTGGAGAGTTCGTCCCAAAGCTTCATCAAAAGGTCATAGTAGGCATCCATCGTCTGTCCGCTTTGATGACACCGGGCAATATCGGAACAAAGCTATAGGATTCTAGGTCCGTTACCGACCGAGAACCATTGAGTGAGATCCTCCCATAACTCACGAACTGTATCTGAGTAGGTGAGAGAGGACCGAAGAGGTGGATCGATGGACTGTGTGATCCAACCGATCAACATGGAATTAACGCTCCACCAATCATCAATGGTGTTGGCGTCGTCGGCAGGTTTGGTGATGCGTATGTCGATGAATCCAAGTTTGTGCTTAGCCCGGAAGGCGTTGCACATGGTTGTAGCCCACTCTTGATAATTGTCTCCCTTCAAGATCACCGGACAGATGGACAAGCCTGGGTGATCGGACGGATGAGGGTAGAACGGAGATGCGTGGTCCAGCGCAGCCTTTAGGACTGGATCATCATCGGGCATGATTGTAGAAAGAGATGATGGGTTCAGTGAAGAGGAACCAAACGACATCCAGGAGAGAGAGAAAAAAAATTAGGGTTGTGAATAACCTAGTTCTGATACCATGAAACAAGATAATGTGGGAGAATTTTCCTCTGATTTATTAAGCCTCTCTAGGGCTGATTATATAAAGAGATACAAATAGGGCTGAGCACGGGCTGAGAAAACCGAAAACCCGACCCGACCCAAAAAACCCAAACCGAACCCGAACCCACATGACTTCGGTTCGGGTTTCGGTCTGATGTAATCAGTGTTCGAGATAGCCATGGAGCTTGTAACATTTGGTGACATCGTGACCAAACCGGTTGCAGTGAGTGCACTGCTGGCGGTTCGAGGACCATTGGTCTGTGGACGACTAGATGACGTTCCCGATTGGGCGGAAAAATCCATAGCGTCAGTCTTGGCCTCCCGTTCCTTGACCACAGTTTTGTGGTGTTCTTCCTGAATGGCGAGTGAGTACACGCAATTGAGTGAAGGGGGCGGTTCCTGGGCCATGACATTCGAACGTAACGTGCCAAACACGCCATCGTCAAGACCCATGAGAAACTGGTGCAGGTGCTCGGCATCACGGACAGTGGTGAGTTTCGAGTTGATGTTGCATGAACACTTGCTGAAAGAGCAGGCCTCGGGAGGAACATAGGTGGAAAGTTTGTCCCAAAGCTTCTTCAAAAGGCCGTAGTAGGCAGCCATCGTCTGTCCGCTTTGACGACACCGGGCAATATCGAAACGAAGTTGCAGGATTCTGGGTCCGCTACCGACCGAGAACCATTGAGTGAGATCCTCCCATAACTCACGAACTGTATCTGACTAGGTGAGAGAGGACCGAAGAGGTGGATCGATGGACTGTGTGATCCAACCGATCAACATGGAATTAACGCTCCACCAATCATCAATGGTGTTGGCGTCGTCGGCAGGTTTGGTGATGCGTCCGTCGATGAATCCAAGTTTGCACTTAGCCCGGAAGGCGTTGCACATGGTTGTAGCCCACTCTTGATAATTGTCTCCCTTCAAGATCACCGGACAGATGGACAAGCCTGGGTGATCGGACGGATGAAGGTAGAACGGAGAGATGTGGTCCAGCGCAGCCTTTGGGACTGGATCGTCACCGGGCATGATTGCAGAAAGAGATGATGGGTTCAGTGAAGAGGAACCGAATGACATCCAGGAGAGAGAGAAAAAAAATTAGGGTTGTGAATAACCTAGCTCCAATACCATGAAACAAGATAATGTGGGAGAATTTTCCTTTGATTTATTAAGCCTCTCTAGGGCTGATTATATAGAGAGATACAAATAGGGCTGAGCACGGGCTGAGAAAACCGAAAACCCGACCCGACCCAAAAAACCCGAACCGAACCTGAACCCACATGACTTCGGTTCGGGTTTCGGTCTGATGTAATCAGTGTTCGGGATAGCCATGGAGCTTGTAACATTTGGTGACATCGTGACCAAACCGGTTGCAGTGAGTGCACTGCGGGCGGTTCGAGGATCGTTGGTCTGTGGACGACTAGATGACGTTCCCGATTGGGCGGAAAAATCCATAGCGTCAGTCTTGGCCTCTCGTTCCTTGACCACAGTTTTGTGGTGTTCTTCCTGAATGGCGAGTGAGTACACGCAATTGAGTGAAGGGGGCGGTTCCTGGGCCATGACATTCGAACGTAATGTGCCAAACACGTCATCGTCAAGACCCATGAGAAACTGGTGCAGGTGCTCGGCATCACGGACAGTGGTGAGTTTCGAGTTGATGTTGCATGAACACTTGCTGCAAGAGCAGGCCTCGGGAGGAACATAGGTGGAGAGTTCGTCCCAAAGCTTCTTCAAAAGGCCGTAGTAGGCAGCCATCGTCTGTCCGCTTTGACGACACCGGGCAATATCGGAACGAAGTTGCAGGATTCTTGGTCCGCTACCGACCGAGAACCATTGAGTGAGATCCTCCCATAACTCACGAACTGTATCTGAGTAGGTGAGAGAGGACCGAAGAGGTGGATCGATGGACTGTGTGATCCAACCGATCAACATGGAATTAACGCTCCACCAATCATCAAAGGTGTTGGCGTCGTCGGCAGGTTTGGTGATGCGTCCGTCGATGAATCCAAGTTTGCGCTTAGCCCGGAAGGCGTTGCACATGGTTGTAGCCCACTCTTGATAATTGTCTCCCTTCAAGATCACCGGACAGATGGACAAGCCTGGGTGATCGGACGGATGAAGGTAGAACGGAGAGATGTGGTCCAGCGCAGCCTTTGGGACTGGATCGTCACCGGGCATGATTGCAGAAAGAGATGATGGGTTCGATAAAGAGGAACCGAACGACATCCAGGAGAGAGAAAAAAAAATAGGGTTGTGAATAACCTAGTTCTGATACCATGAAACAAGATAATGTGGGAGAATTTTCCTCTGATTTATTAAGCCTCTCTAGGGCTGATTATATAGAGAGATACAAATAGGGCTGAGCACAGGCTGAGAAAACCGAAAACCCGACCCGAAAAACCCGAACCGAACCCGAACCCACATGACTTCGGTTCGGATTTCGGTCTGATGTAATCAGTGTTTCGGGTTTCGGTTCGGTTCGGGTTCGGTTCGGGTTTCGGGTTTTAGCCCAATTCAGTCTGATTTTTTATTTACGAGTGTTGTTTAGCCCGAACCCGACCCGAACTGCATGACTTCGGTTCGGTCTTCGGTTCCTTTTTTTGGGTTTCGGGCTTTTCGGGTTCGGGTCGGGTTCTGGCCCGTGCTCAGCCCTAGATACAAATATATCTACAAGGAAAAGATAGAGAAGATATTCACAAGATATTCTATCCTAAACTAGGATAACAACAATATCTCCCAATAATTTTCATTACATCCGAGAGTACTGTGTCACTAAAGGATTCGTCAAGACTTCTCACATTCAATCTCAACTACAGCTTGCAAATCTTATAACAAAACCACTTGGAGAAGGCCAACATAAATTCCTTGCCTTCAAGCTGGGACTTGTTGATTCCCCACCATGCCCAGCTTGAGGGGATATTAGCTTAGTCTAAAGCTTGGGCTTTTACATTGTATTAGTGATATAAATAGTCACACTTGTCATAAGGAGACTTAATTCATTCTGTTGTAACAAAATAGTAACTAACAAAGCTAAGCTCTCTGCTGGGTCTGTTTTCTCTTTGATCAATACATCTCTTCCTCATTCACTTTTGTTCATGAGTGAGGTTTTCTTCCATAGATCTCACAAAGAGAGATAAAAAAAAGTTATGGCAGTAGAACAATTTCATGAGCCATATTTATTTGGCAGCACATACACGCAACTGTTTTTTGTCCTTGTATCAGCCATACATTCATAAGATATGTAATAAGTTATTCGCTTATTGCATGTGATGACAATCAATTCATCTGAAATATTTAGGATTTATGTATTAATATAAGATATAATTTTCTTTCAACTGAAATGGATAAAAACACAAGCCCAGTTTTTCCGGGTGGCTTGCTTATTTGTGAAACTATAATTAATGACAAATTATATATACATTACGTAACATACAAAAAGTCAACTCGTATATGATCTGTTGGTATCTGGTACGGTGGAGGTCTTGTCTAGTGACATGTTAAGTACTGATTTTATATTTTACTCCTTCCCTTCCGTCCCATATTGATCTACCTATTTTGATTGAGTATATTTATTGAGGCGGATTTTGTATCGTTAATATCTCTAATTACATATTAATAAAAATTATAATTTTTTGATATTATCAAAATAGTCGTTGAGACGAATCAAACAAGACCCCATATGACTATGTTTTTTCTTATATATTGAAATAAATCTTAAAAATTTTGTTCAATTATAAATAGTATGTAAAAGTCAAACGAGTCTTATATTATGGAATGAATGGAATATTACTTGAGGATCCATCATGGAATTTTCATCGATGACCAGGACCATGCTATGTATTTATACTAGAAGACCTAGCTTATTAATCAAAACATTCAAATATTGATGTACCCCGGAATCAAAATGGTTAATATGCGAGAGGAAAAGACTTTACCGTCGACCTTAGTATACGAACAATTGCTCAAGTGTGTATTTGGGAATCAAGTAGAGAACCATCACGGTGTCTTTCTTGAATTGACTAGTGTCTCATTTGTAGTCTATTTCTTCTTAGAAAATGTCATTGTGTATATTTTACAATTGGAAATGTAAAACTCATAAAAAGCTTCATAACATAATTGAGTTTCTCCGAAATGAGTTGAACCAGTTATTTTTTATCCAATAAAATTCTCAGAAAATTTGACTTTTATAATCAGCTCAAAAATACATAACCCTTAAAAGAGGAAGTTAGATTTAAATAATATAACATTTTGGTATGAACATCCAATTATCTAAACATCCAATTATATAGTATACTTATTAAGATTCATTAAATTTTACGATAGATCGTGTTAACTGTTGGTTCCAGAAGTAGTGTCCGGCCCAATTTGGATTTGATTGAGAAAAAGAGTTCAAAGGCTAGCATTCAACCCAACTAGAGTCGAGTCGACCGACTCACCGTGTAAAACGACTCGATTTGGACAGTAAAACCAAGAAATCGTTAGACGACACAAACCAACGTTTGAGTCAGTTGCGGAAATCAAGGAAGAAGTTACGCCTAAAAGATATTCTCTCAACGTCTTCGAAATCCAGGAAATCAAGGGATTAAATACGAGAGTTAATGTAATACATAGGGAGTATATAAGGAAATGAGAAAGATCTGTAAAAGGATCATCCTATTTGGCCATTACTACTTTCACCGTATTGGAAATCGTGCAGATTTGTTGATTCGGTTTCTCTTACTGTTCGTATTTTTTATTTTTATTTTTTGTTGCAACGGCTTCTAAAGCCGTTTGGAATTTTTTTTTTAATAAAAAGCAACGGCTTTAGGGTGTTTTTTTTGGATTTATTTGGTTTGAAAATGGTACAAAGTTTAAACCCTATAAAATATTTCCTAATAGAGAATGGATAAATTCTTTAAAAAAAATTAAACTAATGACTAAAATTTTAAATTATGAAACCCTACAAAATATTCCCTAATAGAGAATGGATAAACCCTTAAAAAAAGATTAAACTAGTGGCTAAAAAGATTAAGCTAGTGTCTAAAATTTTAAATTATGAAACCCTATAAAATATTCCCTAATAGAGAATGGATAAACCCTTAAAAAAAGATTAAACTAATGGCTAAAAAAATTAAACTAGTGGCTAAAAAAATTAAACTAATGGTTAAAAAATTTAAACTAGTGGCTAAAAAATTTAAACTAATGGCTTAAATTTTAAATTATGAAACGACAAAAAACACCGTTCTATTTAAAAAAAATACAATTACGTAAAAAAAAAAGAAACGGTGATAATCACCGTTCCAAAATTAAACTTCTCCAAATAATGCTAATCGTTAGACGACACAAACCAACGTTTTCGTGTTATTTTTAGGGTTGTTCATCGGGCCAAAACTGAACCGAACAAAACCGAACCGAAACCGAACTTCGGAATTTTGTGAACCGGAAACCGAACCGAACATACTCGGTTCGGGTTCGGTTCGGTTTTGGCCCGAAATAACCGAATATTTTGAAATTATGATGATTTAGAGGTTTTAGTGCACAAAATCGAATTAGACCGAACCGAACTTGGACCGAACCGAACTTGGACCGAAACCGAACTTGGACCAAACTAGGACCGAACTGGACCGAACCGAACTAAACCGAACCGAATAAGTTTGGACTAATTTATCTAAAAATCTAGGTTTTTAAATTATTTTAAAAATATTCGGTTTTGGACCGAACCGAACCCAAACCAAACCGAAAACCGAATATCATTTTTATACGAACCGAAAACCGAATATAATCGGTTCGGTTCGGTCCAAAAAACCGAATCTGATGAACACCCCTAGTTATTTTTGCTATTAAATCTTATCATTTTTTACTATATCATTCATCTTGGATCGTGATACTTCGACTAGATTGCCCCTTATTCTAGCAAATTTAGATCGAAAGGCTACTTTGTCCAAAACATTAACCAAAATTCCGTGAATCCGAATCTAAAAAAAAAACTCGATCTCGATTTATATCGGCTACAAGTAATATATATATATATATATATATATATATATATATATATATATATATATCCCTGTTTTTTACTAGATAATCTTGGAATGTTTAATTAGTCGGTAAATTGAAGAAGAAAATTGAAATTAAATAACTCTAATGCATGGATGGAACTTTATATTTCTGTAAGGACTGACTAATAAATTAGGCGACAAATAATTTTCTTCCTCAACTTGTGTTTGCCAATTTATCTCTTCCCAGCTTAACATAATTATTCAATCACCAACCATTATGCATGTTACTCTACTACATACTGTATAAAGAACCGGCCAAAGCAACTGCTCCTTGACATTGCTCACACACTACATACACACATCACACATGGGTGTCATCATTGCCACCACACTTGTGGCGTTGGCCACAGCGACGACAGCCTGCCCGCCATCCGATCGGGCGGCACTCCTCGCTTTCCGGCAGCCCTTCACGAGCCCTACATTGGCATCCTTAATTCCTGGACCCGCCCGGACTGCTGCAATAAATGGTATGGGGTCAGCTGTGATCCCATTGCCCACCGAGTCGCCCTCATTACCCTCCGCGGAGTATCTGAGGAACCGATCTTCCAAAAGGCCAATCGAACCGGGTTCAAGACCGGTTCGATCTCCCCGGAGATTTGTAAGCTCGACCGATTATCCGGCCTCACTCTTTTCGACTGGAAGGGAATCTCCGGCGGAATCCCAACGTGTCTCACCACACACCTTCCCTTCCTCCGAATCCTCGACCTTGTCGGAAACCGGATCGCCGGCCGAATTCCGTCCAAAATCGGACGGCTGAGACAGCTCACCATTCTCAGTCTCGCTGACAACAGCCTCACCGGTCCGATTCCCCGGTCAATTGTCAACCTCCGGCAGCTAAAGCACCTCGACCTCCAAAACAACAAGATCTACGGGGAGATTCCGAACCAAATTGGACGCCTGAAAATGCTTAGCCGGTCCCTGTTGAGCGGGAACCGGATTTCAGGGAGAATACCCGGTTCGGTGTCCAATTTATACCGGCTCAGCGATCTGGAACTTTCCATGAACCGGATCTCCGGTCAACTTCCGGATATCTTCCACAAATTGGCGGTAATTTCTACTTTGCGTATGGACGGAAACCTAATTACGGGGCAAATTCCTCCCAGTCTGCTGAAATCGAGTGTGAGCATACTCAATTTGAGCAGGAACGCCATTGGAGGGAAAATCCCGAATGTTTTTGGGCCGAGATGAGAAAATTGGGCGAAGGGTATTTAAGGGAAAAAAATAACAAATTTAGGCTTATTTTTTTCAAAATTACAAGTATAACCCTCTATTACTATACATATGGCCCAAAGGATAGAAGTGTTTTTTTTAGGGTTTAGGATTTAGGGGTTAGGGTTTAGGTTGTAGGGTGTAGGATTTAGGGGTTTTTAAAGGCTTAGGGGATCAAGGAGCTAATTTATTTAATTAGGAGTCCAAACTTGCTATTTGACCCCCCTTAAGGGATCAAATATCCTAAGGATCGGAAAATTGGACGCGAAGGGTCCCTTAAGGGAAAAAATAGCAAGTTCAAGCCCATTTTTTTTCAAAATTGCAAGTATGACCCCTTATTACTACACATATGACCCAAAGGGGGGTGAAAGTATTTTTTTAGGATTTAGGGGTTTTTAAAAACTTAGGGGGTCAAGGAGCTAGTTTATTTAATTAAGAGTCCAAACTTGTTATTTGACCCTCCTTAAAGGGTCAAAAATCTTAAGGATCGTTTTATGTTACTGGACTTGGCCCATAATAGAATTACTGGGCCCATTCCGAAATCCATTACATCGGCGTCGTATATTGGACATTTGGACTTGAGCTATAACAGGCTTTGTGGGCCCGTACCTGATGGACCGTCGTTTGACAATCTCCAGGCATCGTATTTGGCCCATAATTCTTGTCTTTGTGGAAAGTCGCTCGGGAAATGCTGATAACATCCGAGGATTTTGGACCCATTAACCCTTTAAGAGTTTTCAATTAATAAAATGGACTCCTATTAGTTTTAAAGGTTTAAGGTTTAGGGGGTAGGGGGTAGGGAGTAGGGTTTAGGGAGAGGGATCCCTTTTTACTAAGGGTCCATTAGTTTAAAAAAAAGTTTATCAAAGGTCCATTTACTTAACTCACCGGATAACATCCTTTGTTTACCAATTTATCATGTAATGTCGTTATTAGTGTTTGCATATTAAAATTATCAAAGAAAATTATTCGAGATTTGAAATTTGTTTTTTCTTCGAATTAGATTTGTTGTGTTCATATCACAACCCCAAATAAAAGAACGGTTTTTCTAGAGTATGCCTATAGGCACATGCTAACAAATCTAAATAGAAAATTTATTTTCAAAATATTCTCTAATAGAAAATTGATAAACCCTTAGCAAACAAAATTAGACTAATGAATAAACAAATAATTACCAAAAAATGAGTTATTAGAGTGTACCTATGGACACACACTAGAAAAAACCATAAACGAATAAGGATTTCTGGATAAACAACATTATACTTCCTTCTTCCTTCTGGATTACCATTGCTGCAACAATCAACGTTCATCAAGTAGTAAATATATGATGATTCATGCCCTGCTGAACAGACAGAAATTTTACTATTGCTTCATATATCCTAGATTTTCAACATGTAACATTGCCTCAAATGGATCATTATAAATTGATAACGGCTATCAAAACCATTCTCATCTCTAGATGCTTCATCTCAGTACTCGTTTACATTTCTTTGTTGCTCGCACAAGGTAAATTTAATATTAATTACAACGGACATGAACATAGATGAGACCCCATAGGAGCTCTCACCTATATACTATTAATTTGTACACCTTTCTCTTTCTTTGAGAAACAACTTTTTTTTGTTCCAAACATTAGAGAAATCCATAGTGATTCTCATCTAAAATCCTAAACTAATTTAAATTACACACATACATACACAATATTTCTATCAAACCTATATAAAATGGGTGTCTAGTGATCCAGTCTATGAAGAATTACAAATGTTCATGGCCTTATATGCACTAATATAACATTTTAATGAAAAATCTTATGAGTTTCTTATTGACGATTTATGCTCATCTCATGTCGGGTCGAGGTCTATCCCCGATCTTCTGGGTAACAGATGTTTATGCTCATCGGGTCAAGGTCTATCTCGAACCTTTGGGGTTGGGTCGAATCATATCCCTAACCTTCAACTATTTCGTCACATATCACGTAATATTTCAGGTAAGTTTGGGATCTATCCCTGACCATTCGGTCGAGATCTATCCCTATATTTTTGCGTCACGTATCATTTCGGGTCGGGTCAGACTCTGTCCCCAACCCCTTGGGTCACAAATTTTTATGCTCATCTTAGGTCGGGTCGGGGTCTATCACCAACCTTTTGGGTAGGGTCAAGTCTATTCTTGACCTTTCGGGTAACACAAAATTTATGCTCTTCTCATGTAAGGGTCTATCCCCAACCACTTCTGGTTCGAGTCAAGGTCTATCCACAACATTTCGGTCGAATTAGGGTCTATCCCAACCTTTCGGGTCATAAGCTTTCGGTCAGATTAGGGTCTATCCCAACCTTTCAGGTCACACTTTCATATCAACTATACCCAACGGGGTTCATCCTCAACCTTTCGGGTCACGTTTTTGGGTCGAGGTCTATCCCCAACCTTTCGTGTCACGTCGGGGCCTATCCTAAACCTTTGGGTTTAAACTTTTGAGTCGGGTTTGGGTCTATTGCCAACATTTCGGTTACATTTTTGAGTCGGGTCGGGATCTATCCCTAAGTTTTTTGGGTCACACTATTAGGTCGGGGTCTATTCATAACCTATAAGATCACACACTTTCGGGTCGGGTCAAGGTTTATCCCATACCGTTCAGGTCATGCACTTTCGGGTCGAGTCAATCCCCAACCTTTCAGGTCACATTTTCAAGTCGGCCACATCTAAACCTGATAGGTGCCATTTCATGCACCTTTACTAGCAACTATTAGCATTATTTGGAGGAGTTTATGATAAGATTTGAGGCTAAGTCTGTAATCCAGAAGATGTGGGGAGAATTGAAGATATCCAGGGATTTACAGCTTAGATGGAGATGATGAAGATGGATGAGGATCTGCTGAAGATTAATTGGAGAAGACTACCAACACTTGGTAGTAATGAAGAACAAAAGAGAAGAAGAGCTGAAGAGAGGACTGGGCGAGTGTCACCGCCCCACGCCAGAGCCACCGCGACCCGACGGTGGATCTCAGAGAAGGAACTGACGCCCCGCGGTAGGCACGTCACGCCTCGCGGCCAGTAGAAGACATTATTTCCTTTTATGCATTTTCGGACTTTCTTATTTCTAGTATTTTATTTCCCTTGTTATTTTAATTAGGTTAAACTTATTTCCTAAGCCTATTTAAGACCTCTTTCTAGGTTAAGAGGCAGAGAACTTTTTGACATTTTTACTTTCATCATTATCGTTGTTTTTCTCATTAGGGTTTCATTTACATCTGAATGGAGCACTAATTTCCCTTTGTTCTACTAGACGTTTGAAGCAATACAGTTGATGTGTTTGTGAGATTTATATTCCTTGTTCCTATTCTTATATGTGTTGGTTTGATTCTCTTGGTTATATTGAATATTGATTCATTGTTATTCTTCATAGCCTGATCAACTAGGTTGAGTAATACTTATCAATTGCTAGGGTTTGCATATAGTGGAATACGAGTGCATATCTAGTAGCAAACATAATTGTTGCATATAATGGAATACGAGTGCGCAATTGTGAGTGAGAATCATTTGCATGTTAAGTAGTAAGGTTTTCTTCTATTTGCATGTATCTTATATCCTTGTGTGCATTGCTATTGCTTTATTAGTGGTAAGATTTTCTTCCATTGATATTGTAGTAAGTACTATTAACAACTGTCTGAATTATTAGCTAATCAAGATCAGGGTGGGAACAACGATAAGAATAGATAAAGAACTTGGATTTAATAGATTTCGGTGATCAAATTATATCTTTGTATTGTGGATCTCGTTCTAGTGGAACTTCTTCCCCAATCATATTCTCAAGTCAACTAAACCTGTTCACTTTGCTTTGTTTGATAACCAACCCCCCCCCCCCCCCCCCCCCCCCCCCCCCCCCTTGGGTCACAAATTTTTATGCTCATCTTAGGTCGGGTCGGGGTCTATCACCAACCTTTTGGGTAGGGTCAAGTCTATTCTTGACCTTTCGGGTAACACAAAATTTATGCTCTTCTCATGTAAGGGTCTATCCCCAACCACTTCTGGTTCGAGTCAAGGTCTATCCATAACATTTCGGTCGAATTAGGGTCTATCCCAACCTTTCGGGTCATAAGCTTTCGGTCAGATTAGGGTCTATCCCAACCTTTCAGGTCACACTTTCATATCAACTATACCCAACGGGGTTCATCCTCAACCTTTCGGGTCACGCTTTTGGGTCGAGGTCTATCCCCAACCTTTCGTGTCACGTCGGGGCCTATCCTAAACCTTTGGGTTTAAACTTTTGAGTCGGGTTTGGGTCTATTGCCAACATTTCGGTTACATTTTTGAGTCGGGTCGGGATCTATCCCTAAGTTTTTTGGGTCACACTATTAGGTCGGGGTCTATTCATAACCTATAAGATCACACACTTTCGGGTCGGGTCAAGGTTTATCCCATACCGTTCAGGTCATGCACTTTCGGGTCGAGTCAATCCCCAACCTTTCAGGTCACATTTTCAAGTCGGCCACATCTAAACCTGATAGGTGCCATTTCATGCACCTTTACTAGCAACTATTAGCATTATTTGGAGGAGTTTATGATAAGATTTGAGGCTAAGTCTGTAATCCAGAAGATGTGGGGAGAATTGAAGATATCCAGGGATTTACAGCTTAGATGGAGATGATGAAGATGGATGAGGATCTGCTGAAGATTAATTGGAGAAGACTACCAACACTTGGTAGTAATGAAGAACAGAAGAGAAGAAGAGCTGAAGAGAGGACTGGGCGAGTGTCACCGCCCCGCGCCAGAGCCACCGCGACCCGGCGGTGGATCTCAGAGAAGGAACTGACGCCCCGCGGTAGGCACGTCACGCCTCGCGGCCAGTAGAAGACATTATTTCCTTTTATGCATTTTCGGACTTTCTTATTTCTAGTATTTTATTTCCCTTGTTATTTTAATTAGGTTAAACTTATTTCCTAAGCCTATTTAAGACCTCTTTCTAGGTTAAGAGGCAGAGAACTTTTTGACATTTTTACTTTCATCATTATCGTTGTTTTTCTCATTAGGGTTTCATTTACATCTGAATGGAGCACTAATTTCCCTTTGTTCTACTAGACGTTTGAAGCAATACAGTTGATGTGTTTGTGAGATTTATATTCCTTGTTCCTATTCTTATATGTGTTGGTTTGATTCTCTTGGTTATATTGAATATTGATTCATTGTTATTCTTCATAGCCTGATCAACTAGGTTGAGTAATACTTATCAATTGCTAGGGTTTGCATATAGTGGAATACGAGTGCATATCTAGTAGCAAACATAATTGTTGCATATAATGGAATACGAGTGCGCAATTGTGAGTGAGAATCATTTGCATGTTAAGTAGTAAGGTTTTCTTCTATTTGCATGTATCTTATATCCTTGTGTGCATTGCTATTGCTTTATTAGTGGTAAGATTTTCTTCCATTGATATTGTAGTAAGTACTATTAACAACTGTCTGAATTATTAGCTAATCAAGATTAGGGTGGGAACAACGATAAGAATAGATAAAGAACTTGGATTTAATAGATTTCGGTGATCAAATTATATCTTTGTATTGTGGATCTCGTTCTAGTGGAACTTCTTCCCCAATCATATTCTCAAGTCAACTAAACCTGTTCACTTTGCTTTGTTTGATAACCAACCCCCCCCCCCCCCCCCCCCCGCGACCCGGCGGTGGATCTCAGAGAAGGAACTGACGCCCCGCGGTAGGCACGTCACGCCTCGCGGCCAGTAGAAGACATTATTTCCTTTTATGCATTTTCGGACTTTCTTATTTCTAGTATTTTATTTCCCTTGTTATTTTAATTAGGTTAAACTTATTTCCTAAGCCTATTTAAGACCTCTTTCTAGGTTAAGAGGCAGAGAACTTTTTGACATTTTTACTTTCATCATTATCGTTGTTTTTCTCATTAGGGTTTCATTTACATCTGAATGGAGCACTAATTTCCCTTTGTTCTACTAGACGTTTGAAGCAATACAGTTGATGTGTTTGTGAGATTTATATTCCTTGTTCCTATTCTTATATGTGTTGGTTTGATTCTCTTGGTTATATTGAATATTGATTCATTGTTATTCTTCATAGCCTGATCAACTAGGTTGAGTAATACTTATCAATTGCTAGGGTTTGCATATAGTGGAATACGAGTGCATATCTAGTAGCAAACATAATTGTTGCATATAATGGAATACGAGTGCGCAATTGTGAGTGAGAATCATTTGCATGTTAAGTAGTAAGGTTTTCTTCTATTTGCATGTATCTTATATCCTTGTGTGCATTGCTATTGCTTTATTAGTGGTAAGATTTTCTTCCATTGATATTGTAGTAAGTACTATTAACAACTGTCTGAATTAGTAGCTAATCAAGATCAGGGTGGGAACAACGATAAGAATAGATAAAGAACTTGGATTTAATAGATTTCGGTGATCAAATTATATCTTTGTATTGTGGATCTCGTTCTAGTGGAACTTCTTCCCCAATCATATTCTCAAGTCAACTAAACCTGTTCACTTTGCTTTGTTTGATAACCAACCCCCTCCCCCCCCCTTTCATTGTTACTTGTTAATCATAATTGCATACTTCATCAGATCTTTCCTGTGGGTTCGACCCTTACTTGCTTACTATACATCTGTTTAGTAGATTGTTAGGACTTTTACTTTGACTAGGCCATTCAACGATATTTGCATTGCATATTTCGGCCACGTCAGATTTAGCGTCGTTGTCGGGGAAGTTTTCTGTTTTGTTGTGTGTTTTTGTGATTGATTTTGGTGGAGACCTATCTTATGGTCGACACCCTTAGTACTGACTCTCCTCTAGCTGTTTTTTATCCAGAAATCGACAGATCGTTCCGTGCGAACCTACGCGATCAAGGAGAAGAAGAAGAGGTTGAAACAGTTGAGCCAGTTGACATCCCTCCTACTGTAATGACCGAAACTCTAAGAGAGCTTACTGAGCCGAATATTGGGGCACAACCCCCCTTGGCTGTCGTCATCCCTGCACTTGACGAAGGGGCGAACTTTGAGCTGAAATCTGGAGTTGTTGCTTATCTCCCGAAATTCCATGGTTTGAGTGGAGAGGACCCAATATCTCATCTGGGTAAATTCCACAATGTCTGCATGACTATGAAGCCAAGGAATATGACGGAGGATCAAATCAAGATGAGAGCCTTTGGTTTTTCTTTGCTAGACTCTGCTAGCGACTGGTATTATCACTTGCCGCCAGAGACCATAGATTCTTGGACTAAACTACACAAGGCGTTTCTTGACAAGTACTTCCCAACAAAAAAGGCGAATGCTTTGAAAAAGGCAATTGCTAACATTGAACAGGGTGCTGATGAGACGCTATATGACTATCTTGAGCGGTACAAGAGGCTTTGCTCTAGCTGTCCGTTCCACGGATACACCAAATATGATCTTGTTCTCTACTTACATAATGGTCTGCTAGATCAAGAGAGAAGGATGGTTGACGCTGCATGCGGTGGGAGCATTCTTAATCTGACACCGGACGCAGCCATGACAAGATTTCAGGAGATGAGTGAGAGTACCAGGAGCTTTGGTAGGACGTACCAGAGAAAAGTAGTCAATAATGTGACTCCTGTAGAATCTAGCCCTGTGCTGAATGAGTTAGCTAAGTTGAAGGAGATGGTGAAAAGAATGGCGAACCAAAACACTCATCAACAAGTCAAAGCATGTGGGATTTGCTATGATCAATTCCACCCTTCTGATGCTTGTCCTCAGCTACAGGAAGAAGGTACTGCTGAAGTGAATGTTGTGAGAGGTTACGGACCCCCTAGACCGTGTTTTGATGGACAACCCAACTACAATCCGAGAGGACGAGACCACCCAAATTTCAGATGGAGTGACCCACAAGGTGGTCAACAACCCGTACAACAGCAATACCAGTAGAGAGTCTCATACCAACAGAGGCCCCAAGGCCAAAACTCTGGTGCTACTACTGAAGAGATGCTCAAAACCTTGACTCAGCACTTCGCCACTCATGTGCAGACTACTGAATCAAGCATAAAGAATATGGAGAGGCAGATTGGCCAATTGGCTGATGTTGTGACAAAGATTGACCAAAGAACATCAAATTCATTGTCGTCTCAGACTACGGTGAATCTGAGGGAAAATGTGAGTGTCATCACCCTCAGAAGTGGTAAGCAATTGGTCGTCCCTCCTATTGCTGAAGAGGAGTGCGAAATTGAGACGGAGAATATCGGTGACCGCCCCGCGGTGGACCCCCCCGTGACCCGGCGGCGAATTGGATCTGAGACCAGTAAAGAAGAGTGCCAGTCACCGCCCCGCGGCGACACTCACCGCGACCCGGCGGTGAGTCCCAGTAATCCCTCCTCACATCTGACGCCCCGCGGTGAGACCACCGCGACCCGGCGTCCAACATCCCAACTCCGCTGAAGAGGTCTGTGTTGATAATTATGTTCGTCCGGTTTTTTCCCCTCTCGGTTCTGAGAAGCCACCAGCACCTTTTCCCGAGGCGCTAAAGGCTAGAAGGGTCGCCGACGATAGTGATCTTTTCGAGACGTTCCGAAACTGTGAGGTGAACATCCATCTTCTCAAGCTTATTAAGGTTGTTCCTCGATATGCCAAATTTTTGAAGGAGTTGTGCACCGTTAAAAGGACACAAAAGCTGAAGGTACAGAAGAAGGTTCCGGTTGGTGAACATGTCTCGGCATTATTTCAAAGGCGTATGCCTGAGAAGTGCAAGGATCCAGGTACGTTCACTATCCCTATTGCTATAGGTGAGCATCGATTTGAGAAAGCCTTGCTAGACTTGGGTGCCTCTATTAATGTTTTGCCTTATTCATTGATTGAGGATTTAGGAGTAGGACCTTTGCATGATATCAATATTGTGATTCAACTTGCTGATGGTTCTTGTGTGCCTCCTAAGGGTGTTGTGGAAGATATTCTTGTTAAAATTGGCCCCTTAATTTTCCCTGCTGATTTCTTTGTTATGGATATGGACTATGATGAGCAGGTTGCTCCTGTTATGTTAGGACGGCCTTTTATGAAAACATCCATGACGAAGATTGATGTGGATAGTGGAACTTTGACTATGGAAGTCGATGGAATAATTTTTGAGCATAATATTCATAAGGTCAACTCCATCGAATTGCCTTCCCTTTGCTGCATTAGTGATATTGATGATCCTATTCAGGAAAATGTTAAGACTAGTGTAGTGGAGACCATAGTTGTATACTCCGTTGTTGCTGAACCTTTTGATTTGCCTGAGTATGATGTCTTATTTGATGACATAGGAGATCCTATTCCCTCTAATTTGGGCACTTGTCCCCCTGCACTAGCCACACAAGGCTGTAAGCCTTCATCTAGTATCGTGCAGCGTGATCAAGTTGAACCATATCGGCCCCCACATCGCTCTAAGTATGGGAGATATGCTCCAAAGGCAGCAATCATGGAGTCATTGGCTAAGAGGGAACATGGTCTAAGGTTCAAGCCTTTCCATGGAAAGTTCCAGCAGGAAGAGTTAAGTAAGAGGATTCCGAAAGGATCCTATTCTAGGTGGTGATTGATTTGAAGTACGTCGAGCCAACGACATTAACTAAGGCGCTGTCCGAAAGGCAACCCGAGGTAGTTTTCCTTAATTTTTCTTTTCTCTTAGATTAATTTCGTAGTTTCGTTTGCTTTGTTTCGTTCGCCTGTCACTAATATTTCAGGTACGAAAGTAAATGGAGAAGAGACGCGTTTTCCCAACTTGTTCACCGCCCCGCGGCGACGTCCACCGCCCCGCGGTGGAGACCACCACCCTGCGGCGACTGTCTGGTATACCCTTCTCAACTCCGGAAAAAAAAAGCCCCGAAAAAACCTTAAACGGGGAGAAAAAAAAAATTGTTATAAAAGGATTTGACGGATTGGGCCCCCTTTTGGGCCAAGTGTCTCTTTGGGCCTTGTACATGACCGGTCCATCAACCCTTCTTCCCTTTCACTTTCCCTAACCTAGCCTCCGCTCTCGTAGTTTCATTTGCTTTGTTTCGTTCGCCTGTCACTAATATTTCAGGTACGAAAGTAAATGGAGAAGAGACGTGTTTTCCCAGCTTGTTCACCGCCCCGCGGCGACGTCCACCGCCCCGCGGTGGAGACCACCGCCCCGCGGCGACTGTCTGGTATACCCTTCTCAACTCCGAAAAAAAAAGCCCCGAAAAAACCTTAAACGGGGAGAAAAAAAAATTGTTATAAAAGGATTTGACGGATTGGGCCCCTTTTTGGGCCAAGTGTCTCTTTGGGCCTTGTACATGACCGGCCCATCAACCCTTCTTCCCTTTCACTTTCCCTAACCTAGCCTTCGCTCTCCAAGCCAACCCCCCCCCCCCCATTTTCCCACACTTCCCTCTCGTTCTTGGTCCGATTCTAGCCTCCAATAACTTTAAACCTTGAGTTCATTTGCCCATTCTGGAGTCTAGCCTCACAACCGAGCCAAACACAACCCCAACGCCTCGCGTCGCCAGTCACCGCCCCGCGACGACCCCTACCGCGACCCGGCGAGAAGGCCCAGTTATCTCACCGCCGGCGACTCGTTCACCGCCCCGCGGCGAGACTACCAGGCTGTGTGTTTTTTGCTCGTTTGTAAGTCCTCTTTGGTCGCCCTTTGTTTTGAGCATCTCAATTCATTACTTATGGCACCTAGAGGTAGGAAGCAAGTCTCTACGAAGGATGAGAATGAGGTGTATAACGTTGTGAAGGAGAGGAATGTGTTGGCTACTAAATTCTTTGACAAGCCGACGTTGATTGAGTTTGGTATGTTGGAGTGTGTATCCCTTTGTTTAGCAGAGTGTGGCATGGGGACCTTCCTGAACAAGTCCACTGACGCTTACCCCGAGCTATGCTATCAGTTCATTGCCTCTGTTAAGAGGTATTCTGATGGTTCCGCCGACAAGAGGTTGACGAAGATCACGTTCACGTACAATGGTCGTGAGTATGCTTTGTCTGCTGAGGAGATTCGTGGTGCCCTGGGCATTACACAGGAACCGTCTGATGGGTGGTCTGGTGGTCTGATTAAGACGGATATGATGGAGTTTTGGGAGGCTGCCACGCACAGGAAGTTCAAGAAGGGTCAGGAAGTGAATTCGAAGTTGGTGCACCCTTGCTTAAGGTTGATCCATAAGGTGTTGATGAGAGATTTCTTTGGCCATGCTGATGATGGTAAGGTCCCTTTGAAGGATTTTCAGTGATTTTTAAGCATCTTGTCTATTGTCACGTACACCCCGTGTTGGGCTAGTTTGTTTCTGAGCTCCTTGAAGAGGATTCGAGATGGTGAGCCACGTGACATCTGTGGGGGTGGTTTGATCACCCTTCTTTGTGCTGAGATTATTGCCACCGATCGTATTCCTCGGCCTGTTGCTCATGCGGTGTATGACATGACGCACATGAGAGTGTGCTCGATGCTGAAGCCATTGGGCAGGGATGGTGATTTAGTTTGGTCTTCATATGATGGTCATATTCTGATTCTTCCTCGGGTTTTTACTTATTCCCCTTCATTTGCGGATTGGTGGATTCCCAGTGATGGCAGAATTATGGATGATGCTACCCCTGCTGCTGCTCCTTCGGGTCTGTTTGGAGAGGGCCCTAGTGCTGGTGTTGATGATGCTGATGTTGATGTTGATTCTGTGGGTGAGGATGCACCTCTGCCTACTCAGTATGATACACCTTCGTCTTCTTATGGTCCTGCCACACCTTGGCAAGAGTTGTACGCAAGATTTGATGTATTCTCGGTGCAGCAGACTCACTGGAACACCCGAGTATAGACCGGTCTGCAGACTTGGCAGACCCAGTTCCGTGCTGATGTAGATGAGCGTCTGGACGCTATGAACGCTTATATGAGGGACTACTTTGGGAGGTTCCCACCACCACCACCATCCGGCCCACAGTGAGTTTTTTTTTCTTTTTCCCCTATCTCATTTGCTATTCTCTTTTCTACATTAAGGACAATGTTCGGTTTAAGTATAGGGGAGGGATTTAGACTGTGCTATCTATCTAGTTAGTGTACATAGCTTTGTTTTCTGTAATTTTCATTCAAGTATTCCTTTAAAAAAAACGAAAAAGCCAAAAAAATGTGAAAAAGGCAATTAAAATTCTGGGATAAGCTGAAAACCCGAAAGGGCGGTTCAGGTAAGAAGCAGGTAGTCCGACTGGTATAGACCGGTGCAAAATTAGACTGGAGTGATGCGAGTCTTTATGAGACATCTAGCAAAATGAAATGAGTGCCTGGGCAAAATGAGCGTAAAGAAAAAATAGTGATTTTAGGATCATTCTGGAGGTTAGCGTCATAAGAAGAGGAGTCATAAGGAGGACTCGGGTAGGCCACTCTGGAGCGATAAGGAGTTAGATTGGAGTTAGGATTAGAATTATCTTTGCATCACTTGTTTTGGTTGTCTGTAGCTGATTGTTGAGATGTTGTAGTTGCTGGTGTCACATTTTCTTGTACTTTCTGAGACCTTGGTGTTTGATTGAGAGAGTAGGTTTATCATTAGCTTACTCGGGACGAGTAAAGGTCTAAGTATGAGGGAATTTGATAGGTGCCATTTTATGCACCTTTACTAGCAACTATTAGCATTATTTGGAGGAGTTTATGATAAGATTTGAGGCTAAGTCTGTAATCCAGAAGATGTGGAGAGAATTGAAGATATCCAGGGATTTACAGCTTAGATGGAGATGATGAAGATGGATGAGGATCTGCTGGAGATTAATTGGAGAAGACTACCAACACTTGGTAGTAATGAAGAGCAGAAGAGAAGAAGAGCTGAAGAGAGGACTGGGCGAGTGTCACCGCCCCGCGCCAGAGCCACCGCGACCCGGCGGTGTATCTCAGAGAAGGAACCGACGCCCCGCAGTAGGCACGTCACGCCTCGCGGCCAGTAGAAGACATTATTTCCTTTTATGCATTTTCGGACTTTCTTATTTCTAGTATTTTATTTCCCTTGCTATTTTAATTAGGTTAAACTTATTTCCTAAGCCTATTTAAGACCTCTTTCTAAGTTAAGAGGCAGAGAACTTTTTGACATTTTTACTTTCATCATTATCGTTGTTTTTCTCATTAGGGTTTCATTTATATCTGAATGGAGCACTAATTTTCCTTTGTTCTACTAGACGTTTGAAGCAATACAGTTGATGTGTTTGTGAGATTTATATTCCTTGTTCCTATTCTTATATGTGTTGGTTTGATTCTCTTGGTTATATTGAATATTGATTCATTGTTATTCTTCATAGCCTGATCAACTAGGTTGAGTAATATTTATCAATTGCTAGGGTTTGCATATAGTGGAATACGAGTGCATATCTAGTAACAAACATAATTGTTGCATATAGTGGAATACGAGTGCGCAATTGTGAGTGAGAATCATTTGCATGTTAAGTAGCAAGGTTTTCTTCTATTTGCATGTATCATATATCCTTGTGTGCATTGCTATTGCTTTATTAGTGATAAGGTTTTCTTCCATTGATATTATAGTAAGTACTATTAACAACTGTCTGAATTGGTAGTTAATCAAGATCAGTGTGGGAACAACGATAAGAATAGATAAAAAACTTGGATTTAATAGATTTCGGTGATCAAATTATATCTATGTATTGTGGATCTCGTTCTAGTGGAACTTCTTCCCCAATCATATTCTCAAGTCAACTAAACTTGTTCACTTTGCTCTGTTTGATAACCAAACCCCTCCCCCCCTCCTTGTTACTTGTTAATCATAATTGCATATTTCATCAGATCTTCCCTGTGGATTCGACCCTTACTTGCTTACTATACATCTATTTAGTAGGTTGTTAGGACTTTTACTTTGACTAGGTCATTCAACGATATTTGCATTGCATATTTCGGCCACGTCAAAACCCAACCTTCTAAGTCATACTTTCGGATTGGGTCAGGGTCTATCCCAACCTTCCGGACATGGTTGATAAAATTAAGATTCAAAGCGTAAAATCGTAAGATTGTATGATCTAGTAGGTGGGACCTATCCAAATCGTGCTTTAAAATAAAAAATTGTTTAAATCGTGTAAAATCGTAAGATCTTGTTAAAATTTGATTGACATGCTAATATTTGTATTAGTCTAGCATTTTTTTCTCATGGAATGACAATTATTGGATGGCACTAAGGCATATAAACTATCTTGATATTGAATGGTAATTACATTGTTTTTAGAAATTCTAACTTTTTTTTTGAATTCCAATAATTTTTTTTTTATTATTATTTTGTACTCATATTATTTTATTTATATTGAGTTTGTAAGATCTTACGATTTTATGATTCAATTTTCCGATGGACCCCATCCTAAAATCAAGATTTTAATAACCTTGCTTTCGGGTGATACTTTTGGGTCGGGTCGGAGTCTATCCCCAACCTTTCGAATCACACTTTCAGGTCGGGACAAGGTCTATCTCAACCTTTCAGCTAATACTTTCGGACCCAGACTTTTTTGTTACACTTCTAGACAAGTACATGGCATATCCCCAATCATTCGGGTCACACACTTTTGGGTCCAATCAGGATCTATAACCACCCTTCGGGTCCAATCAAGATCTATCCCCATCCTTTCGAGTCACACACTCTCGGGTCGGGTCTGGGTCTTTCCCAAACCTTTCGGGTCACACAATTTAAGGTCGGGTTGAAGTTTACCCCAACTTTTTAGGTCACGCACCTTCGAGCCGAGTTGGGATCTATCTCACCAACCTTTCGGGTCACAGTTTTAGATCGGGTCAAGTCAGAGTCTATCCCCAACCTTTCGAGTCACACTTTCAGGTCACATTGAGGTCTATGCCAACCTTTCGAGTCATACTTTTGGTCAGAGTCTATCGCTAACCTTTTGGGTCACACTTTCGGGTCAAGACATGGTCATCCCTAACATTTCGAGTCACACACTTTCGGCCGAGTCAAGGTCTACCCTCAACCTTTTGAGTCGAGTTGGGGTATATCCCAACTGTTAGGGTCATACACTTTTGGGTCGTCGGGGTCTATCCATAACCTTTCGATCGGGGTCTATTCCAACCTTGCAGGTCATACTTTCGATCAGAGTCTATCGCTAACTTTTGGGTCACACTTTCGAGTCAAGACATGGCCTATTCCTAACATTTCAAGTCACACACATTCGGTTGAGTCGGGGTCTACCCCCAATCTTTCAGATAGAGTCTACCCACAACCTTTCAAGACGAATTGAGGTCTATCCCCAACTGTTCGGGTCATACTTTTGTGTCGGGTTGGGGTCTATCCCCAACCTTTTGGTCGGGTCAGGGTCATCCCTAACCTTTCAGGTCACAACTTTACGATTGGGTCCCATCCCCAACTTTCAGGTTGATCGGGGTTTATTCCCAACCCTTTGGATCACACTTTCAAGTCGAGTAGAGATTTATCCCAACCTTTGATGCCACGGTCTATCCCCAACCTATCGGATCACACTTTCAATATCACACTTTCAGTCGAGACATGGCATATCCCCAACCTTTCGTGACACACGCATTCGGGGCGAGTCAAAGTCTATCCCCAACCTTTTGCTTTACACGCTTTCAGGTCGAGTCGAGGTCTATCCTTAACCTTTCGGGACAGTGGGACACACTTTTGTGTCGAGTCGAGGACTATTCCCGTCCTTTTTAGTGACAAACTTTTGGGTCAAGTCAAGGTCTATCCCGCCGAACGTTTTGGGTAGGGTCTATGCCAAACCCTTTCGGGTCACACGGGTCGTGTAGAATTTTATCAACAACCTTCCAGGTCGAGTCAGGGTATATCCCCAACTTTTCGGGTCACACTTTCGGGTCAAGTTGGGGTCTATCCTTGACCTTTCGTTTCGAGTAACACACTTCCGGTCATGTAGGGTCTATCCCCAACCTTTTTGGTCGGGTCGGGGTCTATCTTCAATGTTTCAAGTCACACTTATGGTCCAAGTCTCGGTCTATCCCCAACCTTTTTGGTCATACATTCGGGTTAAGGTCTATCCTGGGGCTCATCCCCAACATGTTGGGTTGAATCGGTTATATCCCTAACCTTTCGGGAAACACACCTTTGGGCGAGTTAGGGTCTATCCCCAACTTTTAGGGTCACACACTTTTGGTCGAGTTGGGGTTTACGCCCTCAACCTTTTGGTCAGATTGGGGTCTATCCCCAACTTTTTGGGTCAGATCAAGGTCTATCCCAAATCTTTTGGGTCAGATCGGGATTTATTCATAACCTTTCGAGTCATACATTCCCTACCTTACGGGTCCACATATACAGGTTGGTCGTGGTCTTTCCACGACCTTTGAGTCACACTTTTGAGTCGGGTTGGGCTATATACCAAACATTTCCAACATTTTGGGTCAGATCGGGGATTAGTCACACAATTTTGAGTCAGGTCGATGTTTATCCCCAACTTTTCAAGTCGCATTTTTGGGTCGGGTCGGGGTCTATCCCCAACCTTTCGGGTCACGCTTTTAGGTGGAGTCGGATCTATTCCCAACCTTTCGGGTCGAGTCGGGGTCTATATGGGTCAAACACTTTTGGGTCAAGTTGGGGTATATCCTTAACTTTTCGGGTCAAGTCGAGGTTTATCCCCAACTTTTCGGGTCACACACTTTCGATTAGGTAGCGGTCTATCCGCAAAATTTCTGGTTGGGTTGGGGTCTATCCCTAATTAGGTCACACTTAAGGGTCAAGTCTCGGTCTATCCCCAACCTTTTGGGTCATACTTTCGGTACGAGTTCTATATCCAACCTCTTGAGTCACGCTTACGGGTCGGGTAGCAGTGTATCACCAACATTTAGGGTCACACTTTCGGTTCGGGTCGGGTCGGGGTCTATCCCCAACCTTTTGGATCACACTTTTGAAACGGGGTTTATCCCAACCTTTCAGGTCATAACTTTCATGCTGAGTCGGGGTCTATCCCCAACCTTTCAGGTCGATGGAGGTATATCCTCAACCTTTCGGGTCGATCGGGATATATCCTCCACCTTTTGGGTCGAGTTGGCGTTTATCCCTAACCTTTTGTGTCAAGTCGGGGTCTATTCCCAACCTTTCGGGCCACTCACTTTCAAGGCCGTCGGGGTCTATCCCCGACCTTTCAGGACACACTTTCAAGTCGAATTCTAACCTTTCGGGTCGAGTCGAGCTCTATCCGGGTCACACACTTTTGGGTCAAGTTGGGTTTTATCCTCAACTTTCTAGATCAAGTCGATCAATATCTCCAACTTTTCGGGTCACACACTTCCTATTAGGTAGCGATATATCTGTAACATTTCGGGTCAGGTCGAGGTCTATCCCCAATCTTTCAGGTTACATTGAAAGGTCATACTTTCGATATGGGTTCTATATCCAATCTTTTGAGTCACACTTAAGAGTCGAGTATTGATATATCCCCAACCTTTCGGGTGACACTTTCGGGTCGGATCGGGGTCTATCCCCAACCTTTCGGATCACACTTTTGGGACAGGGTTTATCCCAACCTTTCAGGTCACAACTTTCAGGTCGAATTGGGGTCTATCCCCAACCTTCAAGGTCGAGGTGGGATATATCCCTAACTTTTCGGGTTGAGTCGGGTTATATCCCCAACCTTTCGGGACGAGTTAGCGTTTATCCTCGACCTTTCGTGTCTAGTCGGGGTCTATCCCTTATATTTCGGTTTACACAATCGGTCAGGGTCTATCCACAACCTTTTGGCTCATACTTTCAAATCGGGTTGGGGTCTATTCCCAACCTTTCGGGTCGAGTCAGGGTGTATCCCTAACCTTTCGGGTCGAGTCAAGGGTCTATCTAGGTCATACACTTTCAGTCGAGTTGGGGTATATCCTTAACCTTTCGGTCAAGTCGAGGTTTATCCCCGACTTTTCGAGTCACATATTTTCGGTGAGGTAGCGGTATATCCGCAACATTTCGGGTCGGGTCGGGGTCTATCCACAATCTTTTAGGTCACACTTAAAGGTCAAGTATCGGTATATCCCTAACCTTTTGGGTCATAATTACGGTACGAGTTTATATCCAACCTTTCGAGTCACACTTAAGGGTCAGGTCCTGGTCTATCGAACCCCAACCTTTCGGACCACACTTTCAGGACGGGGTTATAAAGGTCATAACTTTCATGTTGAGGCAGGGTCTATCCTCAACCTTTCAGGTCAATCGAGGTATATCCCCAACCTTTTGTGTCGATCGGGGTATATCCCAACCTTTCGGGTCGAGTCGAGGTCTATCCCCAACCATTCGGGTCGAGTTGGCGTTTATCCTCAACCTTTCGTGTAAAGTCGGGGTCTATTCCCAACCTTTCGGATCACATACTTTCAAGGCGGTCAGGGTCTATCCTCGAGCTTTCAGGACACACACTTTCAGGTCGAGGCGGGGTCTATACCAACCTTTCAGGTCGAATTTTAACCTTTCGGGTCGGGTCGGGTCGGGCTCTATCTACGTCACACACTTTCGGGTCAAGTTGGGGTATGTCCTCAACCTTTCGAATCAAGTCGAGGTCTATCTCCAACTTTTCAGGCCACACACTTTCGGTTAGGTAGCGATTTATCCGCAACATTTTGGGTCGGGTAGAGGTCTATCCCGAATCTTAGGTCACATTTACGGGTCAAGTCTCAGTCTATTCCCAACCTTTCAAGTCATACTTTCGATATGAGTTCTATATCCAACCTTATGAGTCACACTTACGAGTCGAGTAGCGATCTATCCCCAACCTTTCGGTCGAGTGACACTTTTGGGTCGGGTCGGGGTCTATCCCCAACCTTTCGGATCACACTTTCGGGACAAGGTTTATCCCAACCTTTCAGGTCACAACTTTCAGGTCGAGTTGGGATCTATCCCCAACCTTTAAGGTCGAGTCCGAATATATCCACAACTTTTCGGGTTGAGTCGGGTTATATCCCCAACCTTTCGGGACGAGTTAGCGTTTATCCTCAGCCTTTCGTGTCTAGTCAGGGTATATCCCCCTATATTCAGGGTTACACTTTCGACCGGTCAGCATCTATCCACAACCCTGCGCATACTTTCAATCGGGATCTATCCTCGACCTTTCGGGTCGAGTCAAGGTCTATCCCCAACGTTTGGGGTCGAGTCAGGGTCTATCCCCAACCTTTGGGGTCGAGTCAGGGTCTATCCCCAACCTTTGGGGTCGAGTCAGGGGTCTATCTAGGTCACACACTTTCGGGTCGAGTTGGGGTCTATCCTTAACCTTTCGGTCAAGTCGAGGTCTATCCCCAACTTTTCGAGTCACGTTTTCGATTAGGTAGCGGTCTTATCTGCAACATTTCGGGTTGGGTCAGTGTCTATCCACAATCTTTCAGGTCACACTTAAGGGTCAAGTCTTTGTCTATCCCCAACATTTTGGGTCATACTTACGGTAAGGGTTCTATATCCAACCTTTCGAGTCACACTTAGGGTCGGGTAGTGGTCTATCCATAACCTTTTGGGTAACACTTTCAAGTCAGGGTGTATCCCTAACCTTTCGAGTCACACTTAGGGTCGAGTAGTGGTCTATCCACAACCTTTTGGGTAACACTTTCAGGTCAGGATGTATCCCTAACCTTTCGGGTCATAACTTTTAGGTCGAGTCAGGGTCTATCCCTCAACCTTTCGAGTCGAGTCATGGTCTATTCCCAACCTTTCGGGTTACATACTTTCGATCAATAAGGGTCTATGCCCAACCTTTGGGGTCATACTTTCAAGTCTATCCCAACCTTTTGGGTCACACTTACGGGACGTGTTGGAGTCTATCCCCAACCTTTCGGGACACACTTACGGGACAGGTCGGGTCTATCCTAACCTTTCGGGTCATACTTCCCATTTGGGTCGGGTTAGGGTCTATCCCTAACCTCTCAGATCTCACTTTCGAGATGGGATCTCACTTTCGATATGAGTTCTATATCCAACCTCTTGAGTCATGCTTACGGGTCGGGTAGTAGTGTATCACCAACATTTAGGGTCACACTTTCGGTTCGGGTCGGGGTCTATCCCCAACCTTTTGGATCACACTTTTGAAACGGGGTTTATCCCAACCTTTCAGGTCATAACTTTCATGTTGAGTCGGGGTCTATCCCCAACCTTTCAGGTCAATGGAGGTATATCCTCAACCTTTCGGGTCGATCGGGGTATATCCTCCACCTTTTGGGTCGAGTTGGTGTTTATCCCTAACCTTTTGTGTCAAGTCGGGGTCTATTCCCAACCTTTCGGGCCACTCACTTTCAAGGCGGTCGGGGTCTAACCCCGACCTTTCAGGACACACTTTCAAGTCGAATTCTAACCTTTCGGGTCGAGTCGAGCTTTATCCGGGTCACACACTTTTGGGTCAAGTTGGGTTTTATCCTCAACTTTCTAGATCAAGTAGATCAATATCTCCAACTTTTCGAGTCACACAGTTCCTATTAGGTAGCGATATATCTGTAACATTTCGGGTCAGGTCGAGGTCTATCCCCAATCTTTCAGGTCACATTGAAAGGTCATACTTTCGATATGGGTTCTATATCCAATCTTTTGAGTCACACTTAAGAGTCGAGTATTGATCTATCCCCAACCCTTCGGGTGACACTTTTGAGTCGGATCGGGGTCTATCCCCATCCTTTCGGATCACACTTTCGGGACAGGGTTTATCCCAACCTTTCAGGTCACAACTTCCAGGTCGAATTGGGGTCTATCCCCAACCTTCAAGGTCAAGGTGGGATATATCCCTAACTTTTCGGGTTGAGTCGGGTTATATCCCCAACCTTTCGGGACGAGTTAGCGTTTATCCCCGACCTTTCGTGTCTAGTCGGGGTCTATCCCTTATATTTCGGTTTACACAATCGGTCAGGGTCTATCCACAACCTTGTGGCTCATACTTTCAAATCGGGTTGGGGTCTATTCACAACCTTTCGGGTCGAGTCAGGGTTTATCCTAACCTTTCGGGTCGAGTCAAGGGTCTATCTAGGTCACACACTTTCGGTCGAGTTGGGGTATATCCTTAACCTTTCGATCAAGTCGAGGTCTATCCCCAACTTTTCGAGTCACATATTTTCGGTGAGGTAGCGGTCTATCCGCAACATTTCGGGTCGGGGTCTATCCACAATCTTTTAGGTCACACTTAAAGGTCAAGTATCAGTCTATCCCCAACCTTTTGGGTCATAATTATGGTACGGGTTCTATATCCAACCTTTCGAGTCACACTTAAGTGTCAGGTCCTGGTCTATCGAACCCCAACCTTTCGGACCACACTTTCAGGACGATGTTATAAAGGTCATAACTTTCATGTTGAGGCGGGGTCTATCCTCAACCTTTCAGGTCAATCGAGGTATATCCCCAACCTTTTGTGTTGATCGGGGTATATCCCCAACCTTTCGGGTCGAGTCGAGGTCTATCCCCAACCATTCAGGTCGAGTTGGCGTTTATCCTCAACCTTTCGTGTCAAGTCGGGGTATATTCCCAACCTTTCGGATCACATACTTTCAAGGCGGTCAGGGTCTATCCTCGAGCTTTCAGGACACACACTTTCAGGTCGAGGCGGGGTCTATACCAACCTTTCAGGTCGAATTTTAACCTTTCGGGTCGGGTCGGGCTTTATCTAGGTCACACACTTTCGGGTCAAGTTGGGGTATGTCCTCAACCTTTCGAATCAAGTCGAGGTCTATCTCCAACTTTTCAGGCCACACACTTTCGGTTAGGTAGCGATCTATCCGCAACATTTTGGGTCGGGTAGAGGTCTATCCCCAATCTTAGGTCACACTTACAGGTCAAATCTCAGTCTATTCCCAACCTTTCAAGTCATACTTTCGATATGAGTTCTATATCCAACCTTAGGAGTCACACTTACGAGTCGAGTAGCGATCTATCCCCAACCTTTCGGTCGAGTGACACTTTTGGGTCGGGTCGGGGTCTATCCCCAACCTTTCGGATCACACTTTCGGGACAAGGTTTATCCCAACCTTTCAGGTCACAACTTTCAGGTCGAGTTGGGATCTATCCCCAACCTTTAAGGTCGAGTCCGGATATATCCACAACTTTTCGGGTTGAGTCGGGTTATATCCCCAACCTTTCGGGACGAGTTAGCGTTTATCCTCAGCCTTTCGTGTCTAGTCGGGGTATATCCCCTATATTCAGGGTTACACACTTTCGACCGGTCAGCATCTATCCACAACCCGGCGCATACTTTCAGTCGGGATCTATCCCCGACCTTTCGGGTCGAGTCAGGGTCTATCCCCAACCTTTGGGGTCGAGTCAGGGTCTATCCCCAACCTTTGGGGTCGAGTCAGGGGTCTATCTAGGTCACACACTTTCGGGTCGAGTTGGGGTCTATCCTTAACCTTTCGGTCAAGTCGAGGTCTATCCCCAACTTTTCGAATCACGTTTTCGATTAGGTAGCGGTCTTGTCTATCCCCAACATTTTGGGTCATACTTACTGTAAGGGTTCTATATCCAACCTTTCGAGTCACACTTAGGGTCGGGTAGTGGTCTATCCACAACCTTTTGGGTAACACTTTCAGGTCAGGGTGTATCCCTAACCTTTCGGGTCACAACTTTTAGGTCGAGTCAGGGTCTATCCCTCAACCTTTCGAGTCGAGTCATGGTCTATTCCCAACCTTTCAGGTTACATACTTTCGATCAATAGGGGTCTATGCCCAACCTTCGGGGTCATACTTTCAAGTCTATCCCAACCTTTTGGGTCACACTTACGGGACGTGTTAGAGTCTATCCCCAACCTTTCGGGACACACTTACGAGACAGGTCGGGTCTATCCTAACCTTTCGGGTCATACTTCCCATTTGGGTCGGGTTAGGGTCTATCCCTAACCTCTCAGATCTCACTTTCGAGATGGGGTCTATCCCTAACCTTTCGGTTCACAACTTTCAGGTCGAGTCAGGGTCTATCCCTCAACCTTTCGAGTCGAGTCAGGTCTCTATCCCCAACCTTTCGGGTTACACACTTTTGATCAATATGGGTCTATCCCCAACCTTCGGGCCTTCGGGGTCATACTTTCAAGTCTACCCCAACCTTTCGGGTCGCACTTACGGGACGGGTTGGAGTCTATCCCCAACCTTTCGGGTCACACTTACGGGACGGGTTGGAGTCTATCTCCAACCTTTCGGGACACAAATACCAGACAGGTCGGGGTCTATCCCCAACCTATGGGTCATACTTTCCATTCGGGTCGGGGTCGGTCGGGTCAGGGTCTATCCCCAACCATTCAGGTGATACTTTCAATTCAATTCGGGGTCTATCCCCAACTTTCCGGGTCAAGGTCTATCCCCAACCATTCGGGACACACTTACGAGACAGGTCGGGGTCTATCCCCAACCTTTGGGTCATACTTTCCATTCAAATCGGGGTCGGTCGGGTCAGGGTCTATTCCCAACCATTCAGGTGATACTTTCAATTCAATTCGGGGTCTTTTCGGGTCACACTTTCGGGTCGGGTCGAGGTCTATCCCCAACCTTCTGGGTCAGGGTTGGGGTTACCCCCAACTTTTTGTGTCACGTATCATTTCGGGTCGGTCGGGGTCTATCCCCAACCTTTCGGGTCGGATCAGAGTCTATCCCCGACTTATAAAGATGTGATCTGAGGTTCCTCTACAATCTTCAAAAGAAGGGAACATGAAGTTGTAACAAACAAAAGAAATAACCTAGATCTAGAATGAAAGCAATAAAAGGCAAGGCACAGCAAGCTAAAGCAATCAAAAGAAATAATTTAAATCTAGAATATTTAACTACTTTCATAGAAATACAAGTGAAGCCATAACAAGTTGTAGCAATCAAAAGAAACCTAGATTTAGAATTATGTTAAATACAAAACTACTTTCATAGAAATAAAAAAGGTAAAGTGTAGCAAGCTGTAGCAATCAAAAGAATTAACCTAGATCTAGAATTTTATTAGATATTCAAGAATTTCTTATTCGACAAAGGAGGGCATGTCAATTACCTGAGCAAATTGGATTTTAAATTGGGTGATTTGCTTATTTAAGGCAGTTGTTCGTGCTACAACGTGGTGCAGCCAGAAAAACTCCAATGATAAACCCTGCTACAGAGGTTATAAAAGAAACAAAAGTCATTTGTAGGCAATAAGGATTCAGTACAAAATTATGGATGTGAAACAAGCATACAATGCAGTAAATTAATAAATAGGTCTTGAAAACAGTTCAATGGATAAGCTCAATCCAAAATAAAAGTCGATATGAATAAACAAAAAGTATTTTACATCATTGTCCAACCGTATCTATGTACCTTTTGACTCTCTCTTTTGTCAATACAGAGATAACATATTGGCTGATTACAATGTGGACACCTCCATGATCGAGTGACATCGTTAGTTTATCTCTTGAGAGTTCCTGGGATCAAAACACTACAGCATACAAAAAAATCCAAATTTAGTCAAAAGCCTGGATACTTGATGCCATGTATCGCTTGTGCAACAAATACAACTAAATCAAGCAACAAAATGAACAACAGAAGGTAGACACTAGCGAACAGCCGAACACTCCATCAGCAAGCATGGGGGAAGAGCTTACATATACAATAAAGAAACTTGAATACTTCTCAATAATTCATGCAAAATCAACTCATTTATTAGAGCTCATGCAATTCCCAAAGTACGATAAAACACGGAAATGTATGCACTCTGCTATCCACTTCTTTTTAATATAAGCATGTAGGCAAATGTACAAAACGACTGTTCCCATAATAAAATATTGAAAAAGAACAGCTTAATGGACAAAAAGAAACAAAAACCTCTATAAACATTAGACACCAATATTGGAGAATACGAATCACAGTATAAAGGTGTTCAGGCATTGAAGCAGAAGCAAAGGAATTCAAAGTCATAAGCAAGAACATCAACACAAGAGAAGCTAGAGGGCACTAGTTAAAAATTCATGGATTAGAGACGTGGATGTATATATGCAGGTAGCATCTATGGTCATGTCTTGGTATCATGTTAGGAAAGTATAAATCAGTCACATGAAGATGCTTGCACAACTTTCCTTTAGCAGGTCTTTAATTGCGAGTAAAGCTGTCAAGAGAAAAGAAATATGTTTTTTCAGTTTTCTATTGAAATTGCTTTAACACAGGAATGCATTGTGACGACTTCTAAAAAAGAAGCAATATCAAAATTTATTAAACACGCGTAGTAGATTTATATGTGGCACCTTATGGATATCCATGTTTTACAAAAGAAGCGAGTGTATTCATTCCATTGGAAAAGCATATAGAATTAATTATATAATACATAATACTACAAGGCCATACTCATGAGAGAACATATGATGATTTTGCAATGATGAAAGCCCATCAAAGTAGAAAGGTCTTCCTTTAAACCCAATAACTTCAGTGGCTTTAACTCGATGTTTCCCGCATTGTGGATCTGGGTCATGTTGTGACAGGTTTGAGCTAATGTTGACATTTATTTTAGAGATACTAGAAGGGGTAAGAGAATCAGTGCATTTTACAGAGAGGGGTACACAGTTAGCAAAATGAAGGATCTTCCATGATATACAAAGGTGGATGTTTCAAGGGATTATATAACTGAAGCGTTGTTTCGATCTAGTGTTGTAATAAAAATTTCTCTATACAAGATAAGCTCTCCTTCATTCTAACAGTTTTTTAAGACGCTCTTACTAGTGCTTTCCCCATCTCTATCATCATTCTTTCAAGATCATGTATACAGAATTAGGGGGTGGGGCCATACATAAAGAACTCAGAATACATCAGTCAGCATACTCACCTAATTGGGCTTAAGACTTACCCTTGATGGCCCTTCAACTACTTCAGCATCTAACAAATTTAGTAACAGAACCAAGCATAAGTTACAAATTTCAATGAACCAGTGTTCATTCCCTAGATATGAAAATTTACTTGTAAAGGAAAAGGAAAAGAAAGTTTATCATGGAGACAACAAATTAAAGCTGACTTATAAAGGTAAGAGAAGAACATAAGCTTATTTTGAAGATAAAGTCTACCATATATGTATACAAACTTGCTAGGTTTACAAGTACAAGAATGGAATTGTATAAGAACTAAGAAGCCACCAATCAATTATGGATCTCTTGCACTCCACCATCTGTTTCTTACATAGTTACTAAATGGTCTATAAACTTCAAATACCTAACTTCTTTTTTAAACTAAAAAAATATCACTTGTACCAACCACATCTAATATTGTCAACAAAAACAACTATATACCAAAATACCCTTCATTATTTTTAGAAATCACAAAGAACTTGATAAGGAAAATACCCTTAAATTAACATCCCTGCATAAATTTTTAAATCTTATAATGCAGTAGAATTATCGACTATAATTTGATCCACCTAACAGGAAAAATATGTTAAAGCAAACAAAATGCTCTCAAAAACTAGCTCATTGCACAGACCGCAAATACATTGCTATAAATGCTTTCCAGTTAGCATGCAACCCTTGAACGGAATACATATAGGAGCACAATAACCACATATCAAGAAAATCAATGCACAACATAACTGAAATCTTGATATATATTGCCTAAAAGAACCATCAGTCACAAAGTCACCAAGTCAGCCTACCATAGAAGACTCAATCATCTGTTATGAATTAATGAAGGTCACTAGTAGTCTAGAACAAATAAAATAAAAAAGTCTTAACCACATTATAATGCAGATTCTATGAGTCATCATGTCAAACAGGATACTCAAGGTAACAACTAAACAGCCTTTTAAGTAAGTAACCAAGTATAATACTTGGGCCAAGTTCCACATATCCAATTCATCCTTTCGTGATGTTTCATTCTGATTATCTAAGAAATTATTAAGCTAATAAAGGCATTATTAAGTACGAAAATGACATGCAATGAGTGGAATTAACAACTGGCAACAAATATTTATATACTCAAATTATGTACTTCTACAATTTTAAATCAACAACGATACATAGGGAAAGGTCATGATTATCAATCATTCTCAGAGCATACCTGACTCTACAGTAACACTGGCAGGTTAAGCATAATCTTCTGGAACTGGTAGAAAAGATGATGGTGCCCACGAAGGCAATGAGCACAATATAGTGGGCTACGCAGCGATGATGATGTATCAAAATCAAACCATACGAAAGCACGAGTAAGCTTATCCTTTAATGAGCATGGTCAAGCATACCGTCAAAATGGCCAATTGCTTGGAGTAGATTAGTTCCATATCTGAGCATACTGGTGACAACTCTTGGGAGCTCCTACTTCCTGCTAGAGCACAATGTCAATAAAAGAAAAGGTTAACAAGAATGACAACTGTTTCATTTGAAAACATTACTTCTGTTATTCAGACCGTGTAACCGACCATCCTCCCAAGGATACCTTTTCCATTAAGCATAAAGCTGGAGAAATGTAAAGGGTAAGAACATTTATTCCTTGAAAGATGTACACTTTAAAACCATAATTAACTGTAAACAAAACATACTTCACTTTTTTGGGCGTGATAATACAAGAAGATGTCTCTATGTTGTCTTCCATAGCAACAAGCAATTGCTGCAAGGTAGAAATCAAATTATGATAGGATTCCGATCCTATCTTATTTTATTATTAGTTTACTTAATTATTAGTCTATCTTATTTAGGAGTTAGTCTATCTTATTTTATTAATAGTCCACTTTATTATTAGTCTATCTTTATTAGTCTATCTTATTTAGGAGTTAGTTAGCGTAGAAGCCTATTTAAGGACCTCATATCCTTTGTTTTGAGATTATGCAATCAATAAAAGTATTTATCTTGGTAGTTGAATCTCTAATCAAAAGATTCTTGGTTGTTAGATCTCAAATCAAAAGATCAAAACCCTAATATTGAGTCTTGAAGAATCAAGTCTCATCATCTGGTATCAGAGCAGGTTCTGAAATTTCCTCAAATTTTTTTCTCCTTCTCCAACGATGACAGTGAAAGAACTTGAAGAAATCACAGCCCGCCATGAAGCCGCCATCGCAGCAAACACCACGACCCTCCAACAGCACACCACGATCCTCCAGCAGCACACCACGATCCTTGCTGACATCCAAGTAACCTTGCAGCAGATCCTTCGGCGACTCGGCCCAGATCTACCAAACCTGCCGTCTGCACCTCGCCAGGAGAACGCGTTTCACCCACCACACCAACAACAAATTCAAGGTCGACCACTTCTTCTTGATTTTCCCAGATTTTCCTTGCAAAATACGGAAACTGAGGAAACGCTTGATGGATTGAAACTCTGGGAACCAAGATTTGCTGGGCACCAGACCTTGGGAGAAAGTGAAGATTCATTGATAGCACGTGATCAGAAAATACATTGTGGCTTCGTTACAGGTCCTCCTGGATTCCCAAGTACTGGATTTGATTTGGCTGAAGATGACTCGAGATATATCAGTAAATGTCATATTGCTGTGGTTTCCTGCATCTTCGGAAATTCAGATCGGCTGAGATCAACCGCTGGTACAATGGTCAGTCGTTTATCAAAGAAAAATGTCTGCTTTGTGATGTTTGTGGACGAAACAACTTTGCAAACTCTTCTGATCTTGGAGTACTTCTTGTGGCGAAAAGGTCATGCATCTGCAATTTCAAATCACTATGAGCGGCGTTGTGTGTGGGAAGAGGTTGCAATCGATAATGGGTAACGGCTTGTGGTCAAGCCTTGTCTCCAGGGCGCGGGGATGATAGGATTCCGATCCTATCTTATTTTATTATTAGTTTACTTAATTATTAGTCTATCTTATTTAGGAGTTAGTCTATCTTATTTTATTAATAGTCCACTTTATTATTAGTCTATCTTTATTAGTCTATCTTATTTAGGAGTTAGTTAGCGTAGAAGCCTATTTAAGGACCTCATATCCTTTGTTTTGAGATTATGCAATCAATAAAAGTATTTATCTTGGTAGTTGAATCTCTAATCAAATTCTTGGTTGTTAGATCTCAAATCAAAATATCAAAACCCTAATATTGAGTCTTGAAGAATCAAGTCTCATCAAATTAAGCATCAGAAAATATTCCATGAGACGAGCATATTAGATCATTGCAGTACAAGAGAAGGAATATATCAATATAAGGAATGCAGCGAGTCATATATGCATTTAATCTAGATAATGAAGAATGCACATTTAGGAGTGGAACATTCTGCTACTCCGATTAGGCAACAACATTACTGCAACAGCAAAATAAAACAATCCACAAAAGCATATTTCAAATACAGCAAGTCATATTATGCCATACGCACTCCATGCTCCATGTATTAATTTTCCCTTCCATCTAGAAAGATCATCTTAAATAAAACTCTTGATTTTATGGTAGCCCTCAACAACTCAAGCAGACATTTATTTACCACACTCATTAACCAAAATAAAATCATCTACAAAAGACACCATAAAGGTATTGCTCCTAAAATGACTTAGTCCATACATAACCAAAGGATGAAGGCATGGACTAAAACCTGAGATTTGATTAGACAACTCCAATTGGCACATACTGCCGAAACTCATAGTCAAAATAAAAATAATCTGTAAAAGGTGTCCCATAAGACATTGCTCCCGAAAATTAACTTTTTGGGAACGGAATGGTAAAGGGAAAAAGAGACTTGTGGCCTGTGGGAAACATCTTGTTGATGTACTCCGTAACTTATCCATTGCTCGTAGATCTGACATCTGAGAGCAAAAGAAGTTTGCACATCAATTCTACCAATTAAAAGCCCATGGCATTTATGCAGGGCTCCGTTGTAATGTAAAAGTATCTAACAAAATACAACCGCCCTAAACCATACAGAAACCCTAACAAGAAGCATCATAATAAACCCCAAAAAGGTTTCAACTGTTCATCAAATCACCGTTGTAATGCAAAACTATACAGAAACCCTAACAAAATACAACTGCCCTAAGCGATACAGAAACCATAACAAGAAGCATTAGGATAAACCCTAAAAAGGCGTTCAATCGTTCATCAAATCACCAGGAATATAATCTAGTTCGTCAGTATAACTAAGCTACGCAATCCAAACATGCAATCCATATCAAACAAGATGAATCACTAGAAATTTGCGTATTCGATTCAGACCGCACTGGAATTGGCATTCTATTATGAATCTCGATTCTAGTTCAGAGATCTAAGAGACGGCGAAAAAACAACGATAGATTCCAGTTCAGAGATTTCATATCAGTACACACCTGGATGGAGGATAGGTGGTGGACGAATTCAACGGTGTGGTAGCAGGACAACGCCAACGCGACGGCGGCGAACATCACCGTGGCAGTAGACGAGGGAGATGCGTTCAGACCAGCCTGAAGTGATTAGGAAGAAATAAGATCGGAGAACCCATCTGTGTTTTCTTTGCCGTACAATGCTCCTCAACACACTGCTTTTCTCGGGGGTGGGGCCCTGGCTCTTTCCATAATTCCGTTTGATTTCCAACGGAAAGAGGGCATAATCGTCATATGTATTTCACCGGGTAAATTTCAAAAAATTTAGTGCAGTTGTATCATCCTTACAAGAAAATATATATTCTTCAAAATATGACTCATTTATATACAATTAGAGGCGGATCCAGGGGGTCTTGGGTCCGTTAACCCCCTTTTCTTGAATCAAGTCATATATTTTAAATAAATATATATATTAATATTTTGTGTATGTAAAAAAAAACTATTAGCACTTCTGTGTTCTTTAGCTTTTTCTTCCTCTTGATTGTATTTGTTGTTGTTGTTTGTTTTTAATTTGTTCTGTTTTAGTTTTTTTATTTGTCCTTGTTCGTTGCTTTGTCGGTCTTTTCGACAGTCGATGTTTTCGGCCTCTTGAAGTTGTATGGTTTACAACTTTGAATTATTTCCTTATCAAAAAAAAAAATTATTAGCTCAATGGATTGTGAAACAAGAGTTTAACCAAAAGGTTTGGGGTTTAAGTCCTTCATCTCCCATCTTTTGTATTTTTTCTTTTTAGATAAATAATAATTTATGCCCTTTATTTTCTCTTTTATACAAATGTTTGTATTTTCTATTTTTTGTCCACAATGATTATGAAATAAGTTAAAATTTTTGTAAGGTAATTGAATTAATCTTATTTAAAATTCTCACAATATATTTGATACTAATATTTTCTAGGTAGTTCTCCTTACTATTTGTCCAAAAATATTTTCAAAATTGTAAATTAGTTAAAAATGTTTTTTCAAAACATAATAATCCACCTAGTATATAAGATTTGTAAAAAAACATAAATTTCGCCTGGTACCCTCAAGGTTTTGCTAAATTCGCGAAATACCCAGAGGTTTGAACATTTTCGCGTGGTACCCCTGAACTATTGTCAAAATTTTGCCAAATACCCTTCCGTCTTATTATCGTTACCAAAACGTTAAATCATTAAAAAAAACCTGAATTTCGAGCTCTCTCTGTCCAACAATGGTGACCATTCCTCTGTCTCTCGCAATCCCAGCCACATCCCCCAAAACCATCTCTCCCGAGCTCAGTCGCCAGTTTCCCCAATTTCCACTCTCCCAAACCCCTCTCCTTCCCTCGTCGGCGTCTCTCTCTTTTCCCTCCGTCATGGCCATCGAGAAGGAGTCGATTCCACAAATTCCACAAACACCAACAACGCTATCTTCCTTTCCCATCAGAACCTGCTTCACCTTCTTCAAGCCAACCTCGAGAGCAGCGCCAATATTTCCCAAATTCCCCTCGGATTTTTGCCCTAATTCCTCCATCCTCTTAATCTCCTCCTCCAACCACCCCGCTCCGCCTCCAGCCCCAACCGCAACCCCGACCTGCACAGCGCCAAGCCGGTGCTCGATCCGACGCGCCGATTCCTCGAGCCGATCGAATCGCTCGGCGGTATCGAACCTCAAGTGATGAACATCGGCTAAAAGGTGGGCATACAGTGGACCTTGGACGAAAGCGGCCACTCTCTTGTCCAATTTCTCCATCTTCCTCGCCAATTGGAGGTTTCTGTAGACGTTCCATCGGCCGGAATTGAGGATTTCTTCGGAGAGGTCGTGGCCTTCGAGGAGGAGTTTAGAGAGGCACTCGAGCTGGAACTAGCGGAATTGGGGGAGCTCGACGCCGGTTTTCTTGATCTCTTGAATGATAGGGAAGAGCTCGTTGACATGGCTGATGAGGCCCTCGGCGCTATCTCTGCAGAGGGAGGATTCCGAGCGATGGAGAAGAGTTGTCTGAGGATCTCGGTGGTGATCTCGCCGGCGAGGAGGTCGGCTACCGCCATAGGCGGGAGAGATGCGGCGAAGGTGGTGGAGATGTCGTGAAGGCGGGCGAAGGAAATAGTGATTGATTTGGAGTTCACTGGTGGGGTATAATGATGAGATGAGTGCACAAAAGTCGCCTAACAAGTCAATGCTTTCACACAGTGGGTTGTGGAATGGAGCCATGGAAGTGGAGGGACACACCGGCGAGGGATTTAATTTTTTTTTAAATGATTTAACGTTTTGGTAACGATAATAAGACGGAAGGGTATTTGGCAAAATTTTGACAATAGTTCAGGGGTACCACGCGAAAATGTTCAAACCTCTGGGTATTTCGCGAATTATGCAAAACCTTGAGGGGTACCAGGCGGAATTTCCGTAAAAAAAAATTATACAAATAGTAACGTGATTAATGCTAAACAATATTATATAATTTTTCATAAACGGTTTTGTGACCCCTCTTTGAACAATTCATGGATCCGCCATATACAACCAAACACTAATTAATAAACCTTATAAAAAAAACACTAATTAATAAACCCCTATCCTAAGGTCCTTCGCCCGTTTCAGTTCGAGGCTATGTGGCTCGATGATGATTCGTGTATGGAGGTGATTCGAAACGCGTGGGACTACCCAAAGGATTCTACCGCTGACATGGGGGTAATGAATAAAATTTCCAGATGTGGGGCTGATCTCAAAACCCTTGGATTACAAGTGTTTTGGTAATGTTTCCCGTGATTTAAAGCTGGTTCGGGTGGAGTTGCGCAATCTTGGGAAACATGGGAGGGGTGAGTTCGTGTGGAAAAGAAGGATGTTGGAGGAGAAGGAAAGAGCTTTGATGCGTAGGGAGGAGGCTATGTGGCTCCAGCGATCGAAGGCGAATGAATTCATGTGGGGAGATCAGAATACCTCTTTTTTCCACCAAAAAGCTTCGGGGTGAAAGAAACGAAATTCCATTAAGAAGTTAGTGAACGACAATGGTTTGGAGTGGAGATATTTTGAAGGAAAAGCTAAAGTGGTCATTGAATACTTCCAAAACCTTTTCTCGACGGATATTAGAACTGATGCAGCGGCGGCTTCCTATGGAATCGAGACTCTCATGACGGCGGAGGATAACGCCAAACTCCTACAACCGTTCACTCCGGATGAGGTTAGAAATACTATGTTTTTATGCACCCTACTAAGTCCCCACGTCCCGATGGTATGCCCGCCCTTTTTTTCAAAAAAATTGGCATATTGTAGGGAATGACGTGTCCAACTTTGTTTTGACTATTTTGAACGGGGCTGATTTTCCAAGCAGGACACAGTGGCAGATTCTACGACAGAGGCAGAGTACATCGCCGCTAGTGAAGCGGCGAAGGAGGTTGTCTGGATTAGGCAGTTCATTGATGAGCTCGGCGTTGTTCCTAGCATATCAGGCCAATTGATGTCTATTGTGACAACAATGGCGCCATAGCCCAAGTTAAGGAACCGAGTTCAAACTCCAAATCCAGACACGTACTGCGGAAGTATCACCTCATTTGACACATCGTTGATAGAGGAGACGTGAGGATGTGCAAGGTGCACACGGATGACAGCATTGTAGATCCACTGACCAAGCCTATGCCTAGGCCCAAGCATGAGAGTCACACTAGGGCCAAGGGCCTCAAGCACATTGGAGAATGGCTTTGAGATTGCATTGTCTTACATTATGAACTTTGTTTTATGAATGTCAAACACGTTTTATGCTTGATTATATGATATACAACTTTCATTCTTATTTAATCACTGCTTGGAATTAAATAAAATGTCCAAATAATTTATATTTCGCAAATGGGCTCATCATAAGTGTTTTGGTGAATGAAACCCCATTAAGTGAACTGAAATTATGAATTATTCAAAGTCCATGGTCTAAGTCATCAACTTGGACATACATGACTTCATTAAAGACTGTATTGTAAGTTGACTGATAGCGCCAGGTTTCATGGGCTATAGGGACATAGAGATGTCTAGTCAATTACATAGATATGTATGGATGATACATATAGGACTGACCCACCTTAAGACTCTCCAAAAAGGCTTGAAGAGTTTTAAGTCAAACCATGATTGGTAGATTCCTCAAACATGAGTATGATATGGTTCCTCTTGATGATTGGTATGTCTTTGACGCTGTTAAACGCTGACCGTAATAGGCGGTTATAAAGGCAGTGATTAGGATTGCCAAAAGTCGAGTGAGAGCTATAGTCATACAAGACTAGAGAAGTCCTCCTCTTTCATGTATATTGTGATGCATGGACAGGAATGGTGTCTCGGCCACTTGAAAAGCAAGAACTGAAAAATGCATGGCCATGCTCGGATGGATTATCTGTAATCATCAGTTATTTGACAGTTCAAACTCAAGGGTTCAAGAAACACATTTGATAAGAGATATGGATGTCATCCTATCATCAAATAAGACACTAAGAGACAAAGGGATTTAACATTGCACACTTGTTTTAAGGACAAGTGGAAGATTGAAGGAATTGTGTCCTTTAATCAAAGGTGCAATTACCGAACATGGAATATGACTATTAATGAAGATTTACAATCCGGGTATTTTAGGGATCGTAGTGCTTTGCTAGAAGTCAACTACGATTAATGGACTTAATCGGGTTAGGTCCATGGCTATAATATCCGGGTCCTATGAGGTCACACACAGAGTTATCGGGCTGGATCAAACTAAACCGAAAGCCCATGTGGGACATGAAATTTCGGCCCTATGGCTAAATTGGGAGATTGGCTTTTATTATTAATAGATAAGAGTTACTATTAATAATAACTAGATAAAAGGGAATTTTATTAGAAGATATAGATACAATATAAATATATTATATCTATTATCAAAGATAAGATATGATCTTATGGCAATATAAGTGATGGTTTCCAAAAGCAAAAGACACACTTCAACCCTAATACTAGTGCACGGCCGAATCACCCAGAGAGGAGCCAAGCTCGTGCCTTTTCGTTCTTCGTTCTAGCAGACAAGACTAAGGCGATCTAGAATCCAGACTCGTGTGGACCAAATAGAGAAGTCACACTTGGGGCTTTCGATCTCCGTTGAAACTCTGTCGGAACGATTTGACTCGCATCAAACGGTATGTAACTCTACTTCTACTTGATCTGTATTGATTCATGCATGAGATCCTAATTAGATGCTAGAAAATAGTTTTCTGAAATTCCGCTTATACGCCCCCTTATCGCCTTTCCTCTTTCTGTTATGTGATGAAGGTTTGTCTGGAATGTTACGGTTCAGTGAAGCTAATCACATATTGCAGGGAATTCGCATTGCACGAACTGCTCCCTCTGTCTCTCACCTCCTTTTTGCTGACGACATTATCTTGTTTGCAAAGGCAACTTGTCAACAAAGCTTAGAAATTGTCAATATCTTTCGGGTCTACGGAGTTGCATTGGGTCAACAAGTTAATTTTGCAAAATCCGAGTTGTCCTTCTGTAAGAATGTAGATGCTGACAGAAGAGGTTCGATCCAACAGATTCTAGGTGTTTGCGAGGTGGACAAGCGTGAGAAATACTTGGGTTTGCCTACCATGGTTGGGAGATGGAAGAAAGTGATTTTCAGGCAAGTCAAGGAGAGGATCCTTAAAAGGCTCAACGGCTGGAAGGCTAAATCTTTGTCAAGGGCAGGTAAAGAGGTGTTGATAAAGGCGGTCTCCCAAGCCATTCCCAATTACACTATGTCCTGTTTCCGCCTCCCCTCGGCGTTATGTCATGAGATTGAACAGCTACTCTGTAAATTCATTAGCTTAGTTGGAAACGAATGTGCCTACCAAAATCGAAAGGAGGTATGGGTTTTCGAGACTTGGAGAATTTTAACCTCGCCCTCCTGGCAAACAGGGACGGCCTTTTGCCTTGTTGGACTCGGGCGATGGCCCAGGGCCCCGAGGTAATAGGGGGCCTAACCCATTTATATATGTAGTAAGATTAGTAGTGGTAAGATGGGTTATTTTACTCTTAAGAAAAAAGTTGAACCATTTTACTCCCTTTTAAAAAGAAGATGGGTCATTTTACGTTTATTCTTAATTTTAATTAGGTAAATTAACAATTAATAAATTTCCTTTATCAGAAGAGGGTGACACATGCAAGTGTGTGCAAGATGGGGCCCAGAGGTAATATTGTGCAAGAAATAAATCAGTGTCTTCTTCCCTCTCATCCTTCCTTTCCACGTCCATATCCATCATTGTTACCTTGGATGATTGGGTCTGGATTGTTAGGAGGGATTTTTTCTGGTTGGGCCGACTTTTGTCGATAAGAACTATAAAGTCATGTTCAATTCATGCAATTTTTTATTAATTATTATTTAATTATTTTCAAGGATTTGGCTTTGGTTGGGTTTACGTATAGGAAAGCACCTATATAAGTTGAAACATTGAATTGGTTTGGTTAATTTGATAGGCAAAATATTAATAATGATTCTAATTATTTTATATAAATTGGATTACAATGTAATTTATTTGTTATTTCTAGCGGTAGTCATGGTTTTTAGAGGTTGATATATATGTTAAATTGTTACTATGTATGTAGAGTAGTGTAAAATTGAAAGTGGTTCGTTTACTTGATAGGCTAGATGTTAATTATATAGTTTTTTATTTATCTTGTGTAGCTTTGACCTAATATGGTATAGTGTAACTTATTTTGTTCTTTTCAACCGGTTCAATTGTCCATCATATATCAGTTTTTAAGATTCTAATTAATTATTACCAAAAAAATTCTAATTAATTTGTTCTTAATTTTATATTTGATGTAGAAATTGTAGTATTCTAATTAGTTTGTTCTTGATTTTATAATTGATGCAGAAGTTTTACATAGTGAATAGGACTTCGAATTTAGATTGGAGTTGGTCATATATTGTTTATATTTTTCCAGGTACTTTTATCATTTTTAACATTATAATTGTGTTAATATATCCCTATAAATAATTTATCTACTAGTGAAAGAAGAAGAAAAGGAAAATTAATGGAACAATTTTTAGCATCACAAAAAAACCTATTCAAGCAAGTAGATACTAAAACTCAAGACAGGCCCTGCTGGCAAAGCAGTGCTGGCGCATTCTTCAAGACCCATCATCTCTTCTTTGTCGATTGCTCAAGGCTAAATATTACCCCAGGACCGATTTCTTGGTCATAATCCTAGTTTTTCTTGGCGGAGTATTATTCAGGGAAGGTCGGTCATTGAGCAAGGTCTGATCTGGATTCCTCGCCCTCATAGCTTCAAGGTGATCTCCGCTGGCTCCCCTGCTGAGTGTTGGACCTCATTGATTGGAATTCCTGCAGCTGGAAATCTGAAACCTTGTGATGCTGAAATCAGTCTCCGGTGTCGTCTGTCTGATCCTGGTGTATGTGATGAACTGTCCTGGTATTATGCTAAAGACGGAATTTGTTTCTGTCAAAACCGCCTACCACATGCTGCTGCAACATGAACTGTTTCCTGACAGTCGGGGCTCTTCGTCCTGCCCTGTGAACATGGAAGGTCCATGGAAACTCAACGTAATCACGACTGATGACTGGTGCGATGTTTGCGGGAGAGTTGAAAATGGGATCCATGTGCTCGCTCACTCACTGTTTGGAGGCTCAAAAAAATTGGAATGTGGTTCCTGATATTGCCCATTGGGGTCAGTGTTCCAATTCTGTTTTTGAACATGCTATAAATCAGCTGGATCCTGCAAAGTGTGAATTATGGGCGACCCTGCTTTGGAATATCTGGCGTTCGTGTTAAGGGAAAGTAAGACCCCCTCTTGAATGAGTTTCAAAGCAGCAAACTCCAATTAAAGCTGGGGATTCCTGTGTCTTGTTCCCCTATGTCCTGGACCAAGCCGTCGTCGGGTGTTCTAAAGGTCAATTGTGACGCCATGGTCTCCTCCAGGCTGGGCTGCAGCATCGGCTTCATTGAAGTGGGCGTTGGAATGTTGTGCGCAGCAGAATATTACCCATATAATTCTCCAGTCGGACTGCCTAACTTTGATCTCAAAACTGCAACGACGTTGTGCTTGGAAGGGTCCGTTAGGGTGGCACCTTTCCAATATCCTAGAGCGTTAAGGATCCTTCTCTTCATGTCAATGGAACCATGTGAAACGGCAAGCAAACCAAGTTGCTCATTTTTAGCTAATTTACACCCTTCTGACCCTCTGTTTTGTATGTTCAATTCAGAAATTTCTGCTGAACTGAACAAACTCCTGTCACTTGATTTGGCTCATTGAATGAAATGCTTTTTGCTCAAAAAAAAAAAAGGTAACAATGTGACGGAAGAAGCTTGAAATACGGTCATTGAGAAACTCGGAAGAAAATAATGTTGAGAACATGCAAAATGTACAATAAGTTCAACTCTATTTTGTTGGGCGTTACTGGTGTTCAGCATCTAAGACAATCCACAAAAGGAACAGCACCATTTAAAATGTTAAAATACAATTAAAAATTATTTGTACTAGATTATCATAGTACCTAATGTAATTATATTAAAATTTATTCATACTAATATACTATATAGTACATTATGCATATAAGTGTTATGATCATACGTGAACAAGAAAATTCATTAGTATTTTGTTTGTGATTTCATATTGATATGACAAATAGAAAGATTAAAATATTTAGGATAAATTACACAAAACCACCCATTATTTTGGGGTGTTTGCAGCAAACCACCTCTTATCTTGTAATTTGTAGAAAATCGCCCCTTATTACAATTAATTTATATCAAACAACCCCTTATCTTGATTTTTGCACTAAATCACCCCTTAAATAGTTAATGTTGTAATGAACCACCCATTCATTTCTCGTTAGATATTCACTAAGCCATAGTTCTCTCACACTTAATTATAAATGGCTCTCTGTATTTTATAATGTGTTTCTCCTCAACGGTTTCGTCCTCCCTAACGTCCTTTAAGAGGACGAAGCTTCCTAGGTCAATGTCGAACTCTGAAATACATGCATTTGTTGTCATCGAGGAGCAAACAAATCATTGTCGTTATTAAACTGATATCGAAAAGGTTGCTCGGTTTAGACCCTTAGTTGGAGGCAAGATCTAAAGGTTTTAATTGAACATAAAAATGAAATTGGGTCATTGAATTTATATAAGCCTAACTTCTTTAAAATGGTGAATCAATGCAAGCAAATATAGGGTAGTTGTCATAGATTTTTTTCTCTATCTTAAGTTCTACTACTTGATCTTTGGGATGAAAGTAAGAGTCGAAAGCTTCAGCCTTCAATGGTGTACCCTTAGTAATGAGCGATAGACCATTCAAGGACAAGAAACTAGACAAGTTAATGAAAGCTTAATGGAAAAGGTTTAAGGGTGGTTTGATGAAAACTAATTGTTATTAGGGGTGATTTTCTAAAATAAATGAGTAATTTGGTGCAAACTAATTGTTATAAAAGGTCATTTTCTACAAAAATTAAAATAAAAGACAGTTTATTATAAAGACCCCAATATAAGGGGTGGTTTTATATAATTTACTCAATTATTTGTGTAAAAATTAGGCATAAATTTTAGTGGATAGAGAGATAAAGTTAGAAATATGAGTTAAGATCATCTAAGTATTTGCTTTGGGGACGTGGCTATAAAGGAAGCCAAGACAACAAAATCATGAAAGTGTTCTTTCATCTCTCATATACATTAAAGAAAAACAGAAATTTTTAGGGGAACTAAGGGTCCGTTCGGTAGGAGACTTATCTCGACTTATCGTGACTTATCGCGACTTATCTTCTGAAATAAGTCTTTGAAGCTTAAGTCCACCCCAAAAACGCGTTCGGTATTCCTCCGACTTATCACGACTTATAAGAACTTATTTTAACTTATTTTTGGCCAAAAACATAAGCTACATTCTCTAGCTTATCTCCTTGATGGCTGAACTTATCTCAAAATTTTCCCCATATTCCCCCCACCCCTACCCCGATACTTCTCACATGAGGTCTGTTCTTCATCCGTCTTCCCCTGTTCATCATCGTTCTCCCTTCCCTCTCGATCTCCGACATCCGGTGACAACCTCGGTCCCTCTTGATCTCCGGCGACATCCGTCTTCCCCAATTCATCATCGTTCTCACATCTCGTTCCTCTTCGGTTTCTAGGGTTTGTGGCATTTTTCCGGCTCTCGTGTCCCTGTCGCCGGCATCAGATCTCGCGTCGCCGTCTCCATTGGCGTTGTTGGCTCGTCCGATCGATACTCAAGGTTCTCTACATGTCGAATATGGAGGGTATGGCAAAATTTACGTTTCTTAAATTTACCGATGGGTCTGTTCTTCGGCGTCGAAAGCTCGGAGGAGGAGGAGGAGGAGGAGGCCTGTGAATGGCGTTCTTCGGCGTCAGAGGAGGAGGCTTCAGAAGCTCGTGGCAACAAATGACCTTGTCCGTTTGCAATTCGATTTTGGAGGAAGAAGCTGCGGGGAGGGCAAATGCAAATGTGAAAATCCCAACCCTAAAATATACCCCTCAACATAATTCTCACAAAATTAAATTATGGATATTTTTGTAATTTTCATGAAAAAATTAAGTCTGTCATCGATACCGAACAGACAATAATGCTTCAGTCCTTATTTTCAGCTTCAGTCTCAGCTCAATTCAGCTCCCAACTTATATACTCAGCTTCAGCTTCAGCCCAGTTCAGTTCCTACTTCAGTTTCAGTCCCACTAAGTCTCAGTCATACCGAACAGACCCTAAGACAAATGACTTATTTTAGTGTCGACATGTGTAATTTTAACTTGAATATTTTTCTTATGGTAATTTAACTTTTAATAAATAATTCACACCTCGATTTTCTATACTCACTTCAGTCACTTGTATTTTCCTCTTTTAACTTATTTCTATAACTTAATTTTTATTAAATAAAATTCATAAATTGATTTGATGTATAAACTTAAGGTATGTAGGCAATAATTTAATAATCTTGTTTATATCTTCAGTAGGACATAACTCATCCATTTTAATATATATATATTATATAATGGTAAAAAGGAGTTTGTGAAACAACTCATATTAAACAACAAATTAATTAATATCTAAAAACGAAAACACCTCATAATCAGTATATAGCATCCTTTCGGATGAGAATTAGAAGTTTTGAGTTGGTTAGAACACTTCAAGTGAAAGTGAGTGGATAAGGTTTATAATAAGGTCAATCACCGAGTTGATTTCACGAAAGATATGATTAATTTGCACTATCACAAAAAATTGTAACAAAAAAAAAGATATCAGAGATGATAATATCGATCTCCTATGGACAATGTCAGAATTCTTTAAGGACATTCACAATTGTTAGTTGTCACTTTCAATTTCAATCATTTTGCCTTTAAGAGAGCATTATGAAAAGCAACGGTCTTTGTTTTGAGCGTTGTGGATTTACCACACTGATCAACATTGACTAGTATTAATTCTCCTTAGTCATTTTTGGATATAACAAAGGAGAGCCAATATATATTTGTATTTTGTGTATATAATCTAAAGATATGATGGATTTTGCACATATATTTTGTATTTCATGTATATAATTTAAGGATTCATTGACATTTAAAACATTTTCCCTAAAATATAAAAACTATTTTTTTACAAAAAAAATTGGTCCATATGAGACACTAGATCATTATAACGGGAAGGGAGATTCGAACTCGTGACATAATAATCACAGGGTGTCATGCTTGTCAACTAAGGATGGACAAAAGTAGACCGGACCACGGTCCGAGAATTTACGGTCCGGTCTACGGTCCAGAATTTTACATTTTCGGTCTTACGGTCTAGTCCGATCTGGACCTAAATTTTGACGGTCCGGACCGGTCGAAATTTAAAAATTTAAAAAAAAGGTTTAAAACATTTTTTGGCGTAATTTTTACGGTTCGATCCGAACCGTAATCAAACAATTTAAATGTCAAAAATTATGAAATCCGGTCTTTTCGATCTAGACCGTGGACCAGACCGTAAAAAACCGGACTGTATCAATCCGGTCCACAGTCCATACATCAAAATTTTTACAATCCGGTCCATTACTAAGGGTAGAGTTTCAACAAAGGTGAATCAATTAATTAGCTGACAATTTTTACGAATTGTCAACTACAAGAGTTTCTATTTTTAAAGGGTAAATGTTCCACATTTTTTTCAAAAAAAATATTTAATTCACCTTTATTATTACGAAAAAATGAAGCTAAAACGAGTCTCCATTTTGTTTGTTTTGAACTTTTGTTATTTTTGTTCTATTTTGTTATTTTTGGTTTTTCGATGAATCTCGAATTCCTAATGTATAAAAATGACATTGTATAAAATAATATAATTTAATATTATGGGCGTACGAGATACGGGAAAATACATTTGGTTTAGATTAAAAAAGGAGAAGCCTGTTTATCAAAAAGAAAAAGAAAAAAGGAGAAGCCAACGTTAAAATTCATCGACACACTAGATCCATCAAAATCTTTTTAAAACCTAGGGAAAGATTGTTAGGAACATGCAAGTTTTACAGCAAGTCAAGTTAATCGTATTTAACATCTAACACAATACAAAAAGAAAGGGAAGAGCGGATGTAAACATCATGTTCTAACGCCTCCTCTTTCTCCGTTTCTCCCTATCGCTTTCTTCTGAGCTTGATGAAGAAGACTCTGATTCGGAGCTTGACGATTCTGAGCCAGATGATGATCCTGAGTCGGATCCAGATTCTTCTTCAGCCACTTGCTGCTGTTGCATAATAATCCTGGGCATGTTCTTCAAATACTCTCTTAGATTTTCTGTAATGCCACCAAGACCAATAGACGTGAAGAAGTTGATAGCGAATCTCGTATTCCTTGGATTGTCTCTAGGGAAAATTGACTCGTACGAATCTTGTATTGCAGGGTCATTCAACCGCTCATTGAGCAAGCGGATGCCCAAATGCTCAGACAATTCCTGCACAAGGCACATAAATATGTCAGAGACTATCCATGAAATTGAACCTTTTTTTTTTGAGAAATCCATGTAAGTAAACTGGAGAATGTTCAAATGGAGCTTCACAAGCTAGAGTGCAATTACATCACCTGGAATAGGATTTTAATAAAAATACGAGAAGATGATGTTGTGTCCTCCTCAGTCAATCGTATATAAGACAGCACGTGCCAGGGAAGAGCATCCGTGCCAAGCAAGTGGGCAAAGAACTTTGCCACATTCCGCAGTTTATTAGTCTCAAGCCGATGGATCATTGAATATTGCTGTACAAAACACTTTTCAAAATTGTCTTGGTGTACTTTGTTGATCATACAAAACCGTTGGCCCAAAAGACCATAGTAACGCAAATAGGTTCTCTCCTGGCTGCAACACTCCAGCAGCATGATACAGAGTTCCATCTGCATTCACAGAATCGAAAGGAATTCAACAAGGTTACGAACGAAGAATATTAAACCAAAATAAGCTTCTGCAGCAGTAAATGAGAAATGTGTGAATTTTCAGAAAAGCAAAAACTGCAAGTAAAATTAGTAGGAAGTTTGGAATATCCAAATCCAAGCCAGGGCTCAAACATTATGCAGCAATAAACTGATAGATATGCACCTAGCCACCTAGTGGTGTACGAAAAATACAAATTAATCCATCAATCTTCCTTTTAACACCTGAAGTATATCCGATTATACCAGCTCTAAGGAAAAACTTATTTGACATGGCATAAAACCGGGTTATGCAAATAGCATGACATTCTATACTTGCTGCCAGGGGGAGGGACACACATATTTAAGCATGTAATACCATACACGGATAACCTACCAAACATGAAACCACATTGTTAATCTAAGTGCAGGTCAGCTAATTTAACAATTCCCCTCGCACTGAGAGCCCAAGAAGTCTAACAAACATATATTCATTAGTATCCTCACTATCCTTGCACACATGTATACCAGCAGGTAGTTTACAGAAAAGATCAATTCAAGTGTTAACTACTTCACTCCTTTTAGTTCTAACTACTTCACTCCTTTCATGGTTGCCTGACCCAGTATGCATGTGAAATTCACATGTGTTCAAACAGTTATAATAACACCTCTGAACTCAAAACCAGCATAGAATTTGAACAATGCAATACATGTCAAAAAATAAAAGAACAACTATACACACTTGAAGAAAAACAATTTTAATCCCAGCTGAGTTCTGACAACATGATAGAAAGCCCAGCGTGGTATTTCAAATCACATTTTTGGGATATAAATGGGTTTTCCAATATGCAAACATCTCAGAGATCAAGCATATTGCAATTAGATTGAAACAGTGAAGTATGTAAGCATATAAATGGGATAAAGAAAATACAGAGCACTGAACAAGTAGCAAGAAACCACTAGAATGCCATTGGTAGTGTCAGTACAGCCTATGTAGGATTTTAAGAAAAAGCTCAATACATTAGAAGTTAGTAACCGAGAAGCCTTACCTCTTGCCCTGGCTCGAGTTTAATTTTCAACAACTTGTGTCCAGCTTCCTCAAAGTCCACACTGGACATGATTGTCAAGTATATTGTTCTTCGGAGATTCACCAGATTTGTCTCAGTCTGGTCCTTTATCTCCATCTGCTCCTCGTCATCCTCATCTTCTTCATCTTCATCCTCGTCATTTGACTCAGATCCTTCATCGGAACCTTCCTCTTCCTCTTCTCCAAGTATAGACTTCTTCAGTTCTTCATATTTCTTCTCATTTTCCAAGTAGTCTGGATCTGGCCTGAAAATATCTGAAAGTTGAACATCGAAATAAGTTAGCACCTTATTGCCAATGAGCTAGAAAATTACTATACACCAAATTCTAAGCTGTGAGGTGAAGGATAACCAAGTACCTAGAGAAGTCTCTTGATCAATTTCCTCATCTACGATAGATATTTCATGAGTCAATTGATCCTCTGGCTCCACAAGATCCAATTCGGGCCGAATAGCCGGGTAACCCTGCAGAGCAAGGGAACAATAATCAAATGAATGGAATCTAATAGAGAGCTATAATATTAAACATTCAAAGCATATATATACACTATTATTACACTTATATTATATATAAGGTAAGTTTTATCAACCGTCCTTAACCGTCGGTTCTTGTCTTAAACAAGTTCGTAATTTTTATTTTGACCTATTAAAGTCCCATTACTGAATAGTTTTGTTTCAGAACTCGCCCTTTCAATAGAATGCTGCAGCACAACACCATCAACATGCATAGACCCAAGTGAAGAATGACTAACAATTCACAGAACACTGTAACTACCTTCCTATAACCTATCAATATAAGATACAACTAGAGCTATTTGGAAGGACTTCAATGCAACAAACCTGGAACTTAGCTTTGCGGACAGCAAATAGACCTTCAATCAGAAACTGCACCCGTTTGTCTATTTCCCCTTCATGAAGAATTCCGCGAAATCGCTCAAATATACCTGCAAGATAACAATCCTCATTAACATACCTATTTGAAACAGAAAAAAGGGACATTAGACAATTTTCATGTACAACGAGGGTCGCAAAAGCTCATCAGCATAATAACATCTTGCACCTTTCTTAGCAAAAACAATGTAAAAAATGGGTAAATTCAGTAAACAAACAACTAAATGCATTTCTCCTCCATATATTACTTTCAACTTAAAGATTATGCTCTATAGGAGAGTAAAGACTCAGACAATTGTCAAAGCATAAGTATGCAATGAAATTACTTTCATCTTACTCGTATAATGTTCAAAATCGTTACATAATATTCTACTTGAAAAGATCATATACCATCTTAAAGTCCATGTTATAAATAATGTTGCAATAAAAAAAAATCCATTTCATCCTATTGAAAATGTGCTAGTTCTTGCATTTTTCTAAATGAGCATTGGTCTAGTTAACTTGCGTTACAGCCTCAATTGAAATCTAGCTTTTGCAAGTTGCAACTGATATTGTTTCATGATTAATGTTTAACTAAGTTGCATATCCAGAAGGGAAATTTTGCGGAGCAATGCGTGTCAGGATGCTTATAGATTTTTAGCCTATAACACACAGTGCAGTTCCAAATAACACAAATATCCCTGTCACTCACACAACTCACCCACAATATTAACTCATGGAACCCAATATTCTCATAGCAAAGCATTTCAGTTTTATAAGTAGTGACTGCAAAATTAGAAAGTTACCATGTAGACCCTTGGGTGAGAGATCCTGAAGAATTGCCCCACATTCAGTAACAAAACCAACAGCAACTTCAACGCTATCATCGGTTGGCTGATCAAGTAGGAGGGTGAGCAGCTCTAAAGCTATGAGCTCATATGCCACCATCTGATTCACAAGATGGGCTACAAACTTCACAGCTGCAAGAAGTTGAGGCTGCAAAAGACAACAGAGTTAGAATTACTTGGAATTCTCAGAAATAACAATAACCCAAAAGAGCAAATCAAAACAAGAGGTTTTTCACGCAGTGGCTGACCTTATCATTGCGCTTGTATGCTCTTCTGAGCTGCAAGACAAGTCTCCTGAGCAGAAGATCTCCAATCGGAGGAAACTTGGTATTAACAACAGCAACCAGTGCAGCAAAAACATCTGTGAAACCTGGAGATGCAAACTGTGACTTCATAACAGCTCTACAAAAAAGACCCCTTCCCCTTATTAAATTCTCATTGAGCAACTCTGGGATTATATTCTTTATATTGGTGGCATTGACCTTGTTCACCAGACCATTTATACTCTTCTTAAGTGCATCCCAAGTCAATCTTTGGTACTCTACACTGCTTTTGTCCTCGACTTCTTTCATCATCCGTGCAAGCTTAAAAGGAGGAATATACACTCCCCCGGTTCTCCCCAGTGTTGCCACATCACCAGCAGGGTTTGATTCAACTGCATTGGGTTTACTTTGTGTACTCTGACTTTCCTTCTCCTTGGATTCAAGCCGCTCCTCTTTTTCCTCCCTCCTACCCTCCTCCCTATGCCTTCTAGGTGATCTGTGCCGATCACCTCTACCGCGACGTTCATGGTCATCTCTTCGTCTGTGGCCATTCCTGGACTTCCCATTGTCCTCCTTTCCTCTCCTGCTTCTTTCATCTTCTTCTGAACTCTCACGGCCATATTTTCTTTTGCTATGGCCATTTCTGTGTCTCCTATCCCTCTTTCTACTCTCCGGCTCACCATCGTCATCGTGCCTCCTATCCCTCTCGGAATCCTTAGCTTCTCCATCTGAAATTCTGGGACTACTCTTGCGCTCATCCCTGGTTCTTCCAGTTTCCCGTTCACTTCCGATGGGCTCTCTCACCTCGCCTTCCTCCTCTGAGTGAGACCTTTCCTTCTCTCGCCGCTCAACCTCCGTTCTCTTATCCCGAACCCTGTCTGAATCGTCCCTTCTAGCTCTTTCTCTCCTCGTTTCTCGTCGCCCCCGATCGGAATCCGACGAATCACCACGTTGATAATTGGACTTGGAACTCGTTTTTCCGTCGTATCTACTCCACCTCTCCGCGGGAGAGCCATCCTTTGACTCGCTATCGTGCCGGCGAGCCATGTGAAAAAACTTCGATCCAAATCTATAGCGAAAACTAAGCGGTGAAGCACTTAGGGTTTTACAGGAAATTACAGATAGTAAAGGCGAAGTAGGGAAACCGCCGATGAGGAGATTGGAGAGATTAGTAGAGGAGGAGGAGGAGGCGGCTGCGAAGGCAAGGAGATGGAGGGGGTGGATCGAGTTGAGCAGAAGAGAGAGCGCCAGATAGGGGGCGCAACAGTGCTCTAGGTTTCGACCTTATGTTTTTACTAAAAAATAAACTTATAGATATTTTATCGGGTAGAATGTTCGCACCCGCAATTGCTTGCGGCGCACCCAGGTTTGGGCGCATCCAGTATCTGGGTGTAATATTTTTTTTTGAAAAAAAATTAATATTGGGCGCATCAAGGATGCGCCCAATATCTGGACCCGACTTTCTACCGGATTTAGGGTTGACCGGTTCAAGCGTCGGATTTATTTAAAAAAATTAAATAACTAAACCGGTTTAATATTATTTTAAAATTAATAAAAAAATTAAAAATTAAAAATTGCATATTAAAAAAAAATGAAAACAATATATCAGACCTTGGGCGCATCCGAGATGCGCCCAAGGTAAAATTAGGGTTTTACCTGGGCGCGTCCTGGATGCGCCCAGGTAAAACAATATATCAGACCTTGGGCGCATCCGTGATGCGCCCAAGGTAAAATTGGGCTTTTACTTGGGCGCATCCCGGAAGCGCCCAGGTAAAACCTATATTTACTCGGCGCGCCTGATTGCCGCCGTTTTCATCGTCTTCCTCTCTCTCGACGACGGCAGCATCGGCGACGGCGGCATCCCTCTCCTCTTCTTCCTCTTCCTTCTTCTTCTTCCTTCATCCTCTTCCTTCTTCAATGGAGTTTCCAGATCCGGCGAGTGCCAGTGGAGGCGACGGCGGCGGTGGCGGCAGCGGCGGCGTCGGTGAAGAAATCCAGATCCCAGCGGTGGCGTCAGTTCCTTCGACGACGATTTCGACGACGGCGGCGGCGACGAGCATCGAGGAAGCCAGCGGTGATCCAAAGCGGCGAAGGGTCGAGATTCCGGTGGCTGCGGCGCCGGAGACGACTGGGGCGGCGGCGACAGAGCCGGTGATGGATTTCAGTGCGGATTTTGATGCATGGGTGGCGGCGGTTGATGCGGAGGACACCGCGCTGGCGGCGGTGGATGAAGCGGCGACGACGGTGGCGAGCATTCCGGTGGGGTCGGAAAATGCGCTTGAGGTTGCCGCGGCCGTTGGTGTCGAGGCAGTGGCCCAGGCGAGCCCACGCATACGAACCCCACGTAGGCGACAATATATTCGTCGCGAACGAGCTGAGGTACGTATTTTATCGATTTAAAATTTATATTTAATTATTGTAATTATATTATTAGAATTGTTTTACCAAAATTTATAATGTATATAATTAATTTATAAAATATTTAGATTTGTTAGAAAATATTAGAATTGTGTAAAAGTATTGAATAAATTATTCTAATTATACTATTTGAATATATTTAATATAAAATGAATAAAATGGATATAATATTGTAGAATTGCATATAAGTGAATCTCATATAATATTGCAGAATTGCCTATAATATTGTAGGTTTATAGCAATAATTAGAAATTTGTGTAAATTAGACAATTTCAGTTGTAGGGTCGTCCTCACGGATATGGTTCAGTTGTACAATTTGAGTTGTATAATTAGAATTTTAAGTTAGTCCCCCACATTATTTGGAAAAAACAGGATGTAGTCGAGAGAATCAGACGGCGGATGCGGGGGGTCGTATGGTGCAATCTCGACACGTGACTGCTTCCGGTCGCATGAACCGATACCCCCCGAAGCCCCCCAAGCGCAAGCGCCAACTTAGTTGTAGGGTCATCCTCACGGATACGGTTCCAATAACGGAACCCGTTATTGGAACATTATCCGATCCGTTAGCGTATCCTCGTCCTCACGTGTGTTCACCTCCGGCTTCGCAGAGTCCTGTTCTAGACACGGAGGAGGCGGTTGACGGCACAGAGGAGTGTGCGACATTGGACGACATTGTTATGGAGGAGCCCGCACCCCAGGACGGGGCCCCCCCTCCCGCACCCCAGGGACCCGTCCCCCCTCCCGCACCCCAGGATGCTCCACCTGTCGTAGAGGCCCCCCCGTACGGGCTTGAGTTGCCTGATGTGCTACGGAGCTTCACCACTCACGTTGCGCATCGGATTTGGCACGCTCCTCCGCATGTACCGTCCCTCGTACGATGTTTGAGGGCTTATACTCGCCCGGCCGAGTTTAGTGAGTGGGGTTTATATATTCCGGACGAGGTTATCGAGGGAAGCTGGTATTGGATGGTGCAGCAGTCTGGGTTGGCCGCCCTCCGAGATTTTCAGTTTGGTAGGGTCGACCACATGCTTATATCAGCGTTCGTCGAGAGGTGGCACCCTGAGACGAGCAGCTTTCATTTTCCGTGGGGCGAGATTACGATCACGCTTCACGACGTTGAGAGGATTTTAGGACTGAGGATAGAGGGGTTTGCATGCCGCGATCCTACTGTTTCCATGGACGGCGACCCCAAGGAGATTGACAAGGCGCTTAAGGCGCTGGGGGCGGAGATTTTTGGTTACATGTTCGGCATTGGGGGTGACATGGGTAGGGATGCCCGTAGAGGTCGAGTTTCGGCCTTTGATTTTGCTGAGCACTTGCTGCACATGATACGGGACGAGGACGAGCCCCACTCGATAGCGGCTGGATTCCTATGGCACAGTCTCTCCTGCAGCATTTTCGTGGACAAGTCCACGAACCAGCTGATGGTGAAGATGTTGTCGTTATTCTGGGACTGGGACCGAGTGGTTGGCACGTCTTGGGGGACGGGAGTGCTTGCACTATTGTATCGACATCTGGGCGAGGCTTCACGGGGAGAGGTAGCAGGCATAGCGGGGTGCACCTATCTGCTTCAGGTAAACGAACTTTGTTTCTATTTCGTTGCAGTAATTATTACATTATTTATAATATTATTAACCAAACAAATTATTTATTTTCCATGTAGATGTGGATATGGATGTACTTTATATATTTTCCGGGGAACCCTAACCCCCTCCCCGGAATGGGGGACGACGACCGACGCGCTGCACGGTATTTTATCCAACGCTCCGCGCTGCGCATTGTCGACGCCGGTCGGCAATACCGGCGTATTTTGGACGAGTATCGGCCCGAGGACGTAAGCATCCTAATGTTGTTATTATTGGTCATCTATGATTAAATTGTTATTTCATTGTACATATTTTTTCGTTGCAGGTACGTTGGATGCCGTATGGTAGTCTAGATTTTGTCGGAGCTTATAGGGCGTCCACTTACCGAGGGACGATCACGTTCATGGACGTCGAGGAGCCGTACATGCCTGATCGGGTGGTGCGACAGTTTGGCAGTCGACAGAGTAGGCCATTGGATGTCATAGAGCCGTCGTCCGCTCACCGGCCAACCAATTTTCGGGGGAAAGATTCATATAAGGTTTCATTTCCCCGTGCATGCGACGGCTGGGAGCACCTTGACGAGCATCTGTGTCCATACATCTTGGAGAGCCCGATGGCCGTCCCGGCATGGGACGTGGACGAGGAGTACTTAGACTGGTTTTTACAGATCTCACATCCGTATGTGAGCCCCTTGTCACGACTACAGCCTCGTATTCGTGCTTCTCCTCCCGCTGTGGATGCTTACAGAGTACGTTACCACTCAATCATTGTTCTAAATGTTTGTTTTGATTATTATTGACACTTGTGTTGTTATTTTACAGCGTTTGGCCATTGCGACAGCATTCGCTCGGGAGATCATCCATACTCGGGGCGACGATCCGGATTGGCACCATATGCTGGCCATTTTATGCGGCGACGAGCTTCCTGAAGCTGCACCACTTATCCGCGCGTCACAACTATCATCCCAGCCGTCGGGTGGTGGTGTCGAGTCTTCATCTGCCACAGAGCACCGATCCCGAGCGGGGCGGGTCCCGTCTATATACGAGCGAGGAGAGTCCTCTAGGGCCGCGGCTTCGTCGAGCGATGACGATGTGTAGTTATGTATTGACATTTTGACACTTTTACTTTTCAATGCATATGCAATTTTACATTTGATGACTACAACGACATTTAGCTCACAATACATGAAATAATGACATCGCTTACAAACCCTAAGACAAAAAAATGGCATCGCCTACTTGCGTTTGAAGAAATTACGATAGTCTCTTGTAAAAGATCGCTTCATATCATGTCTCTGCTTTGATAAAATTGCTTGCTCCCTACAAAGGTTGAGAGTATGTAAACAACATTACATAAAAGATACGACATCAAGGCAGTATACGATGTACATCATTATATAGGTTGAGGTTATACCTACGCATGGTATCCATATCTTGTAAAAGTTGTTGATTTTGCTTAACAAGATCTTGATTCTCCTTAACAAGATCTTGTTTTTCCCGCCATTGTTGTCGAATAACCGCGTGTGCCCTGTCCTCGTACGTAGAATCAATATACTTCCTGTATAAACACTCCATTCTTGGGCATCCCCAATACCTCCTTCCGTAGTTCCACTGTAAATCCCAAGTATGGACAATGGTTATCAAATTACACTCGCATTGTGGAGCACTTATTTGTTGATGGTGCCTATTTGGGTTTGTTGATGATTCGGATGAAGATGCCATTATTTGTTGTTGTATTGGTTTAGGGTGGCATAAACCCCTTATATATCTTTGTTACAACGGCAAGATGTTGGGCGCATCCAGGATGCGCCCAACATCTTGTCTTTGGACAACGGCAAGATCTTGGGCGCATCCAGGATGCGCCCAACATCTTGTCTTTGGACAACGGCAAGATCTTGGGCGCATCCAGGATGCGCCCAACATCTTGTCTTTGGACAACGGTAACTTATTGAGCGCATCCTGGATGCGCCCAACATCTTGCCCTTGGGAACATCCCGGCTGCGCCCAACTGCCTTTGATTTATTTCAGGGTTTAGGAGGGCTTGGGGTTTAGGGTATACCATGTGTCCAAACAATGGACTCGTGTATAGATTACGTGTATAGATTACGACCCTTTACTCTAAACCCTACAAAAATCCTAAACCCTAAACCCTAAATCCTTGCCAGTCAAGATTCCGCTGTGCCGCTTACCTTTACAAATTCAAGGGTTAGAATAAATTATAAAGAAATAACGATTAATGATGATCGAATGTGAAAATGCTAACCGCTTGGAGGACGTCCTTTAGATCCCACTGAGGATTTTTTCCGATCCTCGGCCTTCTTCTTCTTTTCCTCCTCCTTCTTCCTTTTTTCTTCCGCCATGTGCTCAAACCAACTAGGGTCCCTCTTTGTATCGTTCTTCTTCTTTTTAGGTCTCCCCTTCTTGGTCGAAGCGGCCGGGGGCTCTTCTGCGGTACACGATCTAGAGTCATGGAAAAGTTTGTATCTGCGTAAAAAATCGGTCTTCAACTCTGGGTGCAATTCATCGTTGCTCCACTCTCCAAACATGGCACCTAAGACGATATCTTCTTCTGAGATCAATGCGCCATCATTCGGTGCGGGATCAACATGTCCAACCCCTTCCCACTTGATTTGCTTCCAATAATTGTGGATTTCACTTGGCCTCAACGGGAAACCGGTCTTTACATATTCTTTGATCGTGTGTGGGCAAGGCAGGCCTAGGGTGGCTCTCCAAAACACATCACCACATTCTTCATCGGGAATTTTTCCTTGCATGACCCTAACAACTTGGACGTATAACATTCTTAAGCACTTTTCCGAGACCTTATAAAGAATGCGCCTGAAAAATGTCTTCACTGCAGGCGGGCCGGTTACGATCTCTGTGGGCGCCTTAAAGGCACTCTGCTCTATATCACCTCTGACTTCCCGAATCTGATCAACAAACATATTGTCGATTTGTTGCACGAGGGTCTCCAAGCCTCCAACCGACGATTCAATCCCGTCCTTCAGCATAGAATGCTGACTCTCGACTCTGAAATTAAAAACTCAAGTTAAGCTTAGTTGCATATTTCAATTTCGTTTTTAGATGATCACTTGTAAATTTACCTATTTGATGATCTTGTGCCAAAATGGAGTACCGTGTCGCACCATGCACAAACTAGCATCTCCTTGTAGTCCCTAAGCCATACCCTCTTCACGTATTCCATCAGCCAGGGTAGTTTTTTCCACTTCTCCGTCAAGTACTCAAGTCGCTCATTATAGACATCCTCAGTCGGCGACCTTAACAACCAACGAATATTACCACTAAAATGGTCAACATAGGGGATCCATTTCATGGCAAAGCCCTCCACGTTGCGGTTCACATGGACCCTACACAATAGATGCTTCGTGTTGGGAAAGACTATATCGACGGCTTTCGTCAAACCGAGCTCTCGATCTGACATGATCGCCGCCGGTTCCCGTCCCTCGAAAATGATCTTTAGGCGGTCCAACGCCCATGTGTAGTGCTCCGTCGTCTCATCATACATGAATACGATCGCAATACAAAATGTACGGTTGGTGCAAGTGAATCCAACAAACTCCAACAAAGGCATACCGTACCTGTACATGTATGAATTATACGAAATAAGGTATGCAATTACATATTCAATAAGGTATGTAATTACATATTTTAGATTTAATAATAGCGATAATTAAACATATTCATACCTGTTCGTCTTGTAGGTCGTATCCATGATGACGATAGAGGAGAACAAACTCAACAAATGTCTAGCTTCAGGGTGAGAAATAAAAATATCACTCATAACCTCCCTCCCTTCTTCATTGCGACGTGTTTGATAGCTTGTATAATAACGTCTCGCCTCTAGAAATTCCAGCATGTACTGCGGCACTGTCATATTGCCCCTACATTTCAGCCTCTCCCGACTCTTGTAATTGTAGAGTTGGTTCCTTGATGTTAAGCACTTGGGATCCTCGTGTAGAAATAGACTCATAATAGCCTTTGGCTTTATTCCGGAGGCTGACAAACTTTTCACACGCTCTCGTTGATCCTTACAAAGCCTCCCAGCAAATGCATGACCGATCAAACTACTAGCAAGCTCATGGTCATGCGATCCACAAGCGACAGATAATCTCCAATGGTCAGATTTCAGCCAATCTCCCTTCACAATCACCCCATGCAACTGAAACGGACACTCACTTTTCTTTGTCCTCGCATTGTATTTCCGTTTAGGGGTTGCCTCGGTACATACACCCGCCTTCTTCTTTGCCGCTCTATATGGCCCAGACTTCTCACACGACAGTATGACCTTTCGGTTAGGCCATGACTTACTTATTACAATAACCATACGCAACTCCAAACCTACGTTCTTAGCCCAACTGATCATACTATCTCTATCACTCCATTCTTTATCCGTAGTAAAATGAGCAGAATAATCCACTGGCAAAAATTCGCTTTCACTAAAGTCCTCCTATTTATGATAAATACATAAAACTACTGTAAATATTTCATATTATAAATAATCATAAACATTTTAATCAAAGTTCTAAACTACAACACACTACTGTAAATACTATATTTCAAATAAACTTATAAACTACAACATACTACTGTAAACATTTTAGATTATAAATTATCATAAATATTTTAATCAAACTTATAAACTACAACAAACTACTGTTAATTACTATATTTCAAATAAACTTATAAACTACAACAAGTAATTATATTTGAAGTAAATATATACTTACTCCTAAATCATCAAGACCGGGTGCGTCACACAAGTGCTCAACTGGCCTAAGTGCAGCATCCATCCTTGACAAAGACATAATCTTGAATTGATAAACCCCAACAATGGATAAACCCCAAACAATAGTAAAATATATATAGCAACAACATGGATAAACCACAATAAAGTTACCGTTGTAAAACGGTAACATCTTGGGCGCATCCTGGATGCGCCGAATAAGTTACCGTTGAAAAACGGTAACTTCTTGGACGCATCGTGGTTGCGCCCAAGAAGTTACCAATGGTAACATCTTGGTCGCATCCTGGATGCGCCCAAGAAGTTACCGTTGTACAACGGTAACTTCTTGGAAAAAATTTTAAATTTTCTATTTTTTTTTTTGGAAAATTTTTATTAATTTTTTTAGCGAACCTGGTTTGTCAGTAAATCGGGTTTGTCAATAAACCGGTTTTAATTTAATTTCTCGAATTTTACAAAACCGGATACCAGACCTTGGGCGCATCATAGATGCGCCCAAGGTTAAAACTTTTTTTTTTAAAAAAAAATTCACCAGCTTGGGCGCACCCCGGATGCGCCCAAACTGGGGTGCGCCGCAAGAAATTACGGGTGCAAAGAACAATCCCCTATTTTATCTCTATTTGAAATATACGGCTTGTTTGGTGTAAACGGATAAATATTTTTGGTCTAAAGTAGATTACGGAGTATTATCAATTGTCTTTTACGTTCTACACTTTCACCGTAACACATTATCTCTTCGGTTTTTTCACCTAACTCCCGAGGTACGGAAAAATTCGCCAGATGTCCTAAAATTTAATCCATTTCGTGCGATATCTTCGAGGTTTTTTTTTTCTTCCCGTCAAATGTCCTTCTGTCAATTCACTAACAGAAAATGTTAAAAAAACTTTAAAAAAACACATCTTCCAAGTCTCTCGCCCCCTCTCGTCTTCTTCGTGGTTGACGAACTCAACCCACCGACTCGCCTCTCGTCTGCACATCTCCGGCGGCCATCCCCATTCTACCGGCCCTCGACCCGGCGACGCCTTCGAGCCCTTATCTCTTTTTTCCACTTATCGGACACACAGGCGGTAATAAAGTATGAATGTAATAAAGTATTGATTACATAGGCAACTAGCAGATACAAGTTCGATCAAAGACTGATCGAAATCTCTGCTTTCATTACACAATTCCAGACTTGAAATCCAACAGCAATTACAACTCACGACAAAAAAGAATGAACAAATTCGAAAACGCAAAAAACCCAGATGGAGCCCGTCAATTTCAATCCAAATCCAGATTAAACCTGGACTTTGAAAGGGGGTCAATTGTCGGCGACACTCTCCTCCCCCTGAACAACCTTACCGCTGCTCCTCCCATCAACGCCCTCCACGTAAGCATAGTACTTCAAGAAGAAGGACATGACCAGCACCAACCACTCCAAGCAGAAGATGACGGCGCACAACCCTCCGACCAGTTTCAAGATCTTGACGGCGTCGTCCTCCCTGACGTACGACTTGAGCCTCCCCAGGAACTTGTCGGAGCTCGTGAAGATGAGCACCGACACAGACCCCTGGAAGATGGCCGTCAGCACCGTCGCCACCATCTGGGCCGCGTACCAGCGGTGGATTGAGTTTGTGGCCGCCGGAGAGATGTGCATGAAGAAGACGAGAGGCGAGCCGGTGGATTGAGTTTGTCGGTCGAGCACGAAGAAGAGGAGATGGGTACCAGCGAGAGACGAATATGTGTTTTTTTTAATAGGTTTTATTAATTTTTTAACGTTTTCTGTTAGTGAGTTGATAGAAGGGCATTTGGCGAAGAAAAAAAAACTTCGAGAGTACCAAGCGAAATGAGTCAAACTTTGGAATATTTTGCGAATTTCGCCGTACCTCAGAGGTACCAGGCGAAAAAACCATTATTTCTTTTTGAGAGATGAAAATATTTTTTTATTTGATAATAGGTTGGTTATTGAACGTGGTCATAATCTACTATATAATTACTAAAGTAGAATACTAACTACGTGCGTTAGGGGTGTTAATCCGGTCCGGACTGGAATTTTCGGTCCGGGTCGGTCCGATGGATCGGATTTTTCCAAAAGTCTGAACCGGTTTAGACCGGATTTTATTTTAAAAATATTTAAATTCTTATTTAAAATCTATAAAAAATATCTAAAAAAAATATACTCCTAACTTATTAAATTAAGAAAAATATCGATAAGGAAATTATCTGGATCGGAGACCAGACCGTATTTTTACCGGTCCGGTCATTTCCGGTCCGGTCCAGTCGAGATTTGAACAGCCCTAGCGTGCGTCACATGGCGCTTCGAAAATGAACCAAATCCTTCTGTTGTCATGTGTCATCATGTCATTGAATTTTCCACGTGTCAAGCTCTCTGTTTTTCGGTTGTTTTTTCAAAAATCTAATAAAATCAAAGAAAATAAAATCACTACCCATATTAGTCGGATATGCATACAATATGAATATTTTTATACTCTAATCTTTTCAAAAATATAGCAAATAATATTCACAACCATATATTTTTTGTACGTAATCTATATCTATATACTATTACTAAAGATCTCATTTACTTAATAGATTTCATTTTATTTTGTAAATGGAAATTTTGAAAATGATATCCTTCCAGCAAATATCCTCCTTCCAAATTAGCATAATATATTTTCATCATAAAATTACATTTATAACCAAATCACTTTTTTTATTATTACTAGAAATCACCAAATCACTTTTTTAATTATTAACCAAATAAATTTGCACCAATATGGCAATATCATGATAAATGGATCAAAATATTTTGATTAGAATAAATACTCTGTATTACCTAATACTATGGATAAATATGTAATAAGTTCGTGTAAACTTTGATATAATGACATGAGTTGCTAAATTCTCTCATCCTTCATTTTGAAATCCCTAGCCACAATCTACTATATATCTACTAAAGCATAATACCTACTACGTCACGTGGCGCCCCCAAAATGAACCATACCTTTCTACTACCACGTGGCATCACACAATTGATTTTGCTACGTGTCAAGCTCTCCTTTTTTTCGTTGTTTTTTCAAAAATAAAATAAAATAAAATCTTTGTCCATATTAACAGGATATGCATACAATATGAATATTTTTGTAATCTATTCTTTCCAAAACGTAGCAAACAACATTATCAGCCATATATTTATTTTGTATATATATATATATATGTAATCATATATTATCAGCCTTACATTTATTTTGTAATCTATTATTTCCAAAACGCTTCCAAGAATCTAATATATATCTACTAAACTATAACTTAATTACGCCACATGGAACTCCCTCATTAAAACCGACACATGACACTCCCTCTTTAAAATCGGCACATGTCATTTAAAAAAAATAGAATAAATCTAATTATAAATCAAATATTATTATCCTAAACATATCACTCATTTTTTCCTAATTTAAATACAAATCAAATACAAAGATTATAAGTTACTCACAAAGATTACAAATCCAAAATTTCATAATTATATACAAATCCAAACTTTCCTAATTATATACAAATCCAAAATTTCTTAATCTACTATATATCTACTAAACTAGAACCTAATTATGTCACATGACACTCCCTCATTAAAACCGCCACATGTCATTTTCTGTTTTTTCAATTTTATAAAATAAATCTAAATTTAAATCAAATATTATTATTCTAAATCCATTACTCATTTTTTCCTAATTTAAATATAAATCAAACACAAAGATTACAAGTTAATCACAAAGATTACAAATCTAAAATTTCTTAATTATATACAAATCCGAAATTTTCTAATCATATACAAATCCAAAATTTCATAATCTACTATATATCTACTAAACTAGAACTTAATTATGCCACATGTTACTCCCTCATTAAAACCATCACATGTCATTTTTTGTTTTTTTCAATTTTTTAAAATAAATCTAATTATAAATCAAAGATTATTATCCTAAATTTATCACTCATTTTTTTTTCTAATTTAAAATACAAATCAAGTACAAAGATTACAAGTCTAAAATTTCCTAATTATATACAAAATCCAAAAATTTCAAATTATATACAAATCCAAATTTTCTTAATTATATACAAATCACAAATTTCATAATTATGTGGATGATTGAGATACGAAATTATTGATCCGAAATTAATTTTAATATCAATATTATCTAAATCTATTTTTTAATATATAAATTGATTCTAATAATTATTAATATTTTTAATTCAAGATATATGACGTAAAATCCCGTGCTTGACACGAGAATTACACTAGTTCGGTGATTATATTCTAAATACAACCTAATGCCCAAAAGAACGCGCCTTCACGCGCTAACATCCGCCTCCTCGCTTGCCTCTTCCAATCATATCTCTCCTACCATGAAACTAACCCTAGATGTAACCATAACCCCTGTCGCCGTCAAAGACAAACCAACAAGCCCATCCATCTCTCGAATGGAGCTTCCATTATCAAAGCCAAAATCCAGGATAACATCCTCACGCTAGACAAGAGACCGAGGACGAGAGTGAGAAAAGCAAGAGGAGATCCCTCCCAAAAGAACCAATGTAGGCGTCGGCGGTGGATCCTAGATCCCCGGGAAAGAAGACAACCTCCAAGACACAAATCGGAGTCGATAGTGGAAGACAAACGGGGAAAAGAGAGAAACCCCCTTTCAACCTCGAGCTAGGGGTTCCAGTTGTGAACCCATGGAGTAATAAAGCGAGAGCAATAAGGAAAAACTGTCAGGGTAGAACGCCTGCATTACCCAGGCTAACCAGCAACCAATTCCCCAAAATCCATCTGGCGAATTCCAGACGATGGACTCGAGGACTGCTGAAGACGATAGGCATCCTCAAGCTTAGACACATCAACGATTTCAACCACAAATCCAGGTGCCATTCTTCCAATATAAAACTCCTCTTTGTTGACATTGTTAACATTTTCAACTTACTTGAAGACAACACGAATCCTTATAAATAATTTTCTAAAAAGGTTCTCATAGCCTTGTCATTTCCTAAATCTACACTTGATCTGTTTGAGGGTGATTTGTGAGGATTTGGAGAAAGGAAAGGAAACCCTTGCTGAAGCTATTTGCACTAACCATAATGACTCAAAAGCTAACAACAATAACTTTGGTTTTACCAACAGTCCTGGGCTCACGCTCACACAACAAAACTCACCCAAAAATCTGGGTAAAGAAGCCATAACAAACCAAGGACATGCACTAACCCCTATCATCAAAGAAGTCTTATGGAATGAATATAATTACCATTGCGTGAAACCCAAGCATTTATGGATTATGATCTATTGTAATTTGTTGAACTATGATAGTTATTGATGTCTTAGACAATATACCAACTACCCTAGTCCTATGAAAGACCTTCTTTTGTGTGATGCTAATGGACTGTCTGAGGCCATGGAGAAAAACAGAACTTCCTTTACTGAATCTCTATACTTTTTTTCCTAATAGTTACAAAAACAAGATCAACAACCAAGCTCTTGTGAGCTCTCGCTTGATAGCCCTAGTGAATCCACTGTAAGAATGGATAAATGAGAAACACTACTTGTTGAGTTTTTGTGCACCATCCCAAAGACAATAAGAACCAATAACACTAACACTAACAACAACTCCAACAAGTCCTCTGGGTTCACCCCCACAACAAAACAACAACCAAAAACCATAACTGATGCCTCACCCAAGGCAAACCCTACTAAGACAATGACGATCAGTCATACCTTCACCTTGTGCTCATGCTACCTAATTACTAAAGCCTCTGAACCATAATACACACTCACTATAAACCTCATTGTTCTCATAAAACTAAATACATCCAATGTTGTAAATATAAAGCCTAAGGAAGCTAAAGCCATAACCATAAGACAAAATAGGAATCTATCTCTTTATAATCCAAGTACTATGAAATCAATTCTACAAGCAGTAATGCTTCTAAGGCCTACCCTTACGATTCAAAGTATCTTGGTTGTTACTACTTCTTCTGTAACCCAGGCATAAAAAACTAAGATGGTATTTTACTGGATTGATCCCCTAAGTACTACTGCAAATGTCAACACAAAGATCCTAGGAACTCAAAACTTAGTCCTGAATAAAAACTACTTTAAAAAGTAAAAAAGCACACCAGTTACTATAAACAAAATAGTTGATAAATGATGTATCACGAACATCAACAAAAAGCCTAAATGGCAAAGCAATTATAACAACAAGACCATCTATAACTCTCTTTATGAGGAGAATAGGGTCTTAGGGCAAATTTCTGAACAAAATTCCCAAAATCTTATCACTAGCTATCTTTAATTTCAATATACTAGAAGTATCTTTGCTTCTAATTTCCAATTTTACTGTCATCACCTTTGTAATGCCTTTATGGCCTATCCAATATCAATGAAGAACTGTTATAGGTATCTTATGTGTGTCGAAATCTTTACTTACACAATCCCAAAAATTAAAACTAAGTTTGAATACAGAATAGCACTATTTGGCTACCCGTATAAATGGTGATTTTCCCACTCCCAAACAAATCACATTACTAAAACACAACAATACTGTCTGGCAACACAATTCTAAGTCAAAAAGCAAACTTTTTTGGAAAGAAGTGCAATCTGCATACTTCATGGATCAAAGACGGAAACAACCTTAACTTACAATCAAACATGTCAGGAATGGACTCCCGATTCCTTGAATTCAATGCGCCTCCACGCGCTCCTAAGTGCTCCCCCCTCCCTTCTTCCCAAACCCACAAACAACAACTCAGCCAAAAACCCAAATCTAGAGTCGTTGCCACCAATTTCCACTTCAGAAACCTTGTCGACCTCACTATGTCAATTCGAGCTAAAGAAAACTCCTCCATTTCAATACCTTTACCCCAAAGCAAGCGATCTCACGGAAAAAATAGACCATCAATCAAAGAAGCACAAAGAAACATCCATCTTCCTGACTGTGAAGAAATGGTGTCGTGGCCAAGATTGGAACCTATGGCGACTCTCGATCTGGTACAAGATCCTGGGTTGGAGAAAGCTAAGAAACAAAACGGGGAAAAAGTGGGTCGTCGCTCCCAAACCCATAAGTAGCGGCGAAGCAACGAACTTGAGCACGAAAGTAGTGTATCAAAGACAAATGGATGAGCAAAGAATTTCCACCCCCGAGGCGAGACGAATCGAGAAACCGACAAGCAGGCAAAGCCACCCCTACCTCAAGACCGGAGCTGCATGATGTAGATCCACACTTAACCGAACCATGATAACCACATAATCACAAATCAGGTGCAATCCCTCTTTAGCCCCACCTCTTTACTTTAATAGAACAAAACGTCTTAGTTGTAACTTTGCTCATACTTTTGACCCCATTTACATGCTTAAAACTTGCAGCAAGGAACTCTCATCTCTAGATTTTGAACTTGAGCGTGGGAAATTACCTTGTTTTGGTAGAATCATACCCTTTTTGTATAAAGCATGGGTAACAATGGAACATGGAAAATTATCCAGTTGTGGTGGTCTATTAACCTTGTTATATAACATGTGGGTAAAAATGGAACCTGTGAAAGAATACTCTGAAGAGATAGAAGAGATAGTCTGTTCCAAGCCAAATTAGAAAATCATTACCAAATCCGCCATACCTAACAACAAGAACAACTCATGGCTCATTCCCTCTCCGAAAAACAACCAAGACATCATGGCAGATCAAGCCATAAGTGATGTTGCCCCCAAAATAAACAAACAATCATACAAAATAGACAAGAATAGAGGAAAAGGCAAAGAGATGTTGAGGATTGACCCTGCAACAGACTTGGCCAAATCCTCAAAAATTAGGGACACTACCTGACGGTTCCCGTGCATTTTAGCTGCTAAAACATAGATTCATCGCGACATAGACTATCCCACAAAATGAACGCAATCTTCGTGACGATGGACAAGAGACTTGTAAAAAAGACATTTTATTCTTAATCAACGCGACAATTCCAATGACGATTACATTTAAACAAATCTTTACACGAGAATCATACACAGACCTCATGTTTTCTTCCCAAAAAATGAATGCAAGCTTCATGCCATTTATTATGCTAGCAGGACTCTTGATGGAGCTCAAATGAATTACGCTACTACTGAGAAGGAGTTGCTAGCTATTGTGTTCGCTTTTGAGAAGTTCCGGTCCTATTTGGTTGGTGTCAAGGTGATTGTCTACACTAATCATGCTGCCATTAGATATCTCTTGAGCAAGAAGGAGGCCAAGCCCAGACTGATTCGTTGGATCCTTCTTCTTCAAGAGTTTGATTTGGAGATTAAAGACAAGAAGGGCACATAAAATTTGGTTGCTGACCACCTTTTCAGGTTGACTCCAGAGCAGCTGGAGTGTACTCGGGATGAGCCCCCTATTGATGATTATTTCCCTAATGACAATCTTTTCAGGATTACTGAGCAAATCCTGACTCTTGCAAATTCTAGGATGCCCTGGTACGTTGACTTTGTCAATTATTTGATTTGCAATGAGTTACCACCTGGGCTATCTTTCCAGCAAAAGAAGAAGTTTATGTCTGATGTTAGACACTATTACTGGGATGAGCCTTTGCTTTTCAAGCGATGTGCTGATGGGATTATCAGGCGATGCATCCGTGAGGAGGAGGTGGAGAGTGTTATCACTCATTGTCACTCTCTACCATGTGGAGGCCATGCTAGTTCCTCCAAGACTACCTCCAAGATCCTCCAGTCCGCTCTTTATTGGCCCTCTATATTCAAGGATGTGCACTGTTTCATTGCTTTATGTGATGCTTGCCAGCGGACATGAAATATTTCCAGGAGGAATGAGATGCCTCTTAATAACATCCAGGAGGTTGAGATTTTTTATGTGTGGGGAGTTGATTTCATGGGGCCTTTTCCACCGTCCTGCAATAACAAGTACATCCTTGTGGCGGTTGATTATGTGTCCAAGTGGGTTGAAGCCATTGCCTCTCCAACCAATGACTCTAGGGTGGTGTCCAAGTTCTTCAACAAGGTGATTTTTCCTAGATTTGGGACACCTATAGTTGTGATTAGTGATGGAGGGTCACACTTTATTGAGAAGAAGTTTGAGGCTTTGTTGAAGAAGTATGGGGTAACTCACAAAGTTGCCACCCCATATCATCCTCAAACAAGTGGTCAAGTTGAAGTCTCCAACAGACAGATTAGAAGTATTTTGGAGAAGACGATATCCAGGTCCCGAAAGGATTGGTCTTTGAAGCTTGATGATGCTCTTTGGGCTTACAGGACTGCTTTTAAGACCCCTATTAGCACCACACCATACAGACTCATCTATGGGAAGTCTTGCCATCTCCCTGTGGAGCTAGAGCATAAGGCGTATTGGGCAATCAAGTTGTTCAATTACGATATGAAAGAAGCAGGTGAAAGGCGAAGACTACAACTGCAAGAGTTGGAAGAGCTGAGATTGGATGCCTATGAGAATGCCAGGATCTACAAGGAGAGAACCAATAAATGGCATGACAAACACATTGTGTCCACGGATTTTCAAGAAGGTGATCTTGTCTTACTTTTCAACTCTAGACTCATGCTTTTTCCTGGTAAGCTGCGCTCCAGATGGAGTGGTCCTTTTCAAGTGAAGAGAGTATATTCACATGGTGCTGTTGAGATATGGAATGAAGAAACCGGTCAGTTTAAGGTGAATGGACAGCGCTCGAAGAAATACATAGCAGGAATTCCATTGGAGAAGGTGGCCTCCATCCACCTCAATTCCATCCATTGAAGCTGCAGAGGAAATGTCAAGTTAACGACCTTAAGCAAGCGCTATTTGGGAGGCAACCCAAGGTAAGTTTTTTTGTCTTTTCTTCATTCAAAAAAAGAAAAGAAAAAGAAACGAGAATTAGCGTCTCTGGAGAACCGCACGGTTTGTTGCAAATCGTGCGGTAAACCGTGCCTCCAAGCAGAGGCACTTACTGGTGAGATGCACGGTTTGTAACAAACCGTGCGTACGGTGATTTCCGGGAAAAAAAAGAAGAAAGAAAACTTTGCTTTTCTTTCTCTCTCCCTCTTTTCTTTTCTTTCTCCTACCCTACTTGCCTCTCCTCACTTTCCTTCTCAGCCACCACCGAACTCCCTCCTCACGCACTCTCTCCCTCACACCCCTACCGGCGACCCGGATCCGGCCACCCACCCACCGAACCCTCTCTCCCTTTCTCTTTTGTTCCAAGGTAAAACAAGCCCTCTTTTTCTTTGTTCTACTTGTTAGATCTAGATTATTAGGACTTGTTTTAGTTTGTTTCTTTTAGTGTTCTTGATCTCTTTGCTTGTTAGTTTAGAATTTTTGATTTTAGTTGCTTCTAGTTTGTTGAATGTTTTTTTTTAATCTTTTTTTATTCGTTTACTTGTTTGATTGAGTTTTTTTGTTCTTTTTCTATTTTATTTGTTTTCTTTGGGGTTTACTAGATAGCTTGATTTGGGGTTTTATCTATTTACATGTTGGGTAATTTGATTTTTGCGTGGGAAAATCAATCGGATCTACTTGTTTACTATTTTGTCGTTTTCCTGGATCCTTGACGTCATCATTTACCTAATTTGTTAGTTACAGTAGGCCCTTGCGGGATTTCGGTGCTTAATTACTACTCTGTTTAGGCCCTTGGCGGGATAGAAATTCATGTGTAGGCCCTTGGCGGGATAGTCTACCTTGTGAGTTGTACTGTTTTATGCTTTGTCCGTTATTGTCTTGCACTCACAGGTTTTCTTGTAGCACTCCGATCGTTACAATGCCGCCCCGTAGCGCCAGCTCTTCCCGCGCTCCTCGTGTCACTCTCCCTGCTCCTCCTGCTGCGGGCGAGATTGTTTTTGCAACTACCGAGCAACGTACAAACTACAATACTTTGCAACGTCTGCCTTGGCAGGCAACTCGTTGGCTCGATACTCCGGATATGCACAGTCTTGGCCTCCTCTGTGAGATCCGTCGTCTTACCTCCCGTATGGAGATTGGACATTTTATCGACATGCATGGGGTCTCTTACAAGAACCTTACTCTGGAGATGCTCAGCTCCCTCACCGTTACAGAGGAGATGTTCTTTGACCGGGGCAGTTTAGTTTTCCGCCTTGGAAACGAGTGGCGGAACCTCAGTTTTGCAGAGTTGAATGCGATCTACGGGTTCCCCACTTCTGGAGCGAAGTACGACCTCCGTGGTTCCGAGGTGCAGGAGTTTTGGCATCAGATCACTGGCGTGGACCACTTCAACCACCACTCCAAGGCTACCCTTATCGTTCACCCAGTCTTCCGCGTTATGAAAAAATTCTTTGCGGGGATTATCTTTTCCCGTGAAGATAGCCAGGGGAACGTCCGGTGTAGTGAGCTGATGATACTGAAGTGGATGACCGAGGGCGAGAGAGTGAATTTGGGCATTCTGCTTGCTTGACAGATGGCCAAGATGACCACCAAGACCAGTGGTGGTATCTGCATTGGCGGTATAATCACCCCGATTATCCGCCATTTCAACGTCTCTGTGGCCGGCCATGAGGTGACCCCCAACGAGCTCCGAATTGATATACGATATCTCCGTCGGGCTCACATGCTCACCCACTCTTGGGGCAGTCAGGTTAACTACCTGAAATTCAAGAACGGTTTTCCGTTTGTCCCTTTGCCTGACGCTCACCGCACCTCCATTGATGATGAGGACAACTGGGTCCGTAACTGGGCAGGGTCGGCGCCCCGCAATGATGATGTGGCTGCCCCTCCTAGCCAGTGGGAGCATGGCCAATCCTCTGGTGCCACTGCCTCTACCTCCGGTAATGATGATGTTGCGGCCTTGCAGCGCCAAGTTGATGAATTGGCTGCCCAACGAGCTCAGGAGCACGCCGTGTTCCTCCAGATGTACCGCCAGATGTTCGGGCGTGACTACGACCCCACCAACCCACCACCGCAGTAGACTGGCTCTGTGAGTTTCTTCCTCTATTGTTACTTTTCTACATTGGGACAATGTAGAGTTTAGCATGGGGGGAGCAATTCATGTGTAGACTTACATGTTCATTTAGTTACACGTTCATCTTAGGTTTAGTTGCTTTACTTGATTTATTTCTACGTTTCAAATCTTTTGATTTTTTTTTGTTTTCATTTTTTTGTTTAGGCATTTGGTTCAGGGCATTGTATTATGGATGTTCGATTTGACCCTTATTGTTTAATTTCCTTTGGTTGTTCTTCTTGTAATGCATGACCTGTGAATCCTCTCAATATGTTTTGGTTGTTGATATTGCAATTGCATGTGTGCATGATTATGAGGGTTTAACCTTTAGATAACAACTTGAGCATGTGACCTTTGATTGAGATGTGTTAGGATCGATACTCTAGACAAAGAGCCGATGAGGTTTTGGCCTTTTAGGACTATCTCTGTGCAAGTCCTCTCTTTTTCTCTATGTGTGCGAGTCTCTCTTTGATTGCTAACTCTAGAACTTGCATTAATATCTTTTTTGAGGTTGCGTCTATGATTTATGTACATGACATTAACATGATTGAGGCAATTTTTCTTTTAAACCCTCTATCTTTGGTCACCCTATGTATGTTTTCCTCTGCTTGAAGCCCATTTGTGCCTTAATTGCCATTTCTTTGGAAGTTTCACAAAAGCATACAGAGCCTAATTGTTCATCCTATCCATCCGGGGATTAGGATAGTTGATTTGTTTTGCTAGAGTGGAATTGAGCCAAGCTTGGGGGAGGTTGCATATGTTAGTGGTTGGATGTGATGCCTATATTTTGTCTCCTTTCTTTTCTTCAAAAAAAAAAAGAAAGAAAGAAAAACAAAAAACAAAATAAAGAGGAGCAAGGAGACAATCTAGTATAGCAAGGTTTTGTTGTATGGGTTCGAAGAACAAAAGTTGGAAGTAAAAGGTTGCTCTAAGCTTGGTGTCGTCTTGGAAATTCTTTTTTCTGGATTTAGCATCACATGGCCAAAATATACATCCCTACCTTGATCCTATACTTTGGCCCTATTACAACCCTGAAAAGACCTCATGATTTTTGTTGTGTGCATGATCTATAGTAGTGGAGATTAAGAATACTGATGCAAGTCTATGGTAGTCTAGCCTTCAAAGTAGAGAATTGAGCGAAACACAAACCTAAACACATGAGTGAAGTGACTTCATTTCTTTATCCTTGTGAGGTATAGAGTAGAGGGACTATCTACATTGATATCATTGGTTGCAAAGCATGCTATGATTATGGTTTTCTCATTGTTTAAACTTTCATGGTCATTGCTCATTTGTCTCTTGGGTAGAAACAACCTTGGCATATTTTGTGGATATGTAGACTGTGTACTTGCTTGAGGACAAGCAAGGGTTAAGCTTGGGGGAATTTGATGACATTCATTTTATACACATTTAGGACATGCATTTAGGTTGTGGTTTATGCATTTTCACGTTTATTATCCCGCATTTTTAGCTAGTTGCATTGTTTTCTTTAGTTTAGATGTCTACACGAGTCTATGCGTGATTTCAGGTACTTTTGGTGGATTTTTGGGTCGCATACGAGGCATGGACGTCATTGGACAAGTGTACGTGCGAGTTCAGAGGTGAACGAAGACCAAAAGGAGCATTCTGGAGCTTGGCACGGTTTGTGACAAACCGTGCCCGCATGTTGTAAACCGTGCGCGCCTCCAGAGCTGAGAAAATGACATTCTGTAAAGAGGCACGGTTTGTCACAAATCGTGCGCATGCCTGATGCCTTCTGTTGTGCCACACAGTTTGTGACAAAACCCGCATGGTTTGTCACAAACCGTGCCACTCTCCCCCGCGTCCCGAAAAGCTGTTTTTCGCCCCTTTTATTTTTAGATAGTATAAATACTTTCTAGGTTTTTTTTGGCAGATCTTCTCTTTTACCACTTTTTGCCACTCTCTAGCCCTAGTTGTGTTTTGGAGATTCTTTGAAGCTTTCTGCAGATTGAAGATTGTGAATCTGGATTTGAACAAGTATTTCTCTTCTTCTAATCTAGTATTATGAATTTCTTCATTCCTATGATGTTTTTGATTGTTTTTCCAAGCATGTCTGACTAAATCTCTTAATTCTAGGGTTGGAGTGATCCCAACAATAGATTGGTAGACTTGTGTATGGTATTTGCCTGAATTGAAATCTGAAACCTTGTTTGATTCAATCCTAGAGTTCTTAATGCAATTGATGAATGTCAATTAGGTTTCTATTAGGTTTGAGTCTGAAAGGAGATAACCTCAATAGATAACTCAAATAGGGTATGAGTCTGAAAGGAGATTACTTTATTAGACTAATAAGTATTGAACCTGATTGTTATTTGTGCGACAGCAACCTAACTACTCTTGTGGAATCCTAAGCTATCGTAGAAACCTAGGTTTGCCTGGACTTAGCGGAGCGCGACAACGAATGTTAACCCAGTTTGATCCTAGATTCTAAGTGTCCAAAGGGTCTAGATTTGATTAGCTCTGCGCGACAGCGATTGTTAGTTATAATTTAGACACATCTATTATCGTCTGAAAGGAGTTAATAGAGATATTAGATAACTTACCTTCAGACAAGTTCAGACTAATTTCAGGCATATATTTGTGAGTTTACCAAGACATTGTTGTGGGGATCCCTAGTCCTAGAATCTTCTCCTTAATTGTTTATAACCTTCTTTTGTAATTCTGTTTCTTATTTGCTTATTTCCTTAGATTTTAGACAAACAAATCTTTCTTTCTTACGGCTTAGCTTACCGGTTCAAGTTTACAAAAGATACTACATAGTCCTCGTTGGGAACGACACTTGAAAAGCTACAACTGAACCCATACGCTTGTGGGTAGGTTTTTGTCCTATCAGAGACCTTCATTTACCTTGTTTTGATTGCGCGCGTTCTTTTAGGCTCCTAGTGACTAAATCTTTTTATCTTCTTTTCAGAGAGGACTTGTTTTATCGCGCGCAATCGTCTTTCTTCATCTCTCAACAAAGTCAAGCGAGACGAACTCCGGGAGTGGCGATGCCTATGGCAGAGCAGTAGTGAACGCGTATAGAGAACATGAGTCCGCCTCGAGCCCCAAACCTGAGACTGCATCCTCATCTTCTAGCGAATCATCGCGTCAAACCAGAGATGAAGTTGCTTCACATGGGCGAGTAATGCGGGTTGAGAAGGTGAGGGGCAAGGGTGTGGTTTCTTATTCTCCCGCGGAAAACGTCTCTCAAAGCAATCCCCAAGACGAGGGACCGCAGAGTTCAGATAGTTTTGTGAGCCATCGCTTGAATGCTGATCCTCCCCCTATTCCGGCGGTGATTTCAGATGAGATTCCCATGATGAAGAATCATCCAGGGAAAGACATGCAAAGTTATGGAATGACCACAAGTGTCTCGTTCTCCACCTTGGAAGATTTAGCGCGATCAATTCCTTGGCTGGTCGGGACAAAGCTCTGCCTTCCTGAAAAAGGAGGAACTTTCATGGCGCGGTATGAGAATTGCATGGTCGTCTTCGTAGCCAGCGTTGAGGCTGGGTTTTGCCTTCCTCTGCCTAATTTTTATTGCGACTTCCTGAGGCTTCTCAACCTTAACCCTACTCAGCTATATCCCAAGGTGTGGAGATACCTCAACAGATACACGATGCGATGCTATCACTCTGGCCTCACTCCCGATGCACAACACATGCTCAAGCTTTTCACTTGGAAGTATGACAAGGGCTTGACGTATGTGCCAAAGAGAAGGAGTGGCTAACTTCTCTGCCCGCGCCATTTCTTTAGTTTGAGGCTATGAAGTACATGGAAATTATACACGATCTTTCGCTTGCCTTTGAATCTTGCCATATCAACTTTACTTCTTAATATTACTATACTTGCTTGATTTTGTAGGCTCGTCTTAGTATGTTAGCCACGACATCATACTACAATGCTTTAGAGACAAACTGCAAAGGAATCCGCGAGGAAAAAGAGGCTCACGCGAAGGTGGCAACGTTGACTAAGCAAGCCGAGCAGTCTGCGTCGGAGTGTGACAAGGCCATTTCCAATGCAGTAAAGCTTCAAGAAGAGAACGCGTCGCTCAAGAAGAAGGTTGAAGATTTACAGCAGGCCGTGTCTGAGAAGGATGAGGAGATAGCGAAGCTTAAAACGCAGCGTGATGCATCAAACCTTGAGGCAGAAAAGTGGTGCGCTAGGGCAGAATGCGCTATCACCGATTATCTAACGTCGGAGGACTATTAGATCAAGGTGGCTAACGAGGTGGGACCCCATTGAGAGCAAGGAATAAGAATTGGAGTCAGACAGACAGTGGCGAAGTTCGGCGAGATTGACTCCAGGATTGTTTACTTCACTCCTGATTATACGAATCTCTTTGGCGAGCCTCCAATCGAAGACCCTGCCGAGGGAGATGAACAGGCTATGGACATAGATGCAAATGCCGCGACAACCAATGCAGCCTTGCCTAAGGATCGCGATGCCTCTTGATTTCCATCGACTACTTGTAGACTTTCTTTAACTTTTCCTTCTGTATGTTATTGCATGAAACCATTAGTACAATATGCAAATGAATGATAAGCGCCCTTTTGAACTTCTACATTTTCTTTAGTGGTAGTCCTTAATGAAAAGGACGTGGTGGCAACCCCAAGCGATCTTGGGGGATCTCACTCGTTAAGAAGAATGTAGTGGCATACCCAAACGAGCTTGGGGGATCTCACCCGTTAAGAAGAATGTGGTGGCAGCCCCAAGCGATCTTGGGGGATCTCACCCGTTAAGAAGAATGGGGTGGTAGCCCTAAACGAGATCTCACCCGTTAAGGAGAATGCGGTGGCGGCCCCAAGCGAGCTTGGGGATCTCACCCATTAAGGAGAATGCGGTGGCAGCCCCAAGCAAACTGGGGGGGTCTCACCCGTTAATAAGAATGCGATGGCAGAACCAAGCGAGCTTGGGGGATCTCAACCGTTAAGAAGAACGCGGTGGCTTACCTGGGATAGTCTAGTCGATCTAATGTGAGGACATGTCCCCACGGTCGGCGCCAGTGATGGTTCTCGTGCATTTGAGCTGCTAAAACATAGATTCACCGCGACATAGACTATCCCACAAAATGAACATGATCTTTGTGACGATGGACAAAAGACTTGTAAAAAAGACATTTTATTCATAATCAACGCGACAATTCCAATGACGATTACATTTCAACAAATCTTTACACGAGAACCATACACAGACCTCATGTTTTCTTCCCAAAAAATGGGCGATCCAACAATAGGTCCTCAAAAAGTGAAGCTCTACGCCTATTTATAGTGTTCGTGTCCAGCTTGTGATTTCTGGCAAGAAGCAGAGACGTGTCAGTCAACGGTGGCTTGCATGGGGTGATGTGCCATAGCGAGTAAGGCGACATCCAATAGCGGTTGAGCTGTGGCTTCGTTCCATTGGACGAGTGACATCACAATATGCAAACAATAATCGCGATCTTTTCCGGGTTGTGCGCGACTTGAGCAAGGGTCTCGCTTTGTCGGCTGAGATACATGAATGAACACGGTGATTCCACGCGTTCAGTGTTATTTAAAAATAGCGCATTTCATCACTACCAACAAGTGCAAGAAAACCCCCTTGATACCCATTACTATTCAAAACCAAATCCGGGAATACCCAACAACACTTAAAACATGGCAAAACAATCCTCTAGATAGATGCACACTTCACACTACCAACCACCCCACGGTAAATCTCTCTACCCTTAAGCTCTTATCTGATATTTGGTTTGGAAATCATGATTGTCCTAGCACTTTTCACCCTATAAACACCAGCACCGTGCTTGCTATACACAAACAACACATCTTTTGAATTTCTCAAATTTTAGAGTAAACACACCAAGGCTAAAAAAGCCTTCAAAATCTCTGAACCTTCGCTCATAAGTCTTTGCCAACTCGTTGTAAGAATGGAGAAAGGAAAAATTTGCTCTTCTGAGGTTTTGTGTACCAATCCGAGGGCAACTGAAGCCAAAAATACAAACATCAACTCTTCTGGGCTCACTCCCACACAAAAACAACAACAACTCAAAATATCTCTCTTAATATCGTCCTTAGAACCATATGCATACCCTATTATTACATTAACAAAAATATCCATCGTACCAGTATATCTAATACCTATATTAACACTAAACACTTACACTTTTGTCAACTAGATATTACTTTGTGGATGTTTATTACTACATGCTCTGAGAAACTAAACTACAATTATCAAGCAACTAAACATCGATCCAATCAGACTAGGAGAAATATCATTAACCAAGACAACCACAAGAGGATCCTAAGACAAAAGCACTTAGAGACACCAACTGGAAGCATAATACAACAGCAAAACATACACAGCGCCACTCAAATCAAGATTGCAACTCAGAGAAGAGTGGTGAAGCTATGGAGCTACACGTATAGAGTTACCCAAGGATTGAGATATACACCCCAGATCAGCCAACACACTACCAATAGGGAATGAAACACACTACAACTACAAGATGAGCAACCTACATCAGCCTATTGGAAGCAAACATACCAAGGAGCACAAAAAGAAAAGCACCATATTTTGTATTGAAATATCTTGTATCAAAATAATGTTATGCAAGTCCTATACCAAACTATACCACCCACACAACTCCACATATCTTGACGACAAAGGTATCAAGGAAAAAAACAAAACACAATTACTGACACTAAATCACCATACAGGTACCAACGTATTACTAAGTATAAACGAAAACACACCATACAGCTACACATATCTTGGTACGTAAAAATATTTATTACAAATGGTAGTTCAACAATTAGCACAAATATAGCTAATAACACACACCCATTTAGTTATCAATGAAGATGTGCCTATGGAATATTAAAGGAATGGGCATGAACAATGTCTGGACTGACATAGTCACCTTTTGTAAAATCCACTACAACCAGATAATGGCACTAGTAGAAACTAAAACAGACAAAGTACCTTGTGAAAAAAGATGGAAAAAAGCAGGTTTTGACAATATTGCAGTTTCCCCGACAACAACACTTACTAGGGGAGTTATCGTACTATGGAGAGACCACCAACTAAAAAATGAAACAATCAAAATACACACCATTGAACAACGATTTATAAGTCTCGAGTTCAAGGACTTCGAAAAAGATAGAGAAAGTATGATTATATTTGCATACACACCTCCCAAGAAAAAGATAAACCAGACTTCTGGACCAACCTCCAAAACTATAATACAACAATTAACAAACCTTGCATACTGATTGGTGACCTTAACGAGATCCAAAACTTACAAGAAAAAAAAGGAGGAACTACCCCAAACCCAAATAGATTTAACAGACTAATCAATTTCAAAGATTCTTGCGACCTCCTCGATATACCCACAACATGAAACCCTTTTACATGGCGGAGATCTAGGAATTCACCAAATAATACGCTAGAGAAATTAGACAAGATACTAGTTAATGACCAAATCCTACAGTGGTACCCAAATCTGATAACACATAATCATGCATTCACATCGTGAGACTACTGCCCCATATCACTAGATATATCAAACTCAATAAACAAAATAGCACAACCACTCAAATTTGAAATGATGTGGACCAAAAGAAAAAACCTAACGAACCTAATCAAACAAACATGGCGATGTAGTTACCATAGAACCCATATGTACGTACTTACAAGAAAAACACATCTTCTAAAAACTAAAAATAAAGGAATGGAATAAAACCCGCTTTGGTAATATATTTGAACAACTCAAGAAAGTGGAACAAGACCTTACAAAACTACAACATACTATGCTGACCAACCTCAATCAAGCAAACCTCATAAGACAAAATAATATGACTAAAAAGAAAGAAAGCCTTCTATCCTTCCAACAAAAATATTGGGGACAGAGAGCCAAAAATAAACATATTACATCAACAAACACCAATAACAAGTATTTCCACAGAATAGCTATAGGAAGAAGGAATCGGGAAAATATCAAACAAATACAAAAGTATGGAAGGAATACTCATCATGGGACAAGAAAATGCCAAATAGGAAATCCAAAAAGACTTCAAAAAAAGATTCCAAAAACAACACATAAACCATAGGAAGATTGAAGAATTACTGAACGTGGTACAAACAGAAGTGAGCTAAGAGGACAATGAGCACCTCACAAAACCCATCACAAATGAAGAAATCAAAAGAGCACTTCATGGTATTAAAGAGGATAAATCACCAAGCCCAGACAATATGTCATCTGGATTCTATAAAAAAATATTGGGATACTATAAGCCCAGATATCATCAAAGCAGTCAAAAGCTTCTTCCACTCTGGTAAACTTCTTAAGCAAATCAACCACACATTCATAACACTTATATCCAAATGTGACAATCCAAGCTTAACAAACCACTATAGACCAATCATCCTATGTAACACAATTTATAAAATCATATAAAAAATCCTTACAGAAAGACTGAAAACAATAATCCCTAAATTAATACACCCACTCCAAGGAGCCTTCACCCAATAGAGAAGAATACAAGACAATGTACTAATTGTACATGAAATCTTTCACTCCTTCTGAGCCAGAAAAGGCAAGGAAGGGTGGGTTGCACTAAAACTAGATACTGAGAAAGCATATGACAAGATCGACTGGGAATGCCTTCTACAAACCCTTACAAAATTTGGATTTTATAATACTTTCACCAACCGGATCAAGTAATGCATCCAAACGGTATCCTTCTCAGTCCTTATAAACAACGGACCCACATAACAATTTTTACCCAAAAGAGGGTTGAGACAAGGCGACCCCCTATCCCCTTTCCTTTTTTATGATAGGAGCAGAAATCCTCTCGCGGAAACTACAAAAAGCAACATCAGAAATAACCAACCCTATTGGAATCACAATTAACAGACGAGGTACAAAAATTCCATTTCTAGCATTTGCAGATGATATAATCATATTCTCACCCACGAAACAAACAGTTTGCACCAAAATAAAGAAAATTATTGATGACTATTGCGAAATATCAAGACAACTAGTCAACTTTCATAAATAAGCATTCCAAGTAGCAAAAAACACAAACCATAATACTATAACGCGAATCCAACAAAAAATTAATCTAGTACCAACTAACGGCCTCGATAAATACATGGGTTGTCCCATCATCAATGAAAGGGTAATATGCTCAACCTTCCAATCCCTCATCGATGAAACAACAAATCAACTAACTATATGGAAGGCTAACTGATTAGCTCTACTTTGTAGTGCTTAACTATGAGTTGTTACCGGAGTTTTAGGTGTCGTTTGTATGGATTTAGAGCATAAGTTAGGAGAATGAAGTTGTGGAGAAGAAGTGTTGATTTAATGGTTTCAAGTACTTAAATGAAGACATATAGAAGATAGAAGGAAGCCACCTCGAGAAGACCGCAACAGAAGTGAAGAACGCTACAGAGAGATTTCCGCGGGCGCGGAATTGCCAGCCGCGGTCGCGGAAATACGTAGAAGTAGCAAAGACCACAAAAGACAATCCGCGGTCGCGAGTGTATTGCCGCAATCGCGGCCACTGTTCATACGTGGGAGCGAGAATTTCCGATTTCGTCCGAGTTTATTTTGTTTTATTTTATTTCGTTATTTCCTTTTAGATATTGTTTCCTATCTTATGGAAACTAGGTTTTGCCTCATTAGTTAAGTAGCAGCCTTTTCTATAGATTATTCATTATCGTTCAGTTTTTCCCTTTGAGTTTTATGCTTTGAAGACTATGAAGAACAAAGCAACCTTTGCTTAGTTCGACGATTGAAGCCTTCGTTTGTATTTGGTTGTGAGATTATAATTCTATTTCTTTTCCTTTGAATGTATTGATTCTCTTGTGCTTCATCCCATTGATTCTTGCTGATTTGACTGGCTTGATCATCTAGTTGATATTAGTATTTATCTATTGCTAGGGTTTGGTTATTTCGGTTTGAAATACCTAATTCAGAGTAGCAACTGCGATATTCTAAGAACTGTTTGGACTGGTTTATTGTAGAGAGAATTGATTGCATGCATAGTAAGACTGTTTGTTGCACTTGCATGTATCTATTGAAATTCATGTGCTTATTGCTGCTATTGAATTGAATCTGGAGGTTTTCCTGGTTATTTGATAGTTAGTATTCTGAGGGTCTGTTTGTCCTGTTTATAACTTAAGAAAAGGAATAAGAACATTCATCGGTAGGAATTAGAGATAATCAATGATCAATCAATCAAACTGAATGGTGAATATTTGTCTGGCTAGGTTACTTCTCACCCATAGATTACATCCTTTGCTTTTATTTACTTTGTTATATTGAAACAAACCAAAAAAACCCTTTGTTACCTTTGACATACAACTATTGCACTTAGAAAGATTGCTACCTCCCTGTGGGATTCGACCCTTGCTTGCCTACTATACTTAGTCGGGTTTTTAAGGATTACTTTGATTAAACATAACGACTTTAGCCTCATCAAATTTGGCGCCGTTGTCGGGGAGGCAAGTTTTAATTTTTCTTTGTGTTTGTTTGTGTGCCAACTTTTGTGTGGACCTATCTTATGGTCTACACCCATGCTACTGACTCTTCCCTTTTAGATTTTGATACAGAACACTTTCCAAAAATAGTACAGCTATCCGTACGCAACTAGAGATGGCTGAAGAAGCACCGACTTTGAGGCAGTTGACTGCCCCGAACTTAGAACAACAACCGCTTGCTGTGCAGTTTCCAGAGCTTGCGGATGGTGTGAATTTTGAGCTAAAATCTGGGTTGATTCATTTATTACCCCACTTCCATGGGCTGAATGGAGAAGACCCCAACTAGCATCTTTCTAAATTCCACTCTGTCTGCTCCAGCATGAAGCCGAGGAACGTCACTGAGGACCAAATCAAGCTGAGGGCCTTACCTTTCTCTCTGAAGGATGCGGCCAATGATTGGTTCTATTATTTGGCTCAGGGAAGCATAGATACATGGGCGAAGATGAAGGAAGCCTTTCTTGAGAAGTACTTCCCTGCAACGAAACTCAATAGCGTGAAGAGAAGCATCAGTAACATCGAACAACATGCTACTGAGACGTTGTATGAATATTATGAGATGTTCATGAGGTTGATATTTAGCTGCCCATACCATGGTTATTCTGACCAAGATCTCGTTCTATATCTATATGGCGGGCTTCTTGAGGATGAGCGCAGAATGGTAAACGTGGCTTGTGGCGGTAGCATTTTAAACAAGACGCCAGCTGTAGCATTTGAGGTATTCTTTGAGCTATCTAAGAGCTCAAGACAATTCAACAAAAGGGCGAGCCCCTATGCAGCAAGGGCAGTTAAGTCCTGCAGAATCTGTTATGATGCGTTGCACCCCACTGACGAGTGTCCAACACTTCTTGAACCTGCGGCTGAAGTAAACGCTGTAAGAGGTTTTGGTCCGCAGAGGCCGAGATATGACCCGTACTCTAACACTTACAATCCAGGGTGGAAGGATCACCCCAATCTGAGATACGGGAATCGGCATTATCCTCCCCAAGGCCATGATAACCAGGAGTTCAATCCAAGCCAACAACAGTTCCATCCGCATGGCAATCAGCGACAGTATGGGCAGCCATACGCGAATAGACCACCAGTACCAAATCCGAGTTCCTCAATGTCTACTGAGGACATGATTCGATCTCTCACTCAGAGCATGATCCAACATCAGCAAGAGACGAAGTCTAGCATTCAGAACTTGGAGAATCAATTTGGGCAAGTCGCTCAAGCGTTGAGTAAGTTAGAGGCCAAGGATTCGGGGAAACTACCATCTCAAACGGTAGAAAACCCAAAGGAGAACGTCTGTGCGATGACGCTGAGGAGCGAAACCCAAACGAAAGAAGCGACGGATGCTACAGAGGAAAATCCGCGACCGCGGCCCGAAATCCGCGACCGCGGAATCATCACTGAAGGCGAAGCAAAAATCAGCGAATTTCCGCGACCGCGGCCAGATTTCCGCGACCGCGGAAAAGTTTATGGAGCAGATGAAATTTTCGAAGCAATTCCGCGACCGAGGACATAAATATGCGACCGCGGAAAACTCCCTGGCGTCCTAGAAACTCTCGACGACATTCCGCGATCGCGGGACCCAATCCGCGACCACGGATCACCTGCTTAAGTCCATGATGATTATGTTCGGCCCGATTTCCCTCCGCTCGGTTCGCTGAAGCCACCCGCGCCATTCCCTGAGGCGCTGAAGGACACGAGAAGGCCGGAGAACGACAAGGAGATCTTCGAGACCTTCAGTAAATGCGAGGTAAACATTCCCTTACTCAAACTTGTCAAGAGTATTCCTCGCTATGCTAAATTTCTGAAAGAACTGTGTACCATAAAAAGAAATCAGAAATTGAAGGGAAATCAAAAGATTAAGGTGAGCGAACATGTTTCTGCTGTTTTCCAAAGGCGTATACCTAAAAAGTGTGGTGATCCGGACATGTTTAGTATTCCATGTGTAATAGGTGACACTAAATTTGAGAAAGATATGCTAGATCTAGGTGCATCTATAAATGTCTTGCCTTATTCTTTGTATGACTCATTAGGATTAGGACCATTGCATGAGACAAGAATAGTTGTTCAATTGGCTGATAGATCTAATGTGTACCCGAAAGGGGTAGTTGAAGATGTTCTTGTAATGGTTGATAATTTGATTTTTCCTGTGGACTTCTTTGTGTTGGATATGGACCATGATAAGCATGCAGCCCCTATACTACTAGGTAGGCCATTTTTGAAAATAGCCCGCACAAAATCTAATGTAAGTACTGGAACCCTTACTATGGAATTCGATGGGAAGGAGGTGAAATTCAATATTTATGATGCTATGAAACACCCCATTGATGATCATTCTTTGTGCTCTATTGATGTGATTGATCCTATTGTACACGATGTATTTGATACTACTGGTTCGGATGAGTTACAATCTGTTTTAGAGAATGAGATAGTAGATCCACATGTAGATTTTGCTTCGTCTACTAACCTGCAGGAAATTGTGGCTCACTTGGATGCCTATGGTAAGCCTCTTCTAAATCCTTTGGGTGTTGGCCCCATTCCACTAACAGTGCCAAGCGAGAGGCTTTTACCTTCCATTGTGCAGGCACCAGAGATTGAACTTAAACAGCTGCCAGACCACCTCAAATATGTTTTCCTTGGAAAGGATAACACATTACCGATCATTATCTCTAGCAAGCTCTCCAAGAACCAAGAGGAGAAATTGGTGGTAGTGCTCAAGGAGCACAAGACAGCTTTGGGATGTACCATTGCCGACATCAAGGGGATTAGTCCCACTACATGTATGCATAGGATTCTGCTGGAGGAAGAAGTCAAACCATCTAGACAGCCATAGAGAAGACTCAACCCACCAATGATGGATGTGATAAAGAAGGAGGTGCTGAAGCTCCTACAAGCAGGTATGATTTACCCTATTTCAGATAGTAAATGGGTGAGTCCTACACAAGTTGTTCCTAAGAAGGGAGGCATAACAGTTGTGGAGAATCAGCAAGGATAGTTGGTTCCCACCCGAGTGCAAACAGGGTGGAGAGTATACATTGATTACCGTAAGCTCAATGCGGTGACTAGAAAGGATCACTTTCCTTTACCCTTTATTGATCAAATGCTTGAGCGACTTGCTGGTCGCCCCTATTATTGTTTTCTGGATGGATACTCAGGTTATTTTCAGGTGGCCATAGCACCAGAGGACCAAGAAAAGACGACATTTACACGCCCTTTTGATACTTTTGCATATCGCAGGATGCCATTCGGGTTGTGTAACGCACCCGGGACATTTCAAAGGTGTATGGTAAGCAATTTTTCTAAGTATGTGGAGCAGTTTATTGAGGTCTTTATGGATGATTTCACAGTCCATGGTGACGGTTTTGATACATGTTTAGACCACTTATCACTTGTGCTTAAAAGATGTGTAGAAACCAACTTGGTTCTTAATTCTGAAAAGTGTCATTTTATGGTCGAACAAGGCATTGTGCTAGGACATATAGTGTCATCTAGGGGTATTGAGGCCGATAAGACAAAGATTGATGTAATTCAGTCTTTGCCTTATCCTACTAATGTGCGTGAAGTGCGTTCTTTCTTAGGCCATGCATGTTTCTACCGCCGGTTTATTAAAGATTTCTCAAAAATCTCATCACCCCTGTGTGAGCTGCTGAAGAAGGAGGTAAATTTTGAGCTCAATGATGAGTGCAAGAAGGCATTCGATGAATTGAAAGCTCGCCTCACTAGTGCACCAATTATTCAAGCACTGGATTGGTCTCGCCCTTTTGAGATAATGTGCGATGCTAGTGATTATGCTGTGGGAGCAGTTCTTGGGCAAAAAGAAGCAAGAGCTTCTCATGTGATTCACTATGCCTCCATGACTCTGAATGGTCTCACCCTTTCGAGATAATGTGCGATGCTAGTGATTATGCTGTGGGAGCGGTTCTTGGGCAAAAAGAAGCAAGAGCTTCTCATGTAATTCACTATGCCTCCATGACTCTGAATGGAGCACATCGAAACTACTCCACCACCGAAAAGGAATTGCTAGCTGTTGTGTTTGCCTTGGAGAAATTTAGGCAATACTTACTTGGTACCAAAGTGATTATTTATACGGATCATGCAGCTTTGCATTATCTATTGGTGAAGAAAAAGGCTAAACCAAGATTGATTCGATGGATATTGCTGCTGAGTGAGTTTGATGTGGAGATCAGAGATAAAAAGGGAGCCGGGAACTTGGTAGCTGATCACTTGAGCAGGCTTGTGCATGAAGAAGACAAACCTGAGAAGAAGGCGCAGATTCATGGGCGATTTTCCCGATGACACACTCTGTGGAGTCGCTACAGAAAGTTTTCCGCGACCGTGGAACTGTCCCTGGAGCATCGATTTGTCTCGTCACTTTTCTCAAAGAAATTCCGCGATCGCAGACCCAAGGCCGCGACCGCGGAAATGCTTTTGACTCTACCTCCGAGCGTGGTCCTGAAGATTTGGTACTTGGGCTCCGCACATTCAAGCCATGGTATGCTGACCTGGTGAACTTCCTCGTTCGAGAAGAATTCCCGCCTAAATTTTCAAAGGCACAAAAAGATAAGATAAGGCGTGAGCCTAGATTCTATGTGTGGGATGACCCCTATCTTTGGAAGCACTGTGTTGACCAGGTAATCCGTTGATGTCTTTCGGATAATGAGGTACATTCTGTTTTAGCTTTTTGTCATTCTCATGCATGTGGGGGCCACTTCGAGGCAAATAAAACTGCTAGAAAGGTATTGGACGCATGATTTTATTGGCCACACATCTTTCGGGATGCACATGCCTTTTGTAAGTCATGTGATCGATGCCAGAGAGTTGGGAATATATCTTGAAGGAATGAGATGCCACAATCTTCATTAATCTTTTGCGAGATTTTTGATGTTTGGGGCATTGACTTTATGGGACCATTTCCTAATTCTTTCGGGAACTTCTATATTTTACTTGCGATGGACTACGTTTCCAAGTGGGAGGAAGTGAAGGCCACCAAGACTGATGACTCTAAAGCTGTAGCAGGTTTCCTAAAGAAGAACATCTTCACCAGGTTTGGGATCCCTAAAGCTCTCATAAGCGATAAGGGGACACATTTCTGCAATAGGACTGTGAGTGCTCTACTGAAGAAATATCATGTCACGCAGAAAGTTTCCACTGCTTACCACCCACAGACTAATGGGCAAGCTGAAGTGTCCAATAGAGAGATCAAAACAATCCTTGAGAAGACGGTGGCCCCGAATAGGAAGGATTGGAGTTTGAGACTAGATGATACACTCTAGGCTTATTGTACTGCTTACAAGACACCCATCAGGATGTCACCCTACAGATTGGTGTTCAGGAAAGCTTGTCACCTTCCAGTGGAGTTCGAGCACAAGGCATTTTGGGCTGTAAAGAACTGCAACATGCGGATTGATGAAGTTGGAGAATTCCGCAAGTTACAGCTGTAAGAATTAGAGGAACTACGACTTGAAGCCTATGATAACGCAGTCACTTACAAGGAGAAGACCAAGGCCTGGCACGACAAGAATATTTTGAGAAAGGATTTTAAGCCAGGGGACAAAATCCCATTATTTCTGTCTCGCCTTCGTCTCTTTCCGGGTAAACTCCGATCCCGTTGGGTCGGGCCCTATGTTGTTGCTCGCGTTTTTCCTCATGGTGCGGTGGAGCTGTATGATACTGACGTGCAGTCAGTATTCAAGGTGAATGGTCAAAGGTTGAAACCTTACCATGAAGGTTTTGACACCAGCGTCATAGAAGAGACGATTCTTACAGAACCCGAAGTTGACAATTGATCACCTTAGATGAGTCGAGCCACGACAATAACCAAGGCGTTGTTCGGGAGACAACCCGAGGTAAGTAATTCTTTTCATGTCTTTTCGCTTCAAGTTTTATTTGTGTTGTTTTTGTTTTAGACTAACTTGCAGGTAGGAGACCCGAGGCCATATTTGAAGACGGTGTTCCACTCGCACCAGAAACATTTCCGCGGGCGCGAAAAAATTTTCACGCTCGCGGAAAAACCACTGTAAGTCTCCCTTACCTGAAAAAAAAAAGTTCAACATTTTTTCGCGATCGCGGCCTAGCTGTCCGAGTTTCACTTTGCGAGACGGTGCACATCATGCTGCCAAGGAGGAGACATTAGCCCGACATTTTATTTGGCACCGATGATGGCCCGACATTCGACAGCTGGCGAGGAGCAACGACAAAGCCCGCTACACGATTACATTTGGGCTCCCATTATGTGTTTGCTGAAGGCCCGTGCAACCCCGTTTCTTTGATATACCACTTCCCTTACAGTGGATCTATTTGGTTGCACGTGGAGTTTGTTTGAGGAGGACCACCGCAACACCAGTGACATGTGTTTTCATTGATTTACCGCCAGCCCCAACATCCACATCCAGGCCACCTCGGCGACAATTGTGAGTACTTTTCTGCTTTTCCATGTGCTTCATCTTTTTGTCTTTCATTACATTGAGGACAATGCAATGTTTAAGCATGGGGGAGTGATCTATACTTGCTAGTCGTCTGAATAAAAGAAAAAAATAATGAAAAAATTGAAAAAGTCAAATAAATTTGAAAAAAAGACAAAAATAAAATCCTGGGATAAGTCGAAAACCCGAGAGGGCGGCTTAGGCAATAAGCAAGTGACTTGGACCAGCATTAGGCTGGGGTAATAAGAGGTCAAGAGTGATGTGAGTTTATATGAGCCCATCTATTAAAAAATGAAATGAGTGGTTTGGTGAAAACCCGAAAGGGCGCCTTGGCAAAATGAGTGAAAAGAAGAAGAGTGATTATTAGGATTCCTCATTTTTCCTGGCGTGGTGACATAAGAAGAGGTGATATAAGGAGGATTTGGGTAGGTTACTTTGGGAGTTATAAGAAGATAGATGGAGGCTAGGATTAGATGGTTACTTTCACTCTATGGTGTTCGGGATAAGCTTGGGGGAAGTACTCTGTTTTCCTTTAAGCTTGTATGTTGTGTGTGTTGAGTTGATTGTGTTGATGCCTGAGAGATTCATGTTTAGGTGTAGTTCTTAGTGGAGATAGTTTTGTTGTGCTTCCTGAGACCTTGGGTATTTCATTGGAGGAGTAGGTTTCTATTAGCTTACTCGAGGACGAGCAAGGTTTAAGCATGGGGGAATTTGATCAGCTCTACTTTGTAGTGCTTAACTAGGAGTTGTTATCGGAGTTTTAGATGCCGTTTGTATGGGTTTAGAGCATAAGTTAGAAGAATGGAGTTGTGGAGAAGAAGTGTTGATTTAATGGTTTCAAGTACTTAAATGAAGACATATAGAAGATGGAAGAAAGCCACCCCGAGAAGACCGCAACAGAAGTGAAGAACGCTACAGAGAGATTTCCGCGGGCGCGGAATTGCCAGCCGCGGTCGCGGAAATACGTAGAAGCAGCGAAGACCACAAAAGACAATCCGCGGTCGCGGGTGTATTGCTGCGATCGCGGCCACTGTTCATACGCGGGAGCGAGAATTTCCGATTTCGTCCGAGTTTATTTGTTTTATTTTATTTATTTCTTTTCTTTTATTTCGTTATTTCCATTTAGATATTGTTTCCTATCTTATGGAAACTAGGTTTTGCTAGGTTTTTCCTCATTAGTTAAGTAGTAGCCTTTTCTATAGATTATTCATTATCGTTCAGTTTTTCCCTTTGAGTTTTATGCTTTGAAGACTATGAAGAACTAAACAACCTTTGCTTAGTCCGACGGTTGAAGCCTTCGTTTGTATTTGGTTGTGAGATTATAATTATATTTCTTTTCCTTTGAATGTATTGATTCTCTTGTGCTTCATCCCATTGATTCTTGCTGATTTGACTGGCCTAATCATATAGTTGATATTAGTATTTATCTATTGCTAGGGTTTGGTTATTTCTGTTTGAAATACCTAATTCAGATTAGCAACTGAGATATTCTAATAACTGTTTGGATTGGTTTATTGTAGAGAGAATTGATTGCATGCATAGTAAGACTGATTGTTGCACTTGCATGTATCTATTGAAATTCATGTGCTTATTGCTGCTATTGAATTGAATCTGGAGGTTTTCCTGGTTATTTGATAGTTAGTATTCTCAGGGTCTGTTTGTCCTGTTTATAACTTAAGAAAAGGAATAGGAACATTCATCGGTATGAATTAGAGATAATCAATGATCAACCAATCAAACTGAATGATGGATATTTGTCTGGCTAAGTTACTTCTCACCCATAGATTACATCCTTTGCTTTTATTTACTTTGTTACATTGAAACAAACCAAAAAAAACCTTTGTTACCTTTGACATACAACTGTTGCACTTAGAAAGATTGCTACCTCTCTATGAGATTCGACCCTTATTTGCCTACTATACTTAGTCAGGTTTTTAAGGATTACTTTGATTAAGCATAACGACTTTAGCCTCATCACTAACACACTGTCACAAGAAGGTAGAAAAGTTCTAATCAATGCAACACTATCAACCCAACCGAGCTATATTATGCAAAACTTCGCGTTACAAACTAGTATCCACACTAGATACAATTAACCGACAGTTCTTCTGGAACAAGGAAAATAATCACAAACCCCTCATAGGATGGAACGAAATCTGCAAACCAAAGATTAAAGGCGGACTAGGAATCAGGAAAAGAAAAGACATGAACAAAGCATTACAAATGAAACTCTCCTAAAAATTACTCGATGAACCCTCTAACATATGGGTTAAGCTTATCCATGAAAAATACCTTAAAACAAATCCCATACTGGAATATGAAAGGAAAAAAATACCAACTGCTCTTGGCAATGGAGTAATCTTACAAAACTACTACCAAAATTTAAAAAGGGACTCCAATAGGAACTAAGAAATGGAAGATCCATTAAGTTCTAGCAGGACAACTGGCTCCCAATAGGGAAACTAGCTAACCTAGCAAAGGATACAACGTTGATAAACAAAATGGAAACAATAGACCACTAAATAAATCAAGATAAATCTTGGAAAATAGAGGAACTCCAACAACACCTAGATAATGATATTACCATAATAATCGCAAGTAAAACTCTCCCAAATAATGAGTTTGAAGATAGACTCTACTGGAAATACAACAAAAATGGGTGGTTCTCAACCAAGAGTACCATTAACATGATATATGAAAGCAAAGGACTGCTTGACACCAAAACAAATTGGATCTGACAACTTGATATACCCCCAAAGTTACAAAATTTCATATGGAACATTAGTAAAATGGGTTACCAACTACAGAAAAGCTATATGAAAGACATGTCCCTGTTCCCCTAGAATGCACCTTGTGCACACACACAGTGTAAAACTTAACACACCTTTTACTCATATGCCCTCATACCAAACAGATATTACGGAAAACTGACCCACATATAGAACAACTAATTAGTACTATAGATACAGATAACAAAAACTCAGCCCAATTATTAAATGAAATTATGGAGAAATCCAACTTAAAAGTAATGAGAACCTTATCAATATGTTGGTGGTGGTGGAGCATCTGGTACCAGAGAAACCTAAAATTATTTGATGACCAAAACAAGAATACAATACATAATCTTACAGACTTCATTCAGAAACAACAACACGACTGGAAAAACGCTAAAATAGAAATGGAAAACAAGGAAGATCAAAAAAAATGTGGGACCAGCAACTAGAAGAAAACGAAAGAATATCAAAAGGACAAAACCACCCCCTAACGTATACAAAATGAATTCCAACGCATCCAAAAGTACCCGAGGGTCTGCCATATACGGCTATATCATTCGGGACCATGAAGGCCAACCCATCTCAATGGTGCCCTGGGAAATATCTCCCCATTACTAGCTGAAGCAATCTCGATGTGATATGGCATCCAAGACGCAATCCAGCAAGAGATCTCAGATATCGAGATCGAAGGCAACAACCTATGCCTAATCAATGCCTTAAATGACAAATTGGACTGCACGTGGGAAGTTGAGCTGGTTATCTCTGATATTCTTCTTGACTTGCGACAATTCTCATTCTGTCGCATTAGCCACATCTTTTGTGAAATTAATAATGTGGCCGACTTTATAGCAAAATTTTACCATAGATCAATTTCACCAAACAGTGCAATCATTCCAGATCTTTATAATCTCATCCTCAAGGATGCTCTTGGAGGACCTACCTCAAGATAAAAGAGCTCCCTAATCTCTTTCCTAATAAAAAAATATGTCAGGATTTAGTTCATCACTCAATGAAACAAGGACAATTCTGGTCCATAACATGCTTCATAATTATATATCACATTACTTTAACTATTAAACCTCTTCATATGCAGGTACACAGATGCCCGTACATCTCTTCACCAAAGGATATGTGTAAACTAGCTTCCAAAGTCCTTACAAGGAACATCACAAATACCAACAGTAACCAACCAAGACCACACTACACCCCATATAATCACCCCAAGGTATGTAGTCTGGCTCCCTAACACGTTAAGATGGCAAATCTGTACATGTTTTAATAATTCCAACAATGACAACACAACCAAAAATACTATGCTTGTGCAGGAGATAGGTTATCTGGTCAACTCACCAAAAAAGGACAAAATACAAAGCAACCATGGCAATACTCTATGCTGTCTTTGGCCTGCAAGTGATACCTTTAGAGGCAATGCAGGCACCAAAAACAAAATTACAGGAAAATGTATATGTATCCACTATACTACCTTTATCTATGTATGCATAATTACGAGCGATGCTTGCGGCCCAAGCTGGGGCATAAACCACTAAAGAGGATCCACCAAACACAACCCCAAATAAAAAGCTTAAAGACCCTAAGCCTTCCAGACCATAACCCCCCACTATATCGCTTACTTTTTAAAGAAAGTAATTACCCCAACACTTATGTATGGAAATGTATAAAGTACGCAACTATAAAACTAAATAGTCACAACCAGAACGAGTATACAGAAAAAGAAATGAGTACTCCCACACTATGTCAAATAAAAATATAAACAAGAACTGATCAACATTCACTACCAAAGAGAACAACCCAGGAAAGTATACACAATAAAATTGTCCAAACTAGACCCATATCAGCCACCAATTGTTGGAAATGTCAAAAACACATCATGGTCAAAATAAATCAAGCCCACACCCAACCCTCTAACGTAACAAATAATACTAGCAACCCATCTCCCAAACTAAGAACCCCCGAGGATTACATGGAAAGAACAAAAATATGCACAAACTCGCACCAAAGGAATAAACCCAAGATTAACCAACATCAGCTGCCTTTGATAGACAAATACCTGAACAAATTAAAAAAGACATGGAATAATGCCAAATCCACCCAACGGTCTATTAGAAACCTACGTTTTAGCCAGATAATTAGTACAAATATAGCTAATTATCTGCCCTCATCCAGTGATCAATGAAGATACGCTTATGGAACATTAGAGGAATGGGTAGGAAAAATGTTTAGACTAACATAGATACTTTCTGTAAAATTAACTACATCCACTTGATGGCAATTGTCGAAACCAAAATGGATAAAAACCATGCGAAAAAAGATGGAAAAAGCTGGATTTGACAACGTCACAGTATCCCCGTCATCTGGTTTGGCAGGGGGCGTCATTGTCCTTTGGAAAGACCATCAACTAAAAAATGAATATATACAACTAAACACTATAGAACAACTATTCATAAGATGGAAAAAGCTGGATTTGACAACGTCACAATATCCCCGTCATCTGGTTTGGCAGGGGGCGTCATTGTCCTTTGGAAAGACCATCAACTAAAAAATGAATATATACAACTAAACACTATAGAACAACTATTCATAAGTTTTGACTTCAAAGACTTTGCAAATGATAAAGAAAGTTTGATTATCTTTGCATATGCACCCCCAAGAAAAAGACAAGCCGGAATTCTGGTATAATCTCCAAAACTATATTCTAACAACAAATAAACCATGTATTATTATAGGCGATCTAAATGAGATACAAAACTTGCAAGAAAAGTATGGAGGAAAGAACCCAGTTCCTAGTAGATTCAACCGTCTAAACAACTTCAAAAATGTTTGCAACTTCATTGAAATCCCAACAACGGGAAACCCTTTTACATGGCGTAGATCCAGGAATACACAAGACAACACACTAGAAAAACTAGAAAAACTAGATAAAGTATTAGTCAACAACCAAATACTACAATGGTACCCAAATTTGATTACACATAACCATGCCTTTACTTCCTCTGACCACTACCCCGTATCACTGGATATCTCAAACTCGATAAACAAAATAGCACATCCTTTCAAATTCGAAATGATGTGGACCACAAGAAAGGACCTTACAAACTTAGTCAGACAAACCTGGAGAAGTAACTACATAGGTACACATATGTATGTAATAACAAAAAAAAAACACAATTACTAAAAACAAAATTAAAAGAGTGGAATAAGACCTGATTTGGTAACATTTTTGAACAATTGAAGAAGGTGGAAGAATAACTAACCAAACTACAAGAGACCATGCTTACAAAACTAAACCAAGCAAAATTAGAAAAACAAAAAAATCTAACTAGAAAAAAAAGGCCTCATATCCTTCCAACAGAAGTACTGGGACCAAAAAGCCAAACACATAACCTCAACATATACCAATAACAAGTATTTCCACCAAATAACCACTAGAAGAAGGAATCGGAAAAAATTAAACAAATCAAAAGTATGGAAGGTACACTCATCATTGGACAGGAAAATGTTAAAAAGGAAATACAAAAGGACTTTGAAAAAAGATTCAAAAAACAACACATAAACCAAATAAAGATCGAAGAGCTTATGAATGTAATACAAACAGAAGTGAACCAAGAGGATAATGACCATCTCACCAAACCCGTAACTAATGAAGAAATCAAAAAAGAACTTTACATAATAAAAGAAGACAAATCACCAAGCCCAGACGGTATATCGTCTGGATTCTATAAGAAATACTAGGAAATTATATGCCCATATATTATCAAAGCAGTGAAAAGTTTTTTCCACTCTGGGAAACTACTGAAACAAATCAATCATACCTTTATAACCCTTATACGGTTATACCCAAATGTGATAACCCTAGCTCAATAAATCACTACATACCAATTAGCTTGTGTAATACAATTTTATAAAAGAATATCAAAAATACTTACAGAAAGATTGAAAATTGTTCCAAAACTAATACATCTACTACAAGGAGCCTTTACCCAAAATCGAAGTATCCAAGACAACGTACTAATTACACATGAAATTTTCCACTCCTTCAGAGCTAAGAAAGGAAAGTAGGGGTGGGTGGCGCTGAAACTAGATATGGAGAAAGCATACGATAGAGTTGACTGGTAATTCTTACTCCAAACCCTCACTAAATTTGGATTCTGCACCAAATTCACAAAACTGGATAATGGAATGTACCCAAACTGTATCTTTCTCGGTTCTGGTAAACACCTACAGAACAATTCTTCCCCAAGAGGGGACTGAGATAGGGAGACCCCCTCTCCCCCTTCCTATTTATTCTAGGAGCAGAAATCCTATCACGACAACTACAAAGTGTTGCGACAGATGCAACCCAACCCTTAACAAACAAGGTACAAAAATACCATTCCTTACCTTTGCTGACGACATTATTATATTCTCATCTACCAAACAAACAATCTACACCAAAATAAAGAATTTTTTTGATGAATATTGTGAAGCATCAGGGCAACTCGTAAATTTCCACAAATCGGCGTTTCAAGTTACAAAAAACACAAACCATGCGACCATGTCACAAATCCAACAAATTTTCAATGTAGTCCTCACTAACGGCCTTGATAAATATCTTGGGTGTCCTATCATCAATGAAAGGGTAACTAATCTCACATTTCAATATGTTATTGATAAAATGGGTACCAGAGAAATCTAAAAACATTTGAAGACTAATCAATTTTATTTGAAGACCAACGAGTCTTTGTTGGAAAAAACTTTTCCAACAAACGGGTCTTTGTTGTCTGTGTCCATATTGCTATTTAGTTGTGGGTTGGCAATATGGACACAAACAACAAAGACCCAACTCAACAACTAATTAACTAATCTCACCCAACTACTGAACGAAATCTTGGAAAAAACTAGTATGAAAGTGATGGAATCCCTCTCGATATGCTGGTAGAGCTTGTGGTACCAGAGAAATCTAAAAACATTTGAAGACCAAAATAAAAATACTATACCAAATCTTACAAACTTCATCCAACAACAACAACAAAACTGGAAAAGGCCAAAATGGAAACAAATATAACGAAAAAAACAAAAAACAAAAGACATGTTACTAGAAGGAAACAAAAGAACATTAAATGGGGTAAACCACCCATCAATGTCTGGAAACTAAACTCAGATGCATCAAAAAGCACACATGGACCGGCAACTTATGGCTACATTATCCGGGGCCATGAAGGTATACCAATTGATATGGCCAATGGTGTCATGGGGAACATCTCCCCGTTACTAGCGGAAGCAATCTCGATGCGCTATGACATCCAAGAGGCAATCCAGCTAAGGATCTCTGATATCGAGATCGAAGACGATAATCTTTGCCTTATCAATGCCTTAAACGACAAATGAGACTGTCCGTGGGAAATTGAGCTCATTATTTCAGACATTCTACTCGACTTGCGACAATTCACATCCTGTCGCATTTCCCCATCTTCGGAGAAATTAATTATGTGGCGGACTTTATAGATAAACTTTATCACTAATCAATTTCACCAGATTGTGCTGCCAATCCAGATCTTCGCAATCTCATCCGCAAAAATGATCTAGGGCGGCCCACCTCAAGATAGATGAACCCCCTAATTCCTTTCTTAATAAAAAAATAAATAAATTCGGTGATTATTAATTGTTTGAATTTAGTCCATATCTTTATTTCATATTAATAATTATAAAATATTACTTATGTATTTTATCAAAAAATCAAAATATAGTATATATATAACTTCCACCATTAATTATTGGTAAATAAATACTTTGTCATTAATAATCAAAGAGTAAAGTTACACATTACGTATCTTATAAAAAAAATACCACCAAACAACTGAAAGTTATTACATTGTTACAAGATTTAAAGTTCAATTTTAATTGACGATGTAAAGTCATCTATGAAACAAAAACTCATGGATGTTTCTCAAAACTTATTGGAGCTAAATTTTTATAAAACATGTTATCCTCCAGCTTATGTAAACTTATGATTTTTTCTATTTTTATTATACATGTTTCGTACCCAAAATATTAATCTATCATTTTTGGTAATTTTCCATCTCTATTTTACAAAATCAATTTTATTTACCGAACACATTACTATCTTATTAAATTAATTACACTAATAAAATCAAATTTAGTTACTCAATTAGCTTCAACTATCATAAATATATATCTTAAAAGTGTATAAATATATGATTGTTATCATAAACTTTAAATTTATAAATGGACCGTAACATCTAGATGCATAGTGTATGAATGACAAAAATTGTTCGAGAGAAGTTTATATATCTAAAAATTGTATAGGTATATGATTGTTATCATAAAGACATATTTATTCCATATAAAAATAGTTGACGAAACACCAATTAATTAATGTGATCCATAATGCAATTTAATTTTAATCTATTTTGTATGCATTTATTATAAAGTTTTATTTTTGGATAATCAATAAAATTCAGTTTACTAAAAACTCTTCAATTATTGATACCAAAAAAAACAAGATTTCTAATTATTGGGCTTTTACCCATCAGGATCAAGGCCCACAAAGTATATTGTTGGGGGATTAACTGCACTTTTTGACTCTCCATGGAAGAAAACTTCACGCTAGAGGTGAAATCCCTAATTCCCAAATTCGGTAATCTTCCAAGCTTCGATCTTTTGCGCTTGTGCGTAACCGAATCGCCTGAAGCCCTACTGGACTGCACTTAGAGGCTTAAAATTCGCACTCTCAACCTAATCTCAGGTGAATTTACAGCTTTGTCTCAGTTCCTAGCCTTTGATCCCTTCTCTTTTGGGATTTTGTATCAAAATTGACCCATAGTTGCCAAATTAGATCCATTATCTCTTCATCAAGCCTTCGGCTGATTGTTTAATTTCACTTGTCAATTAACTTCCTATCTGGATTTGTGATGTACTAGACCTAAAACTACCTACTGGTCTCTTCTCTGTAATGTGAATTGCAAAGTTCAGCGGCACTGCAGCTTATATAAAGCTGCATTTTCCCACATTTTATGCTTTTTTATTAATCTCCTGATCAGTGAACGGAAATTTGCTTGAGGTGAATTTTGAATGTTTTTTTATTAATCTCATGTTGTTGAATCCAATTTTTAGAATCATTATCCTGATAAGCAGAAACATTGATCTAATAATACTCATTGACTATCCTATGCTTGCGATTTGGATAATTTAATCGATTGGACTATGATATTACCTTCATTGTAGTCTTGTTATAGTTGACGGGTGTGAACGAATTAAGCTGGGGGTTGCCATTAAATTTGTGGCTCCCCATGGTCTGCTCGCATGTGCTGGTTTTTTTGCTGTTCTTCTCGTTATGTTATTATGTTCCCTTGAGGTGTGTGTTACTTGGATGTGAATGTGATGGAAGAAGATAAAAGTCTCACTTACCATAAAAAATAATTGGCCTGTGACAATATGAACCCAAGTGTTCAAACCTGCTTACAAGCACTAATTTTTTTAAACCTAAATTTACTTATGAAGCTATGATGGTACTTCACAAGTCATGTACTAATCGTCTGTTCAATCCACTTGTTGAGAAATTCCCTTTTTTTTTTTTTTTTTGGATTAAAAACTTATGTCTTAGCGTAACAAAGTCACTGAACCGTATTCACCATATCCTCCTTATTGACACTTGACATGTTTGGCCTGCGGTATTTTTGTTACTATAACATAAGCTGTAAAAGGGCTTTGGGAGAATGAATTCTCAGCAAACTCAGAAGGTGAACTCAGAGCAATCTCCTTCGTTCGACGACGTCTCCAAGCTCTTCTCTTTGCCCCTCTCTGAAGCTGCTGATATCCTCGGCGTTTCTGCTGCTGTTCTGAAGAAGATATGCATCGACAACGGTCTCGAGAGATGGCCACACCGCAAGTATCTGTCTGGAAAGAGCATTGAAGAAATAAAGAAAGAAGCTGCAAGAGAAAAAACCAAAGCAATTGCAAGCTCTACTGCTGATAGAAATAAGAACAGTTTTGCTATGTCTGGTGCACAAGTCACGGATAAGGCATTTCGGTCTCCTCAAGACATATCTAAGTTGAATGCCCAACAACAGCCTGGAAGCAGGAGTGTGTTCACTTTGCGGCCCCACCAGGAATTTTATACTCCAAACTTTGCAATTGAATCCTTATCCGGCTTGGACGAATTCAAATACGGATTTCCATCAGATGGACTATCAACTTCCAGTAACAAATGGTGGGGGGAAAGTGGCAATCCTGGTTCTGATCATGATAAATCTGAAGCTGGTGATGCGCTTAAGCTCGAATCTAAGAGTACTACGAATGACGATGGTGCTAAGGCTGAAGGCCAAACGGAGGGATCTGAATCCTCTGATGGCGATACCCAACAATTGGGTGCGCTATCAACTATTAGAAAACGAGCTTTGGAAGAAGGACGGGAAACCCTAAGATTCGGTTTCTGGAAAGAATTTGGAGCCAAAAAGGTGGGCAAGAAAGAGAAATTGCTGCTTACTCGTATTTTCAGCTAAAAGTTTGCAGAAGATTTTAGTGTAGATCCTGTCAAAGTCCTATCTTCTGCAAAACTTAAGAGCATGAGATAGAGGACTTGAGCTCATTGCTGGACTCCTTTGTAGAAACAACTTATGGCATTTGTTCAGAAAGTTAAGAATTAAGATCCTAATCATCATTTAACACCTTGTTATTGATGTTTTTGCATGTCACTGAAAGCTTCTTATGCCTGCATTCATGTCATATCTTGGCAAATCTTATAGCAGCAGTGTGTTGCCTTTATTTGCACCACTATAGTGAATTATGAAGTGACATGATTCATTTTCTTCTTCTCAAAGTCTAGTCAGTTGAATGCCTGATCAAGTGTACATTACCATTTCCACAAACATCATATCATATGTATAGATATTCTTTGAGCAGATTTCAGTCTGTTAATTGGATGATTGAATCAATTTGACCATTCAAGTCACCACCCACCAGGCCTTAGTCATAGCCTCCTGCACCCCTTTTGCCACATTCACAATAGAGTTACTGAAAAGTACAACATGAACTTTGTTAGTTTAAATTGCATAATTAGTAATTATTTAGTTTATCCCCAGTTTTATGTTCCTTGTCTGGTTGTTGACAGACCAGATGAAGCCCCCACATGGGACTATTTGAATTTTTTAAACAAAAAAGAAAACTATGTTCATTCTTTGGAAGTCCCTTTCTCTTTCTCCTAACTTTTTCTTAAAAAAGTTGTGTCCAATTAACTTATCCATAGTTAGACTTGATTTCCTCTAATCGTTATAAATTATCGTATAAATCTTTTTACAATGTGAAAATTTATTTGCAGGGTAATGAAAATTTATTTTTTCTCAAATGATTTTAGGGTAGAACTATCATCTGTTTGATTACTACTTAGTTCATTTGCTATTTTAATAAACCTTGAAGAGTGTAAGCTCTTCTTCATCTAAAAAATAAAATAAAATGAGATGCCTTATAGTCACATACTGCAATCTTTCCCAAACATAGCCCATATAAAACAGTGAAAATGAAAAGGAAAAGTAAAAAAAGATAAAACACGGAGACAAGGAAAAAAACTGTTATGAGTCACGAGCAAATGCAAACAAACAAAGACTAAGCCGGTGGCCACCAATCCAAATGGTAAGAAACAAGGAAAATTAGAAAAAAAGTGCAGTTTTTCGAATTATTCATATTATGAACCATATGGCAATAGGTCCATAGCCTGTCCTGCCTACAATTTTGGGGTTTTCCGAGCACCCATATTAGGAGGATTTAGGACACCCCAACCCTACAATTCTGTTTTTGTTAGGGACAAAGAAAATTGAATGGGGCTTACAAAATGTCAAGATGAAATTCATTGAAATGAAAAGATAAGAAGTGTCACGAGGAGTTTTTTAAAGCTTAATTTTTTAGAAATTCCATTATATCATTAATAAGATGCTTTCGCAATTAAATCAAGGATTTGTGCTCGATCTACTTCTGCTTTAATTATGTGAAATGTCAATTTATAGTCTACTGTTACTAGAATCCATGACAATATCTTCCTGGTCTTGTGATATCTTTAGGTAAGATACCCTGTTTTTTTATAGTATGTTTTTTTGCTTAAAGTTGGGGAGCTTATGCTATAGAATTTGGTGCTTAGCTAGATTAAAAAACGGAAATTTCGCCTAGTACTCCTGAGGTACGGCGAAATTCGCCTGATGTCCCAAAGATTTATCAATATTGCGTGATGCTCTCGAGTTTTAATTTTTTTTCGCCAAATACCCTTCTGTTAAGAAGTTAACAGAAATCGTTTTAATTTTTTTTTTAAATCTCCTAAAAAATCCCAAAATCGTATTGTCTCTCTCGTCTTCTTCACGAAATGCCCTAGCCTGTCTTCTTCGTGTTGTCTCTCTCGGCCGTCGTCCCTCCCTCGACCCGTCGGCCGTCGTCCCGCATGCGTCTCTCTCGCCTCCACCCGCTCGCCTCCCTTCCGCCTCCTCTCCGCAGCGTCCAACTCGTCTCCCCTCCGCCTCCACCCGGTGGCGACCCAGCTCGCCTCCACCCAGGTAATACTCCTTTCAATTTCAAGGCCATTGAGGTACTTTTAGGGTTTAAGATTCAATTTGTGGGAAGTGTGTCGAGGTGCTGTTGGAATTAATGCTAAACTTAATATCTCGGATTTAACTTGCTGTTGGAAGGAAGACTCTGAAGGTATATTTCATAGTCATCTTCCTCCTACATGTAGGACACTTTCTCTGGGCAGCTATGGCACTGGTAATGCAAGTCTTACAGAAGATATGGCCACACTTTGTCGACATCTCGACACACTTCCCACAAATTGAATCTTAAACCCTAAAAGTACCTCCATGGCCTTGAAATTGAAAGGAGTATTACCTGGGTGGAGGCGAGCCGGGTCGCCACCGGGTGGAGGCGGAGGGGAGACGAGTTGGACGCGGCGGAGAGGAGGCGGAAGGGAGGCGAGCGGGTGGAGGCGGATGCAGAGGCGAGCGGGTGGAGGCGAGAGAGACGCCTGTGGGACGACGGCCGACGGGTCAAGGGAGGGACGACGGCTGAGAGAGACAACACGAAGAAGACGGGCTAGGGCATTTCGTGAAGAAGACGAGAGAGACAACACGATTTTGGATTTTTTTTGGGAGATTTTTAATTAATTTTTTTTAAAACGATTTCTGTTAACTTCTTAACAGAAGAGTATTTGGCGGAAAAAAAAATAAAACTCGGGGACATCACGCGAAATTGGTAAATCTTTGGAACACCAGGCGAATTTCGTCGTACCTCAGGGGTACCAGGCGGAATTTCCGATTAAAAAACCTAGCAATATTTTAGTTCATAGTTAAATATAGGGCTGTTCAAAATTGGCCCGGACCGGACCAGACCGGAAAAGACCGGACCGGTGAAATTCCGGTCCGGTCTCCGGTCCAAGGTTTTCCCTTAATCCGGTCCAAACCCGAAAAAAAAACCGATCCGGACCGGTGGACCGGATTTTAATTTTAATATTTTTTTTTAATTTATATATTTTTTTTGGAGATTTATATGTATTTTTTTATAGATATTTTTTTAAATTTATTAAGTTAGGAGTATATATGTTTTATAGATATTTTTTTTAGATTTTAAATAAGATTTTTTTTTTCAAAATAAAGTCCGGTCCAATCCGGTCTTAGACCGGACCGGACCGGAATCGAACCAGACCGGACCTATTCAGTCAGGTCTGGTCTCCGGTCTATCATTTTCAAAAAATTCGGACCGGATGAACACCTAGTTAAATAATTCAGAACAGATTTGATCCAGAAACCCAGGGACAATAAGACAACACTAAATTTGATGCCTACGAAATCAAATCAAGGATTATAATGAAACAACTAACATCGATCAGCGTATAAAATAAATTAGTATTTGTGTAGATGCTCTATTTATTTGATGAGGCAAGCCCGAAGTCAAAAACATAGAGCATCAAATAATATTCTCCAAAAAAGTATTGATGATTCCTCATTTTCATGCATATGATGACTCGTTAGGAGATACTCCGTAGTTTTGATAATACAAATGACATTCTTATCAAAGTAACAAGTATGTTCAAGACGTCACCACCAATAAAAAAGTTTCATCATACACTTTACCTTCAATGTAAAAATAATTTAACATGTTCATATAAGTATATAACAGTACTATACCTTCAAAGTTGCAACATTATTATCCATAGTTAAAACTAGGGGTGAGCACGGGCCGACGAACCCGAAACCCGAATCGAATCCGAACCCACATGACTTCGGTTCGGGTTTCGATCTGACCTTTTTAGCATTTCGGATTTCGGGTCGGTTCGGATTCGGTTCGGGTTTTAGTGCATTTTTACCATTTTTTCCCCTTCAGGTGCTGTTTAGCCCGAACCCGAATCGAAGTTCGGGTTCGGTCTTCAGTTCCATATTTTTTGGACTTTTCGGGTTCGGTTCGGGTCGGATTCTGGCCCGTGCTCACCCCGTCTTGTTCAAGACATGTTCGTAAATAAAAAACAATCTAGATAAAGTGATAAATATCCATTAGTCACCAAAAACTTACCCTTGTCCACCGTCCTACTAATCAATTAGCCAAAAAGATCTGAGATTTTTCATAACACCCCACTAACTAAACACACTATTAACTAAAGTTAATACAGTACTTACTAAAATGATGCTAGCTAAATATATTCACCCTTCATCATACCACTACACGAGCCATTTCTCCAAAAGTAAACATTCTTTTTGACAAATCAAATTCATCCTCCGCCTTTGGGGCAAATTTGGTTTCACCGCGTCTGGCAATTATCAAACATTTAAAACAACAGAAACTACCTAATTGATGAACTAACAATGCAGCTTTACTTCGTCATTATTTAGAATCTATACCTTTCTTATTATCATCCTTAATCATACACCAATATTGAATATAAAAGCAGAAATATAAAAGATCGAGTATATATCAAACTTTATAGACATCCTTGCATCCTACGCAGATTCACTGTGAATTTATAATACATCGTCCAATTATTCACCTCCCTAGTTAGCGTTATTTCCACTACAAAATGGGATAAATCCCTCTTTTTACATTTTATATATGAAAAAACATATGTCCGTTTTTATTGTCAGAATTCTGTTAAGGAGAGTTTCCTCTGATACTCTGACGATAACGGAGATGGAGGTTCTAACGGCGGCGGTGGCGCCCTCAATCCCTCAAAGTATTCCCTGACGTCAAACCCTCCCCGCTTCACCATCTCCGTCAGCACATCCTCATCCTCCGTTGACGGAACGAACGGCGGCCGTAACACCTCCGTTATCAGGTCCCACCTCAACCCGCTAAAAAACTCGTGCCTTCTAATCTCCTCCGCGCCTCCATGGTACCCGAGCCTCCTCACCGGATCCTTCTCCAACAGCCGTCCGATCAATTCCGTCAGAGCCGTTCGTTCCCCGACGATCTCCGGCTCCTTCACTAGAACGTTTCGGAACGTTTCTTTCCTGTTCTTCCCGCGAAACGGCGTTTTGCCGTACAGCATCTCGTAGGCCAGAACCCCAAGGGCCCACCAGTCAACGGCGAACTCGTGGCCTTCGCCGCGCACAACCTCCGGTGAAACGTACTCCTCCGTACCGACGAACGACTTCGACCTCTCCCCGTCGCCGACGAAGCTCACGCGCCTCCGGTTCATCGGCGATACACGCGCCGACTTGCTATCGGGCCCCGATAAGAACAATCGGGCCATGAAATTCCTCCTCTGTTTCGGATCGGGCCCGAGTCTCTCGGAACCGGATATTGATCCGACGGAGGAGCTACGGGAGAGGCGGCGAGAGAGGTCGAAATCGGTGAGGGTGACGTGGCCGGAGCTCTGAATCAAGACGTTTTCCGGCTTGAGGTCGCGGTAGACGATCCCGGTGCAGTGGAGGCGGTCGAGAGCGGAGAGGATCTCGGCGAGGTAGAATCGAATGGCGGCGGGGCTGAAGACCCGATCAGGTTGATGGTGGCGGAGGGCGTTGAGGTCGCCGCCGGAGCAGTAAGGGACGGCCCAGCCGGTAAAGTTGTGGGAGCGGAAGGAGCCGATGAGAGTGGGGAGGAAAGGGTGGGGTGAGAGAGTGGAAAGGACGGTGGTTTCCCAGGCGGCGCGGCGGTCGGCGCCGGCGGAGGATTTCTCGACGACTTTGAGCGCGAAGAAGGATTGGTGAACGACGTCGTATGATAAGAAGACGGTTCCCATGGCGCCTTTGCCGAGGACTTTGAATGCTCTGATGGAATCGAGGTCTAACTGCCTTGGATTCGAAACTGTATTTTGGAATCTGTCCATTGTTAACGGCGAGAGGAGATATTTGTGGGGAGTGAAGGGATGGAGTTGGTGCATTGGTGTTATATAGGCGTAGACATGAATTAATGTGTGAGGGAAGCGGATTTTGCAAGGGAAAAAGACCAAGTGTGCGTGGGATTTTCCGTATATTAATTATTTTTCATTTTTATATAGTGGAATTTAGGAGAGGATTGGCTCAACGAATTTTTTAAATATACGGTACGCTTCGACCTACGCGATGATTTGTGCACCTTCGAGCCTGATTATGCCACGTTGTCAAATTGAGATTCATCCGAGGGTGTAGAGACATACGTAAGAAGTAAGAACGGGTTAAGTTAAGAATAGGTAAAAGTAGATTGGACATGATCTTAAATTTACGGCTGTCCGGAAATTTTTTATTTCAGGTTTTACGGTCCAAATCGGTTAAACTATAATTTTTTTTAAAAGGTTTAAAATATGTTCGAACTTAATTTTTACGCTTCGGACCGTAATTAAACAATTTAAATATAAAAATTATAAAATCCGGTCTTTTTGGATCGTATCGATCCGATCCACAATCCATACATCAAATTTTTTACGATTCGCCCATCCTTAGGTTAAGTAGGCCATGAATCCATGATACTGTTGTGCTAAGAGTAGAGTATATTTTACGTTCATTAACTAGCATAATGTCCGTACCATGTACCGATTAAAGTTATTTTTTTTTTCTAAAATAGCTTTATTAATTATTAAAGAATTTTTTCGGATACTATTAGTCCTATTATTGCTAATATATTCGATATGATAAAATAAAATTTTAAATATGTTATCAATATAGTAAAATTTAATTATTATTTTATATATCTAAAATTATCTTATACTATATTTTTACTTTTAAATATAGACTACCACTACTACTTTTTTTTGAGGATATTTTTCTTCTATAAAAATATTTTTTCTTCTATAAAGATATGAACCTCATTTATATATAGCTTCTTTATTCTAGAAATAAATTGAACTCTTTTGTTAAAAGTATTTATTTTTGAATAAATCTATTAAATGACACTAATTATGGTTTGATAAAACTTTTTTCAATATATGCTAAAATAATTTTAGAAACAACCGTGCCATGCACTAAAATAATGTACGTAATTCTCTGATGGAATAACTTCTTATAATATAAGCTCCATTAATTTTAGAAACAACATTGATATGAATGTTTTAATATAATAAGATATTATATTAAAATATGTATCTTAAACGTAAGATACTTATTAAGAGTTTGGATCATATGCGGAGCACTCTTCCCGTGCGGACGTGCGGAGCATGCACTTTAGGGCCTTATTTGTGCACTTTAATGTCTTATTTGTGCACTTTTTCAAAAAAAAAATCTTTTACAAATTGTTTTCCAAGCATTTTTCAAAATTTTTGCAAAAGTGCACAAATAAGGCTCTAAAGTGCACAAATAAGGCCCTATAGTGCATGTCCGCACGTCCGCACGGGAAGAGTGCTCCGCACCGGAACCGCACTCTACTTATTAAATTGTCATACTTTATATTATTTGATTTCAGTTGTTGCTCGGTTAGGATAAAATATTTAAAATGCATTTTTTTCCTATAATTATTCAAATTATACTCTTAAAGTATGTATTTTTAATATAATAATTATTAGATTATCTTCTTTTTACCAAAAAATGATTATCTTCTTTTTACCAAAAAAGGAAGATAGACGAAATTATTATTATTAGATATTATCTTCTTATTTAATATATAATAATTAAGGATTTAATATTATAATATTTTTTGGGTGGGCTGAATGAAGTGGCGGATGAGGTGCCATAGCTCAGAGGTCGACACATAGACGAATTAAACGTGGTGACGACACGTATGCGAATTGAACGTAGACTTGGCATGTAGAAAATAGGCTTCTGCTTTATAGTATACGTAGATTATAAGCAAGAGCAAAAAAATTAGGGTATTGTTAAACACACCCATAACTTTTTATTTATTTATTTATACCCAGTATATGTATGTGGGATGCACATACATATACACAGACATATGTATGCAAAACGCATATGCGGATGCATATGAATTAGTAAACCATATACTTACGTATGCGCACAATGCATGCGCACACATATGTATGCGCACTACACATGCATACACATACACACTAGTTGAAAACTAAACTTAACTGCATGATACATTATTTAAATTGAACGAAAATTTGGATACGGCGTAAATAGTTGGACGGAAAATTTTGAATGTTTTTCTCTAAATTTCTCTATATATACATACTCATCATCTCTATACATACATACTCATATATATATATATATATATATATATATATATATATATATATATATATATTCATTATGAACCCTGTTAATAATGATTGTTCCGGATATTTTATTCGAATGAGGTAAGTTAACTATGTTTATACTATTCTACAACTTCATGATAAGATTAGTTACTTCTATATATATTATAGTATAATAACTCTCATTTTATCATAAGAGTTTTAATGTAATTCCTATTTTGAGAATAATAATAAAGTTTATGATAGTTATTTTATTTCTCTAAAAAGAAGAATAATTTAAACAACCTTAACTTAAGTTAAAAATTATGTCTTGAATAATTTTTTTTTGGTACAAATTATTATAAGGTTACATTAATATAGTATAAATGTGTTAAACAAGTAGGATTAAGTTTATAAAATAAAGCTTGGAAACTTTATTATAATTTATTAAGGAAACAAGGGTAAATGTGCCACAAATGGGAAAGTTGGGGCAACAATTGCAAATAACCTCAAAACATGAAGGGCTGACCGTAATTAAGGAAAAATGGATTTAATTTCCAGCCATTTTCCCCTCTTCTAGAACCTTAGTTAGGGTTCTCTTAAATTAGTTGAAATTCGACCAAATCTTTGTTGAATCAGTTCGTTCAACGAACCCATATTGTTACCAAGTTAATTATCTAGTAAGACCCTAAGTTACTAGATGTAATTAGCATCGATTTCAATTGGGTTCATCCAGAATAGTGAGAGATGCGTTTTGGCGCTTGAAATTCGAATGGAACAAATTCGATTCGATTCGATCTGCTAAGAGTGATTTGGAGTAGTATCCAATCATAACCAACGAAGATATCATTTCCCCCATATAAATTGGACCCTAAACAAGTCAATTGCTCATCCAAACAATCAAAGCCTTCCAATGCTATGTTTTCCGCATCCACTGTTAGGCTGAATTTTCCGACTCCGGTTGTCTTCCTCCACCGCCACCGGTCATCTTCGGTGATATCCCACTTCGCCACGAGTCCATAGCCGCCGACCCTGCTCCGTTTGGACCACGAACGAACCCGTACGAGCCCTCCGAATCCAAGATCGAGGAGCCTCTGTTTTTGGGTGGTGTTGTTTGCTGTTGTTGTTGTTGTTGTGGTGCTGTGCTTTTTGCTGGTGTCCACTGTTCGTGCATTGGTTGAACAAACAAACTCAAAGGTAATCAATTGCTCCTTTGATTCTAATTTATATGTTGTATGTATATGTTAGATTAGTCGTGAATTAAATTCACTAATCATACTACTACATATACTGCATATATGTATAAGTCAACCATCAAATATTAGGGATGAAGTATTAGCTTTGATTGAATATATATACATCATTCGTATATATATGGTAGCAATGTTCTAAAAATCCCGGCTTAGGGCCGCCTAGGTGTGAATAAGCTTTCGATGTTGTGGAAGCAGCAACATATGATGAGATGACGGATTATTAGAACATAGTTTTGGATTATGCTTTGTAAAATAAAACCCATAATAAAATATCAAACTCTATTAGAACATCGTTTTATAAACATTAATGGATTTCAAAAAATATAATAAACTAATAATATGGATTAGGCATTAATTCGACTAGGCCCCGCCTAGTCCCCGCCTAACCGCTAGGCCTCCCTCATTGCTCATAGCCCGTCTAGGACTTTTAGAACATTGTATGGTAATAAGATACTATTTTGCTTCTCTACATATATATATATCATATATACCATATATACCATATATACTACCATCATCTTGTATATATACATGTTGGATTGTTGTACGTGAACGTGGTTGGACATGTAGTGTGAAGGTTGTTGAATATGTACTGTGCATAGGTTATGATCCAGCATATTAGATTTTTTTTTTTGCTTAATTTAGATTAAGCATGATTTGGGTGTTTAAATAAGTTAAAATAATAGATATTATTTTAATTTGATAAAGAAAATAATATTGTATTATTTATAACCACAAAAAATAATCAACGGTTAGAATTTATAAATATTATTTATAAAATTATCGAAATGGTTCACGAGTTAATCAAAATAAATTGACTAATGGTAATTTATTATTAGGTATATCTCGGAACCGTTATTGAATCAGAATTGAAGCATAAATCAAGCCGTGAGTTAGAACCGACATCCATTGTTACGCCGTTTTAACGTCAAAACGATCTAAGGCAAGTGACGGTTCTCTCTTGTAATTTATTCCATATTCATCTTAATTGACAATGAATCGATTGTGCTATTAAGTTGGGATAAATATTATTAAAAATTTCGTTTGAGAACTTGTGTATTAAGTTGGTGAGAAATGAACCTTATATATATTAGGTTGTATATTTACTAGCAACGACCCTCATATATATCTATATATTATTATTATTATTATTATAAGGTGCTAGATGAACTTTGGTGTGGATTTGGTGTGGACTTGTTTGCTTAGTTAGCACGAGTATTCGTAGGACCGCTATATACCTTGTGAGGTTTAGCAGTTTCCTTATAACTTGGTATTAGGATAATTATTTCCCTAGTACTTTTGGTCATGACCTACCCTTATTCGAATATAAGTGGTGGTGCACTTAGCTAGTGCCGTTATTCGGGATTCGTCCCATGCAATATCTCGTAATGAGATTGATGTAGATTAAAAGCCTTAACGTAATACACGTTTTGAAATTAAATAAGATAAGAGCTTATATGCACATAATTAATATATTTCGGGCGAGAAGTACAATGTGGAACCCGCTCGGGCTTTTGTCTATGAAGGTCCTCTTACCAATATGAATTTGCACAACACGCATGCGGTGAGGTTGGTTAAGGACCCGATTATTCAAAAAAGTTATTTTTAGAACTTTGTGTGATAATTATAAATGTTCCCAAACAAACATACATAATTCCTATAAGACTCAATTCATTGGAGTCTTCTTTTGGATCATACCTCTTCATTCATTTTAGTGAGAGTATTCCGGTTATGTCATCCACCGAGTTTTATTTGAGAGACAATGATAGTAACTGGATACAATCACACATAACCTTTTCTGTTGTACCCTTGTTTAGTCTTTCAATAGACTAACCAACCTTTCTCTTTCCTTGCATGGTTGGCTGGTGTCATCCGTCTCATACATCACATCAGGTAATTCTTCCCAAATTGAAGAAGCAGGACGTCAACGTTGAAGGCATCTGTTTTAGTATTTTAATATTTGTTTACAATAAGGTGTAAGATCATGTTTATGAAATCTTGACATTTTTATTAAGTCTTCCACTGTTACTTTTGATACATTATTTGGTTGCCATTTTACGCAACGTCGTTGTAAGACATTTTGAATTATTTATGTAAGTTCTGTATTATTTACATTGCGATTAATACTGTAAGCCTTGAGTGATTTTGGATATGCGTTCCGAGGTCACTGGCGGTAATATTTCTATGGTAATTTTGGGGTGTTACAATTATGATAGCAGAGCTAAAGGTTTTAAAACTCAAAACTTTTAAACCGTTTTGTATTTATTTGAGTTTTATAAAACAAAAACTTGGTGTGGAAATTTTCTTTAGACCTTAGGTACGACTAGGATACAAAATGTCTTTAAAAAGGTTTTATATCACAATTATTTGGTGGGGGTTATTTTAAAAGTATAATATTAAAATTCCTACAAAGGGTTTGAAATGGAAGACAAGGTCGAGTTTAAAGACGAATCAAGTTTGGATTAGTAGTTTTGTGTGATTTTGGTTTTTAAAAACTTCTGCCAGCAATAGTAGTTTCATCTACTCATGCCTATTTATAGAAAGTATAATTTCTATATTTGAAAAGTTCTGACCTTTCCTTATCTCTTTTCAGACAATCATTTTCACTAGAGCTCAGCTCAAAGCCTTGGAGAAATCTTAGACCGCTCCAACATTCAAGTCCGAGCCTGATTCTGTTGCTGCTGTCAAGAATGACAGCCCTGTGGTGCATTTCACCTCGCCGAGGGTAGCTGTGGAGGATATAGTGGTAGTTGAGACCACTGAGGAGGAGGATCCGAGCGAGGACCCTGAGTACGAGAGTGAAGGAGAAGGGCAAGTGCAATCCAAGCGGTCCCCTCTCCCGGAGGCCACATATGAAGAGTATCCGATTGAGGATCCTGACTATGTGAGTGAAAGGGAGTAGGTTCATCCGGAACCAGCTCAGCTGTCCGACTCCGAGACGACACCGTTCTCACCTTGTTCTCCTGCCACATATGAGGCCAATGGATTTCCCAATGCTGAGTGGGAGGAATACGACCCGAGGACACCTCCAATGGATTTGGTTTCTTCTCCAATTTATTCTCCTACTGAACCCCAAGAAGTCCGATCACTCAGGAGACACTGAGTGGGATGAGTCCTTCAGAGGCTTGTCGCTTTGTCGAAGAAATGACTGAGCGGACGAGAGCGACGACTCGACCTTGGGAAGCCTACTTTTCTTTTGGCAACACTGTGCCTCAACAGATTAGAGTGAGCACCCAGTTGCTAGAGGAGCATATGGAGGGGTGGATGGAGTCCTTGGACGACACAAGGGAGAAGGCTTATAATCTCGAGTCGATTCTCAATCATCTGCTGGGAACTATCCAGGCGTTGTTGCAAAAACATAGACCAGGCCAGGAAGCTGAAATACCCCAATTCAGGGCCGCGTTTAAAAACCTTAGAGCTCCAATCTGGGTTTATGGACAAGTTCTGCTATCCACCAGTGCCACCTGAGGGGTTGAGTGATCCGAAGCTTAAGGAACCAAAGAGACCAACAGAAGAGTCGGGGGAAGGGCAAGCAACCTCCGAAGAAGAGGACTATATCGGCTAAGGCATATAGAGACCTGTTTCAGGACCCTCAAGAAGCAGTGACTTGTAGTGTATTAGTTGTTTTCCTTTCTAGCGTTTCTATTTTGAACAATAATGAAGCAGTAGTCTCCTGATGTTATTTCATTTTTGAACCTCTTGGGTTGTCGTTTGAATTGATTTTGGTGTGTTTCTTTAATAATAAGTGGCAAGTTTATTAGATGGCTATCTTAAATTATTGCATTTAAGTATTTATTACTAATAATATAATATTTGATTGGAGTATATCTAAAAAAATGTAAACGCAACCAGATGGTGAACACTAGGAATACCGCTCATCAAGAAGCTGGACCGAGTAACGCCTCTCAGATCTAGATAAGGAGTGTAGCTAATCAGGAAGATGAAACTGGGTCTGGATCCCACAATAACCCATGCGTGAATGTTCCACCCAAAGTTAACCCTTAGGTAGGACGGGAAAGAGTGCAGATACCTCATGTTGCTCCGGTTGTCTTCGATGCTGCTGCTGTTGAGGCAATCAAATAAATCGTGATGCAAGCTGTCACGGAAATGGTGAGGCCAAGGGTTCAACAAGCCCATGGAAATCCTGCTCCTCATGTTATTCTTGATATTGAGGAGTCGATGAATATTGCGCCTCCCTCGCATGTTCAGAGAGATGGAGGAAGCTATGGTTATGCGTTGAAAGCGATCAATTACATGAAGCCCGATTCATATGACGGTATTGGTGAACCCGTCAAAGTGGCCTACTAGTTCTTGCACATGGAACGACTGTTCAGGAAAATTGTTTGCACATAAGCTGAGAAGGTGCACATTGCCTCGTTACAATTGAAAGATAGGCCTAGTGAATGGTGAGAGAGCACGAGATTAGCTGATCATCCCGAGCTGACTTGGCCTATGTTCAAGACCAAGATGACTCACCGTTTCTTCTCTCGGGCTATGAGGGAAGAGAAGCACAAGGAGTTCCTTTACCCAAGGACTGATGGACTGAATGTGACTGCTTTGGCTGCTAAGTTCAACCACCTACTGTATTATGCAGGGACTGAGGTGGCTACTGAGGTGCAGAAGATCTAGAATTTGCATGAGTGGATGAACCCATATATTAAGCCATTGATGGTGCATCATGGCTGTACTACGCTGAAGTAGTATGTGGATGCTGCTTATAAACTGGAAGTGACTCTGGAATAGTCAACAAAGAAGTGTAACCGAAAAAGGTTAGTGAGTAACAATTAGCAAAATGGGGGATTCAAGCGGCCAACTCCACCATCAAATTTTTCTAAGTCTAGTCGACCTAAGACTAAGACGATCAGTCAGTTCTACACAACGTTCGGGTCAGAGTAAGGGATTTGTTAAGTGTTATAACTGTGGGACACCTGGACATAAGAGCAATGATTCCACGAAAGGGAAGAGAACTCGCTTCACTTGTGGGAAGGAGGGGCATTTGCATTCTTTTTGTTCCAAGCGAAGACATCAGGAGGGTGAATCCTAGCAAGGGTCTATTAGCCATAACAACCGACCTCAGCAAAGGCCTGTCGGGACTGCTAATACTGCTATGCAGTCGAATGCTCAGAACAAGGGGAATGCTCCAGTTGCATCGGGTAGTCAGGGTCAACGACTGTATGAGATGCGTGAAGCCGACGGATCAAACACTCATGTTACATAAGGTACTTTATACCTACATTCTACGTCAGTTTGCATATTATTTGATTCTGGTGCTATGCATTCTTTTGTTTCAGAGAATTGTGTGAGTAAGTTAGGGCTTAATTGCAATGAAGCTTGTGAACCATTTATGGTGAATCTTCACAATGGGGAACATTTAGTAGGAACCAAGCGGTTGTCGGAATTTTCAGTGACCATTCAAGGTCGGAAGTTCGAAGTTGACTTGATCTGTATAGCCATGACTCTACCAGCTCAGAATTGTGTTATTTTATAACCATAAAAAATCAACAATTAGATTTTATAAATATTATTTATAAAAGTGTTGAAATGGTTTATGAGTTTATTAAAATAAATTGACTAATGGTAATTTATTTTTGGGTACATCTCGGAACCGTTATTGAATCGGAATTGAAGCATAAGTCAAGTCGTGGGTTAGAACCGACATCCGTTGTTACGCCGTTTTAACGTCAAAACGATCTAAGGCAAGTGGCGGTTCACTCTTGTAATTTATTCTATATTCATCTTAATTGACAATGAATCGATTGTGCTATTAAGTTGGGATAAATATTATTGAAAATTTCGTTTGGGAACTTGTGTGTTAAGTTGGTGTGAAATGAACCTTATATATATTAGGTTGTATATTTGCTAGCAACGACCCTCGTATATATCTATTATTATTATTATTATTATTATTATTATTATTATTATTATTATTATTATTATTATTATTATTATTATTATAAGGTGCTAGATGAACTTTGGTGTGGACTTGTTTGCTTAGTTAGCACGAGTATTCGTAGAAACGCTATATACCTTGCGAGGTTTAGCAGTTTCTTTATATCTTGGTATTAAGAGGATTATTGCCCTAGTACTTTTGGTCATGACCTACCCTTATTCGAATATAAGTGGTGGTGCACTTAGCTAGTGCCGTTATTCGGAATTTGTCCCATGTTGTATCTCGTAATGAGATTGATGTGGATCAAAAGCCTTAACGTAATACACGTTTTGAAATTAAATAAGATAAGAGCTTGTATGCACATAATTAATATATTTCGGGCGAGAAGTACAACACGGAACCCGCTCTGATTTCTGTCTATGAAGGTCCTTTTACCAATCTGAATTTGCACAACACGCATGCAGTAAGGTTGGTTAAGGACCCGATTATTTAAAGAAGTTGTTTTTAGAACTTTGTGGGATGATTATAAATGTTCCCAAACAAACGTAAATATTCCTATAAGACTCAATTCATTGGAGTATTCTTTTGGATCATACATCTTCATTTGTTTTAGTGGGGGTATTTCAGTTATGTATCGTCTACCGAGTTTTATTCGAGAGACAATGATAGTAGCTGGATAAAAACACATAGAACCTAGTCTGTTGTACCCTTGTTTAGTCGTTCATTAGACTAACTAACCTTTCTCTTTCCTTACATGGTTGGTTGGTGTCATCCGTCTGATACGGCACATCAGGTTATTCCTCCCAAATTGAAGAAGCATGACATCGACGTTGAAGGAAGCTGTTTTAGTATTTTAATATTTGTTTACAATAAGGTAAGAATACATTAACTTGATCGATGGAGCTCTGATACCAGTTGATCCGAATCGACCCTCGAAAGTGCCTCTTCGTCAGGATCTCAATCGTGACCAAGTTAGCAAACCACCTCGCTCGCGCGTAGCCTTTGATCCACTCGAGGCTAGGACTCAACTCCAACGTATTGATGGCCGAATCAATGGAACCAACCTTAACCGTTTTAAGGTTATCGTGGCGAATCCAATGTTGAAGTTGCGAAGGCAACGTGATGCCTTTGAATGATTCAAACAAACGAAATGGGAGCATAGGGTTTAATGAGGAGAAACACAACTTCATTTAAACTCAAGCTAAACATAAAATAGAAATGAAACATATGAGGGCTTATATAGTCTTACAAGTGCGGCCATGGACCGAGCATGTTAATGGGTTGACACTCTCACATGAGCTGCGCATATGCCCAAAATAACAATACCAAAAACAGAAATAGAAAGTCTCAAAATAGAAATGTCTAAACAAATAACCTCAAAATGCAAAAGTGTAGGAAACGTAGCGTCGGGGCGCCAGTCCAACGCCGATGGGAAAGGCAACGAGCACTGGGGCGCCAAGCGCCAAGGCAAGTGTCGTTGGGACGACATCGAGCACCAGGTGCGAAGCGCCACTGTGGTTCCACTAGGAGTGGCACTGGGCGTCACTGAGGTGTAGTGTCCTCAGGGGGCGAGTCCTCGAGCGTCACCAATGTCACCAAGGGCGACGCCGAGGTGGTGTCAATTCTTGCGAGTGTCCGATTGACCAAGGACTGTGTGGCTCGAGTGATGGCACGAGCGCGTGACCTAGTCACTGGACTGGTGGACCTGACGCTCATCATCTCATCTTCATCCTTCGCCATCTAGGTCTCATGACTACGTCTCTCATTCAATATTGTGAGGAAATAGCTAGAGTTTGTGTCAATGGATTTGATGTGTTTGATTTTTTCTTGTTGACCCCAATGATTTTTATGAAAGGTTAAAGAACATACTTCTTGTTTATTAATCTATTTTGTTTCATGATAAGGTTTTGATGTGGTGAGTTAATGACTAACGTTTGTATAAAAGATAACTCTTCTTCAAGGTATGGTGGTCATTACTACGTCCATGTTTTTTGCATTGTTAGGGTGATATGATGGTGTCCATGAAGAAGGCCCTGACGCGTCAAGATGTGAAGACATGAATCACTACCAACGTTGTTAAATGAAGTGGATATGGAGAAGACCGTCATATGGAGCTGCAATGATTGAGCGTCAAGCGACACAATTGAGAGGATATTATTTCCTTATATATGACGTGCCCTAATTCTGGAAGACAGTAACAACTGGAAAGAGACCTATGATAGATAAGTTCACACATTAAAGATATAGTTTCCTTGTTCGATATGAGAAAATATGTTCTATCATGTTTGATTTTCTTATCTTAAGATCATATTCCTTGTATGATTATCTCTGGACCCCTTATATATAGAGGGTGCCAAGACCTTGTAAGACATGATCTATACAAGCTATTGCATTCGTAATCTCATACAGATTTACATGAAACAAATTCCTTATTTTCTCTCAAATTACTTGTTCTTTATAGCCTATGTATAATCCTTGACCCCATACTTCACAATCAAAGCGGATAGTGTCACGATACAAAATTTGCCCAAAACAAATGGCGACCTTCTGGGTGCGGGAGTCAAAAAGATTATACTTTCTTTCCAACCAAAAACACCACAAAACGCATGATGTCCAACGAGAGACAAACCACCAATGACGTCCTCATGTCTGAAGACGTCGCCATCACAACCACGGCAAACCTTCCTCAAAATCCATTCGACCAAGTCGGGCCTAGAGGTCCGGGGGATCAACATACCACCGACATGGCAGAACTTCGCAAAAAGATGAAAGCTATGGAAGAGTCACTGGCCACCCAGAGGACTTAATCCGAAGCATTGATCCAAGAGGTTCTAAAGGAGAATGAGGCATTATGCTCTTTAAACACACCGATGGCACCACCGACACCACGTTCCCAACTCCAGTATGTCCGCGGAGACAACACCATCCGACTCCTTGATCTCGAGTCCATTGTCGTCAACCCGTCTTTCTCTACTCTAATTATGATGCCATCAGCCGATGTTGGGGGATCTCTCCACCCACCAATGATGAAGACCAACCAGGGCATCCGTGCCCCAGAGACATCCGATCCAATGGAGACAATACCAATAGAGTTTTCGATGACGTCATTAAGCGGAAGTGGCTCAAAAAGCTTAGATCTTTAGACGAGAGGTTCGCCCAAATACCAGGGGTACCTAGGCCCATAAACGAGGAAGGTGATGACTATTGCACCGACTCACCCTTCGTCGACACCATTGCTCATGTTGAGATTCCTAAAAAGTACGCGGTCCCAAACATGTCGTCATATGACGGGAAATCGGATCTCGAGGAGCACGTCCTACTGTACAAGCAAAGGATGATGACAAGGACGATGCCCAAACACTTGAAAGAAGCCGTGATGTGCCAGTTGTTCGAATCTAGTCTGAATGGGTCCGCCTTGACATGGTTCATACACCTGTCAAATGGGAGTATCTCTTCTTTTGCTGGATTGATCAACTTGATCAAAACTTAGTTTGCTAGCAGCCTACGACTTTAGAAACAGTCTAGCGAGGGATGCTCTTAACTAGCTTGATCAAAGGGATGTTTATCTCGCAGTTGCTGAAGGTCTCAAATAAATCCTTGTCATTCTCCAGCCTTTTGGTGTCCTTCAGTGCCTCGGAAAATGGTGCGGGTGGCTTCATCGAATTGAGCGGAGGAAAATTTGGGCGCACATAAGTGTCGTGGACATGAGCGGGCAATTCTGGGGCTTCAGGGAGCAATCCGCAGTCGCGGACATTATTCCGCGGTCGCGGATCATGATGCTCTTCGTACTTCGACTTTTCTTCGGCTTCAGAATGTCCCCCTACTCCAGAAACTTTTCCGCGGTCGCGGAATTCTTCGAAAAAAACACCGCCTTCAGAGACAATTCCGCGGTCGCGGCTGTGTTCTCCGTGATCGCGGAATTCTTTCTATTGCCCTTGAATTTCCTCGTTCTCCATTTGTGTTTCGCTCCTCAGCGTCATTGCGCACACGTTCGCCCTCAGATTTGCTACCATTTGAGATGGTAGTTTTCCTGAGTCCCGGGCCTCCAGGTTGCTCATGGCCAGAGAGATTTGCCCCACTTGCTTCTCCATGTTCTGAATACTAAACCTCATATCTTGATTTTGTTGGACCATAGTGTTGGCCAACGTCGATACGCTCTGAGCGAGGGTCCGGATCATGTCATCACCGGACATAGATGAACTTGAGATTTAGCCTTGAGGTCTAGGGTCATATTGTGCTCTAAATTGTTGTTGTTGACCTCCAGGCTGCTGAGATTGTTGTGGGCGCGATAAGAATTGTGGCGGCCTCTGATGAAACTCTTGATCATCGTGGCCCTGAGGAGGATTCTGCTGGTTTCCATATCTCAAATTGGGGTGATCTCTCCACTCTGGATTGTAAGTGTTGGAGTATGTGTCATATCTTGGTCTAGGAGGATCGAAACCTCCTATAGCGTTCACCTCAGCAGTGGGTTCCTACAGCGTGAGACATGCATCAGTAGGGTGCATCGTGTCATAGCATATCCCACAAGACTTGACTTGCTGTGGGGTGCCCTTCGTCATGAACCTCCTCATCATCTCCTTCATCTTAGCCATCTCAGAAAGTTGTGAGGATGATGGCTGAGAGTCTGCATCCTTGATTGTGTGAGCGCCCTCTCTCTTGTTAAACTGTCTTGAGCCTTCGGATAGCTCAAAGATTATCTCAAAAGCTGCAACAGGCGTCTTGTTTAGAATATTTCCACCACAGGCTGCGTTCACCATCCGACGCTCGTCGTCAAGAAGTCCACCGTACAAATAAAGTACGAGGTCTTGGTCAGAATACCCATGGTAGGGACAGCTAGAAATCAACCTCTTAAACCTCTCGTAGTACTCGTACAACGTCTCAGTGGCCTGCTGTTCGATGTTGCTGATATTCGTCTTCAGGATATTGAGCTTGGTCGCAGGGAAGTACTTCTCCAGGAAGACTTTCTTCATCTTAGTCCATGTATCTATGCTTCCTGGGGCCAAATAATAGAACCAATCATTGGCCGAATCCTTCAGAGAGAAAGGAAAGGCTCTCAGCTTGATCTGGTCCTCAGTAACGCCTCGTGGCTTCATGTTGGTGCAGACGGCGTGGAATTCAGACAGATGTTTATTGGGGTCTTCTCCACTCATTCCATGGAAGTGGGGTAGTAAATGGATCAACCCAGATTTTAGCTCGAAATTCACGCCATCCGCCAGTTCTGGGAAGTGCACAACAAGCGGTTGTTGCTGCAGATTCGGGGCAGTCAACTGCCTCAAAGTCGGTGCTTCTTCAGCCATCTCTATTTGCGTACGGGCTGCTACACGGTGTCTAGAAAGTGTTCTTTCGATCTCTGTATCAAAATCTAACAATGGAGAGTCAGTAGCACGGGTGTGGACCATAAGATAGGTCCACACAAAAGTTGGCACACAAACAAACACAAAGAAAAAATAAAACTTACCTCCCCGGCAACGGTGCCAAATTTGACGGGGCTAAAGTCGTTATGTCTATCAAAGTAATCCTCAAAAACCTAACTAAGTATAGTAGGCAAGCAATGGTCGAATCCCACAGGGAGGTAGTAATCTTTCTAAGTGCAAAAGGTGTATGCCAATAGTAACAAGGGGGGGGGGGGGGTTGGTTTATTTCAATGCAACAAAGTAAATAAAAGCAAAGGTGTAATCAATTGGTGAGAAGTAACTTAGCCAGACAAATATCCACCATTCATTTGATTAGTTGATCCTAGATTATCTCAATTCCTTCCTATGAATATTCATGTCCCTATTCTGAAATAGTTATCAGTCCAACTAGTCCTGGTAACCCTAACTATCAAATGCACAAGAAACTATCAAGATTTAATTCAATAGCAGCAGTAAGCATAGGAATTAACCAGGGTACATGCAACACCAGACAACTCGTCAGCATTTAATACATAATCAATTCTCTTCACAATAAACTAGTCCAACTAGTCCTAGAATATCATGTTTGCTACACAAGATAAGGGATTTCAACTAGAAATATCCAAACCCTAGCAATAGACAATTACTAATATCAACTAGGTGATCATGCCAGTCAAATCAGCAAGAATCAATAGGAATAAACACAAAGAGAAGAGATATAACCAAAGGAAAGGAAATAGAGTTATAATCTCACAACCAAATCAAACGAAGGCTTCAATCGTCGGACTAAGCAAAAGTTGCTTAGTTTTACATAGTCTTGGAACGTAAAAACTCAAAGGGAAAAACTGAACGATATTGTCAACTAGAATTCTCCACGATGAATAATGAAAAAGGCTGCTACTTAAGAAAAGTAAAACCTAGCAAACCTACTTTCCATAAGATAGGAAACAATATCTAAAAGGAAATAGAATAAAATAAAATAAAAGAAATAAATAAAATAAATGAAACTTCAGACGAAAGGAAAAAATCTCGGATCCATGTCCGACAACAGTATCCGCGATCGCGGATAGATTTCCGCGACCGCGGAAAACTCTCTGTGGAAATCTCGCATCATATGTATTGCTGCAATCGCGGCTTTGGCCCCCGCGACCGTGGTTCTTCTCGTTGTTGCTCTCTTCGCCTCGTATTGTTCCGCGACCGCGGCGGTGATTTCTGCGATCGCGGAAAAGCTTCTGTAGCTTCTCTTCAGCTCCTCCTTTGTGGTCTTCTCAAGTGGCTTTTTCCTCCATCTTCTTAAGTCTTCATTTAAGCTCTTCAAAACCACCAAATCACACTTCTTCTTCGCAACTCCATTCTCCACAATTATGCTCTAAACACATCCAAATGGTACCTAAAACTCCGGTAATAACTCCTAGTTAAACCCTACAAAGTAGCGCTGATCAGCAACTCACTTAGGGAGATCACATTGACTACATTACGCGGAGGGGGGGGGGGGACCTTCAAGTCAAGTTCTTGATCATGGATTGCCCATCACTGTTCAACGTCATCCTTGTTTGTCTTAGGATAAACAGAATGAAGGAGGTCTCATCAACGTATCATTAGACCGTCAAGTTTCCCACCAAGTGGGAAGTCCAAGAGATCAAAGGTGAACAGAGACTGGAAAATCCATGAAGCCGACCGTCACCCAGAAGCACATCAAATGGAAGACATCATAGCAATTAATGGACTGCAAGATGCCGACGCAATACATGAAGATGGAGCCCCCTGAATTCGATGAGGTGATCTTAGATCCTAGCAAACCCGGCCACGCCGTGAAGATAGGCGCAAATATGCCCGACGAAATGAGAAAGCAACTAATTGATTTCATGCGATCCCACTCTTAGTGCTTCCCGTGGACACACGAGGACATGACCAACATCAGTCCAAACATGATTGTACACAAACTCAAAATGGATCCTCAACATCCACATGTCAAACAGAAACATAGAAGTTTGCATAAGAAAGGAACAAAGTGATAGATAATAAAGTACGAGTTTTGTTGGAGACCGGCATGATTAGAGAAGCCCGTTATCTCGAATAGCTAGCTAACGTGGTGGTAGTATAAAAGAAGAATGGGAAGTCGAGAGTCTGCGTCGAATTCACCGACCTCAATAAGACCTTTACTAAAGACTCATTTCCACTACCTCAAATCGATGCGATGGTCGACTCCACCGCCGGTCATGGGATGCTCACGTTTATGGACTCGTTCAGCGGCTACCACCAAATTTAGATGAGCCCAGAATATCATGAAAAGACAGCCTTCATCACCAACTACGAAATATATTGCTATAAAGTAATGCCATTTGGTCTTAAGAATGTCGGCTCCACATACCAGAGGCTAGTCAACAAGATGTTCGAGAACCAAATCAGCGACACGAGGGAAGTTTACATGGATGACATGTTGGTTAAGTCAAAGAAGGCGGTGTATCACAATCAACACTTGAGACAACTTTTGAGATCCTAGAGAAATACGATATGAAGTTAAACCCAACTAAGTGCTTTTCCGGGGTCTTATCAGGAAAAAAATTAGGACACGTAGTTACGCAATGGGGGATCGAAGCCAGTCCTGACCAGAATATAGATATTCTTGATCTTAAATCCCTTCGATGTGTCAAAGACGTCCAGAAGTTGACAGACAGAGTCGCCGCTCTATCTCGAAGGTGTCGCACATGAATCACTTATTCTACGACGTCTTGAAGAAAAACAAATCCTTTGAATGGACAATGAACACGAAGAAGCCTTCCAAGAATGGAAAAAGGTACTTAGCCTCTCCACTACTACTTTCAAAACCTAAAAATGGTGAAAGCTTGTACATCTACTTGGCAGTCACGGATATGGAAACAATCGTCATCTTAGTGAAAGAAGATGACGACGATCAGTTGCCCGTCTACTATGTGAGCAAGACGTTGTTAGAAACGGAGACAAGGTATTCACCCATGGACAAACTAATCCTAGCCCTCATCACGGCGTCCATCAAGCTGAAACCTTACTTTGAAGCCCACACTACCAAAGTAAGGACCAACTATCTCATTAAGAGTGTGATGAGCAAGTCAGAGTTATCTCGGAGGATGACGAAGTGGGAAATCCACCTTAGCGTCTATGACGTCCAATACGAGACACGTACAACAATCAAGTCGTAGGCTTTGGGTAGATTTGTGGCTGATTTCAGCTGAACCTATGAAGAGCAGATCGCGGAAGACTTACTGCAAGTTAGCGACACCGTCCTCCTAAAGTGGACAATATACACCAACGACGCTTCCAATCAAAATGGTGTAGGACTAGGGGTTGTCCTAAAATCACCACAGTGGGATAGGATAGCTCAAGCCGTGCGATGGGACTAGGGGTTGTCCTAAAATCACCATTGCCAAGGAGACAAGCGTGAAGAATCTGGAAGTAATCTGCGACTCCATGCTAATTTTGAATCAAATCAACGAAGCCTACGCAGCTCGTGACACGAAGATGACTTTATCTGGAAGTCGTCCGCGACATCATCAAGTGCTTCGACACATTCAACATTAAGCAATTTCCCAAGGACACCAACGCAAAAGCCAACACGCTAGCCAATATAGGGCCCGTCATCGACCCAAGAGAATATCAGAAGATCCTCTTCCTACGCGTAGAGCTGCCCGTCATCAACAAGTGATCCAATGCGCCAATCTTGATGCATGTCAGTTACTCTAACAAATCTAAATCATGGACTACACCATTCTATAATTTGCGAAAGCATGGCGAGTTACTATCCGACAAGAACGAGGCCCGATGACATCGTGCCAAGTCATCATCTTTCGCCATCAAAGATGATATATAGCTCAAGTGGTCCACCACCAGATACTATCTAAGATGTCTTCGAGAAGACGAAGTCCAAAACGTGTTACATGAGCTCCACGATGGAGAATGCGGCAATCACTTTGGTTGAATGAACTTGAAATTGCGCGCCCACACAACATGATATTACTGGCCCACTATGAAGTGAGACACTATCGGCTATGCAAAGAAGTGCGATACCTATCAAAGACATGGACCAGTGTCTCATCAACCATATGAAGATCTGCATCCAATCTCTTTCCCCTTGGCCTTTCTTTAAGTGGGGGTTGGACATTGTCGGAAAACTACCAGTCGCGTTTGGTCAACGTGTTTCAGACTACTTTTCCAAATGGATCGAAGCTAAAGCATTCAAGGAGATCAAAGACTCACATGTCATATCTTTTATAAAAAGGAACATCATGAGCTGATTTGGCATCCATAACACTATTATCTGTGACAACGGGTCACAATTCATAAGCAGTCGAATGTACGAGCTTTTCCAGGACTTGAGCATCAAACTCATCACGTCAACGCCATGCTACCCACAAGCTCATGGTCAAGCTGAATCCAACAACAAAGTTATAATAAACAATCTGAAGATAAGCTTCAAAAGGCAAAAGGCAAAAGGCTTTTGGGCAGATGAATTACCGTCCATCCCGTGGTCAGATCTCACAACTCCAGCAATCGCGATAGGTAAGACACCTTTCTCTTTAGTGTTTAGAAGTGAAGCTATTTTGCCTGTAGAGTCCAGGTCCCCACAACTCGCTATTGTGATGCGTTCCTGCTTGTGAATGTCGGATCGATGATCTTGGGGGGAAGTTGCGCGGGTTGCTTCTGTGGTTGGATGAGTGGAACGCGGTGTTTAGGGCCTTGCGTGAGTAGGAGGATGCGATGTTGGATGGCGGCTCGAGATGTGAGCGAAGCCATAGCGTCGGCAGCGGAGGAGATAGACTCGACAAGATCGAGTGAGAGGTCGTAGCGTCGGCAGCGGGGTTGGATAAACTCGATGAGGATCGAGTGGAGGCCATAGCGTCGGTAATGAGGTTGGATAAACTCGATGGGGATCGAGTGAAGGCCGTAGGGTCGGCAGTGGAGGAATGAGGATGCGAAGTAAGAATTTGAGGTGACGCCGATCTAAGAGATTGGAGGCAAAAGCTCTCGACAAATAGTCTTAGATTAAAATGAAGCGTAACCTAATACAGAAGGCCGAGTTGACCTTTTATAAGAGATAGCGGGACTCAGATGGGCCGAGTCTCGCTTAATGGGCTAGCCCACGCGACACGCGTGGAACACATGCCTCGAAAAGAAATAACTAATAAAGCATTAATGTTCTAAAATGACAAAACACTGAAAGATCGCGTTCACTTGATCGTGGAGAGTGTCTTGATAGAGAACGCGTTCTCTAGACTTGGTTGGATGCTTCTGAGGGAGAACGCAGTCTCTTGCGTTCCTTGGCTTGCGACGACGCGGACAACCATGGATTGTGTCGCGTTGGCGATTGCTTTTACACGCGATCTTGTTATTGGACCTTCTGAGCGAATGCTCATAGCTTCCTCTTCCTCCGTGGCAGTCATTGTGGGTAGGAGCGCATCACCCTCCCCCACTTGGCTGTGACGCGTCCCCGCGTCACCATCATCGAACTCTGGCTCCACATATGGTTCCAAGTCGGCGACGTCGAAGGTCACGTGGATACCGTAGTCTGGTGGAAGTGCGATCTCGTATGCGTTATCTCCAATGGCCTTCACAACACGGAACGGCCCATCACCGCGTGGGGCCAGCTTGGATTTGCGCTTAGCTGGAAAACGGCCTTTGCGAAGATGCACCCATACCAAGTCGCCGAGAGCAAATATAACGCGGCGGCACCCACAGTTGTGCTGTGTGGCATATTGATCAGCGCGGCGTTGCAGCTGCTCCCGAGTTCTTTGATGCAGTTCCTTGATCATCGCGGCGCGGTTGGCCGCACTAGTGTGCTCATTGTCCTTCAGAGGCCACGACAGCATGTCTAGCGGAGTCATTGGGTTTCTTCCATAGACCACCTCGAACGGGGTGAGCTTTGTCGCGGAGTGCCTGGACCTGTTGTAAGAAAACTCAACAATTGCAAGTAAGTCTTCCCAACGCTTTGGGTTGGATTTGAGCATGGTCCTAAGGAGGGCTCCTAGGGTTCGATTGGTCACCTCAGTTTGGCCATCTGTTTGTGGGTGGTAGCTAGTTGAAAACAAAAGTTTGGTACCCAACTTTTCCCAAAGTGTCCTCCAGAAAAGGCCTACGAATTTGGTATCGCGATCACTCACGACAGACCTAGGTATCCCATGCAAACGGACCACGTTGTCAAAGAACAACACGGTAATTTCACTAGCATTGTGTGTGGTTTTATACACGATGAAATGGGCCATTTTTGAAAACCTGTCCACAACAACAAAGATAGAGTCTTTACCCTTACGAGAGAGAGGCAAACCGGTGATGAAGTCCATGGAAAAATCTTCCCAAGGGCCTAATGGGATGGGAAATGGCGTGTAGAGACCATAGGGATGGGAACTAGACTTTGCGCGTTGACACGTGACATAACTAGTACAATAGAGTGTCACCTGAGTGGTCATGCGCGGCCAAAAGAAATGCTCACGAAGAGCAGCTAGAGTCTTGGTAACCCCAAAATGACCGCGTCTTTCATTGGCTTCTTGAATGAGGAGTTTCCTAATGGGTGAGCTAGGAATGCACAGGCGTCCGACTTTGTATAGATACCCCTCATGAAAGACATACGTCTCAAACTCGCGGTCCCTAAGGCAGTGCTCTACAATTGGCTTAAAGAATGGATCAATCAAATATAACTCTTTAATCAACGTGAAGCCAATAAGTTTAGATTGAAGATGAGTAAGGAGAACATACCTGCGAGAAAGGGCATCAACGACCACATTCACCTTACCTTTTTTATGCACAACGACGTAAGGAAACATCTCCATAAATTCTACCCAACGAGCATGGTGGCGGCTTAGGTGGGCTTGACTCTTCAGATAGCTGATGGCCGCGTGGTCTGAGTGGATCACGAACTCGCGTGGCCAGAGATAGTGTTGCCATGTCTTGAGTACGCGGACAAGAGCGTAGAGCTCCTTGTAGTAGGTGGGGTAATTCAAAGTAGCCCCTGTGAGCTTCTCCCTGAAGAACGCGATGGGCTTTTTCTCTTGGTGGAGCACTCCACCAATCCCCACATTCCACTTCAAAGTGCGACGCGTCACATTCCACTTCAAAGTGCTTGGTGAAGTCTGGGAGTTGAAGTAGCGGCGCGTTGCACAAGGCCTCTTTCAACGCGTTGAACGCGTGATTGTGGGTCTCCTTCCAATTCACCACGGCACCTTTTTTTGTGAGCTCATGGAGAGGCGCTGCGATGGAACTGAAGTCGCGAACAAATCTTCTGTAGAAGCCTGCCAAGCCAAGGAAGCTTCTAACCATTGTAGGAGTTGTAGGTGTTGGCCAATCTCGAATGGCCTTCACCTTGTCTTCATCTACGCGGAGCCCATCTTTGGAGACCACGTAGCCCAAGAAGTTGGTAGTGTCGGATGCAAAATGACACTTGCCAAGGTTGGCATACAAGTGTTCGCGTCTCAAGCACTCTAACACAAGCCTAAGGTGCTTTACATGATTTTCTAAACTACGCGAGTACACTAGAATATCATCAAAGTACACTACAACAAATTTCCCCAGAAATTCCCTCAACACATGGTTCATGAGCCTGATGAACGTGCTTGGCGCGTTGGTGAGACCAAACGGCATGACTAGCCATTCATAAATCCCATATTTGGTCTTGAACGCGGTCTTCCATTCATCACCCTCTTTCATGTGAATCTGGTGATAACCGCTCTTCAAGTCAATCTTTGTGAAGTAGATTGCGCCGTGCAACTCATCGAGCATGTCGTCGAGGCGCGGGATAGGGTGCATGTACTTCACTGTGATCTGGTTGATGGCGCGACAGTCGACACACATGCGCCATGAGCCATCTTTTTTTGACACTAGGATCACGGGGACCGCACAAGGGCTTAGAGATTCCCTTACATAGCCGTGATCCAGAAGTTCTTGCACTTGGCGCTGTAGCTCCTTGGTTTCATCTAGTCCAGCGCGATAGGCAACGCGATTTGGCAGAGAGGCACCAGGCACCAAATCAATTTGGTGCTCAATGCCTCGTAATGGTGGAAGGCCTTGGGGAAGCTCCTCTGGGAATAAGTCCTTGAACTCATCGAGCAACTTAGAGATCGCACTCGGCAAAGCGTCCGTGATGGGGCTCTCTGGGTTGCAACGCGTGGACACTAATAGGAAACATGGTGCCTTGCCGCTTAAGGTAGTAGTGAGGTCGCTTGGGCGGGCAAGTAGCAATCTGTGCTCATATTTTCCTTTTAATGCGTTCGGAGCACCATCCTGTCTACGCGTTCTCTCATTGGGCTCTTTGTTATTGGAAACTCCTTTGTGCCCTTTGGGAGAACGCATTATTCTAATACTTGGGTCTTGGGTGTTGGTAGGAGCCCAGGGTCTGGTTTGGAACGTGTCTGATTTGACACGGTCTTGGCTCCTTCCAAAGCCTTCTGTCGATCATGCTCAACCTGGTCCTGTAAAATCTCATGAGGAGACATAGGTAAGAGCGTGACGCATTTCCCGTGATAAGTAAACACATAAGTATTTAAATAGCCATCGTGAAGAACGCGTCTGTCGAATTGCCATGGGCGCCCCAACAAAAGATGTGTGGCGTCCATTGCAATGACATCACAAAGCACTGAGTCTGTATATTGACCAATGGAGAAAGAAATAAGGCTTTGACGAGTTACAGTGTTACCAGAACTCGATGAAATCCATTATAGGCCATATGGTTGTGGGTGAGGAGTGGTTGGGAGGTTGAAATGGTTTACCACCTTTTCATTGATGATATTGCAACAGCTGCCTCTATCGATGATGACACTCAAGGACGCGGTCTTGACCAAGCAACGCGTGTGGAATAAATTATCGCGTTGGTCGACAAGGGTGGCTTCCTTGACAGTGAGGAGACGTCGCGTGACAAGGCTCAGTGGTGTGCCTTCATGTAGCGCGGTGGCTTCACAGGTGTAAGCCTCCTCGTCATCTTCGAATCCTTCCTCGATGGTCTCCAGGGGTGTGTCCTCCTCCTCATAAGACTCATATCCTGCGGCGATGCTTGAGAAGAGGACTTTCTTGTTGTTTGGGAAATCTCTCTTGTAGTGCCCTCGTCCTCCACACTTGAAACACTCCAAGTCATGTGCGCGCTCTGGAGTTTGTGATGTGCCCTTTGTTGGCGTCGCGCGAGGAGCATTGGTGGGTGTTGTCACGATCTTCCCCTGTCGGCTTGGATTTGACGTGGTGGTTCCTGTGGGTGGGCCGCGCACATTAGTAGAAGGGGATTGACCAGAGTTAGATTCATACCTTCTTTGACTCAGAGTTTTCCAAGAGGATTGACGGCGACGCGATTGCTGGTTATAGATTTGCATCGCGGTGTGCGTCAAAGTGTTCAGATCCCTGATGGGCAATATCTCGAGTTGGTCACGGATGGACACATTCAAGCCACTCAGAAATTTCGTTCGCAGTGTGGATGGGGAGACACTGATGCTGGCTTTGTAGTACATGTCCTCCAGCTGAGAGAAGAACTCCATAGGTGTTTTGGAGCCTTGACGCGCCATTGCGATCTCCATTCGCTTTTGATTTCTGTAGTCTGTTGGCACGTACTTCTGTGTCATGACATACACGAGTTGGTGCCACTTCATGATGGGAGCAAGGTGTCGACGAACGCGATCGTCAACGAACCTGTGGTACCAAACGCGTGCAGCGCCTCAGAAGTGTAACGTTGCCGCATCAACATGCTCTTCAGTGGGGATGCGACAATATCGCAAAGTGTACTCTGTATCCTGCACCCACTCAAGAAACACAGCGGGATCATATTCTTCAAAGAAATGCTCAATTTTAACTTTTACCTCATGGCGGTTAAGCCTTGGTGTGTGTTGAGCAGGTTGTGGCGCATAAGCGCGTTGTGCAGCTTCCTCAGCGCGATGATGAGGACGACGAGCTTGGCGAGCCATAACATCTTCAGTGACGAAGTCCCTAGGAGGCGCATTGTACTTAGCGCATCCTTGTCTTCGTCTTTGAACAAGTGCATTGGGTTGGCGACAAAAGTCACGCGCTATGTCCTCGTGGTGTTGGCCACGAAAGTCACGCATGTTGTCGCCCATAACGCGATGTTGTTGTCTGACTGGTTAGAGTGGAGGTGGAATCCAATCCGCTGGCCTATCTTGGAGTTCAATGGGATCACCAAGAGGAGGGTATAAGAAGCCTGGATTGATGAGCCATGCATCCTCCATCTCCTCCTCGTCGAACTCGTTGAAGTCGTCATGGACAGTCGGCGTCGTCGATCCATAGCCATCGGAGCCATAATGCGGAGTGCGCGCACTTTGATGGCCAAGGTGCTCATTGACGTCGAAATGGACTAGAGTGGGATCATGGCAACGATGATGCGGCTCAACGTCTGGGGCACGATGGGATCGACGCGACAGACTAGAGTCGTGTGCTTCTCGTCGTGCGCGGCCGGTAAGAGGTGTTGAAGCCATGTCGCGGTGGCGTCTTGTTCCTCTGGCTTCATACCTGTCATTAAAGTCAAATGGTTCAGAGTACTCACCATGGGAATCATCGTCGCGGTCGGAGCCGCTGTCGTAGCCGGTTGGTGTTGCTCGCGGTGCGTAGCGCTCGCGATGTGACACGTAGCCTTGGCGACTTTCGATCACTGATTGGATCCGTTAAAGGGGCGGTTGCAAGTTGGAGGTGGAGGGCATCACTCCTTTGCCCTTGTCCACGCGTTGTTGGATAGGGCCGGCTTCAGTGTGACGCGGCGCGCCCAGGGTGTCCATCGGGACCATCAAAGTTGGTGTAGGTTGGGCCGGCGCAGCGCGTTGCATGGCCTGCAATTGGGCAACTTGGCGCCTAAGTTCTTGGATCTTGCGTTGTTCCTCCGAGAGCTCCAGAATGTGGTCTTGTTGGGGAGGATTGGCGAGTGGGGCTCCTTCATGTTGCGCGATGTTTTGCTGTGTTGGGTGGTTATTGCCATCTCCTTGGACATTCCCACCGGTGGGTGCCGTGAGGCTACCTATCACAATATGACCAGACATCGCGAGTAAAAACGAACAAAAGATAATACATAACCAAAGAACAAGCAAACAACTAGCAAGTAACAAGTGTTCCCGTAGGAGGGCGCGTTCTTTTGGTCGTGAGGGCGGCTAAAGGCACGCAAAGAAAGTGTGATATGCAAGCACAAAAGCAAACAAAACCAAAAGAAAGAAGTCCTAACCTTTTACGTAAACAACACGTACACTCAAGACACACCTTCAAGTGTGACACTAGACGGTGGAGGGATAAGAGATGAGCCTAGCCGAGTAGGGGGAAGAAGGTTGCCTTATTTTGGCTTTCTTTTTTATTTATTTTTGAATGTCGCATCCTTTTTTTTTATAAATGCGACTTGACTTTTGAAGTTTGAAATTCAAATCCGAGATCTTAGTCTTTGACTTTTGATTGAAGATCGGATAAGAATTAAATGAAAAAAAAAGGCTAAGTAACTTAATGAAAGAAATCGCGAGATTTACGCGATATAGAGAGAGAAGATTTGATGCTGAGTTATATCGGTCAACACAAGCAAATATGGCAAGATATGTTAGCAAGATTCATGCGATTAATTAAGAAAATCTTTCAATTAATTACGCAGATTTCATGCAAACAAATCACACAATTTTCGCAAGGGATCAAGCAATTAATCGGCCAAGATATTCTCTTGTGGAAACCGAAAGGACTAGCATGGAAGAAAATAAAATATTTTTTGTGACTAACGCGGAAGCAAGGATGATGGGGGAGAAAAAAAATTCGTGAACAAATGACAACTTGACAAGCGACTTACAAGATCAAAGGCTCTGATGTCAGTTGATGCGTTCCTGCTTGTGAATGCCGGATCGATGATCTTGGGGGGAAGTCGCATGGGTTGATTCTGTGGTTGGATGAGTGGAACACAGTGTTTAGGGCCTCACGTGAGTAGGAGGACGTGATGTTGGATGGTGGCTCGAGAGGTGAGCGAAGCCGTAGCGTCGACAACGGAGGAGATAGACTCGACAAGATCGAGTGAGAGGTCGTAGCGTCGGCAGCGGGGTTGGATAAACTCGATGGGGATCGAGTGGAGGCCATAGCGTCGGCAACGGGGTTGGATAAATTCGATGGGGATCGAGTGGAGGCCGTAGCGTCGGCAGCGGAGGAATGGGGATGCGAAGTAAGAGTTTGAGGTGACGCCGATCTAAGAGATTGGAGGCAAAATCTCTCGACAAATAGTCTTAGATTAAAATGAAGCGTAACCTAATACAGAAGGTCGAGTTGACCTTTTATAAGAGATAGCGGGACTCGGATAGGCCGAGTCTCGTTTAATGGGCTAGCCCACGCGACACACGTGGAACACACACCCCAAAAAGAAATAACTAATAAAACATTAATGTTCTAAAATGACAAAACACTGAAAGATCATGTTCACTTGATCGTGGAGAGTATCTTGATAGAGAACGCGTTCTCTAGACTTGGTTGGAGGCTTCTGAGGGAGAACGCGGTCTCTTGCGTTCCTTGGCTTGCGACGACACGGACAACCATGGATTGTGTCGCGTTGGCGATTGCTTTTGCACGCGATCTTGTTATTGGACCTTCTGAGCGAATGCTCATAGCTTCCTCTTCCTCCGTGGCAGTCATTGTGGGTAGGAGCGTATCATATTGCCTCCTCACTCAAGAAAGAAACACGCCCTCATGACGTTCATGCTAGACACTGTCGACGAGATATGTGATGATGCTGCCATCAGGATGACAACATACCAACATGGAGTCGCCATGTGTTACAATTGCAACGTAACAATGAAAGTATTCCAAGTTGGAGATTGGGTTTTGCACAAAGTGTTTCAAAACACAAGGGAGGAGAATGTTGGAAAACTAGGACCTACTTGGAAAGGTCCCCACCAAATTACTAAGGTAGTCGAACAAGGCGCTTACGAGTTGGCAAATCCAGAAGGCGTGCCCGTCATCCAGAGATGGAACGCAATACACCTTAAGAAGTACTATTTCTAATCTATCTTGCATTCCATTCATGTTACTTATCGAAACTCAACTTATTTAATAAAAGCAAGCGATTATTTTCATTATTCCTTTGCTACATTCTCGCCCTTGGGGCTACGCCTGGTCGAGCTATAACGCACCCCTAGGCTATATCGACAATGTTCCCTTGGGGCTTTGTTGTGACGCCATACGCTACACCGGTCACACTCTTTTTTGAGTTACGTTGTGACGCCATTAGCTACACTGATCACACCCCTCGTTGGGTTACGTTGTGACGCTAGGCTGTATCGACGTTGTTCCCTTGGAGATTTTGTCGTGACGCCACTTTTGTACCCATTGACGACATCATGCTATATCGATCACACCCCCAACCGGGTTACGTCGTGACATCATAGGCTATATCAGTCACACCCATTGGGATACGTTGTGACGCCTTTGGCTAAATTTGTCACACTCCCTCCTTAGTTACGCCGTGATGCCATCAGCTACATCGGTCACACTTCTTGAGTTACGCCGTGTTGCTTCCTAAACCCGACATGGACGTCGGGATGGGTGACAATGTCTCGGTGTTTCTGCGGCCCCATCTAGGGAATGAAACAAAAATAAAAAAAGGGGACGGCCACAAAGAAAAAAAATATGTCTAGCTGGATAAGACGTATCACACTTCTCCATATAGGTCATAACTTGATAGTCGACTTTAAACAATCACCCTCACGACAGCGCTTGGTTGAGCTACATCGCACCATAGGCTATATCAGTCACACCCCTCGGGTAATGCTATGACACCATAGGCTAAACCAGTCACAATCCCCGTTGAGTTACGTTGTGACGCCATCAGCTATACCAGTCACACTCCCCGTTGAGTTACGCCGTGACGCTATCTCCATGGCCCCAGAACTTCATTTATGAACATTGCGACATGAATCCCACGATCAATCTTATCTCCATGACCCCGACGGTCATCTATGAAAATTGCAACGTGAATCCCGCAATCACTTTTATCTCCACGACCCCGACGGTCACCTTTGAACATCGCGACGTGAATCTAGTGATTGATCTCTTCTACGACGACTTGACCCCTAATGGTCAATTATGGCAATCACAATGCGAATTCCACGATCAACTTATGTACTACAAGGCTCTTAATCATGTGGCTATTAATGTCTCAACGGTAACACTTTCTCTACCTTTGCTCAACGATGTCGTGTTCACCCCAGGTAACATGTCTTACATATTGTCCTAGACAATATAGTGTTTTTTCATGCTATCTCTTAACACAATTGCAAGAGAATGTCAACCAAGGGAAGATCATTCTCCAACATGTCTATAGTAAGTGTCTACGCATATAGACATTATTTCTCACCTTCAATTCATGCCGAGAGGAACACAGAAGGCGAAACATCAAGAAAGAAAGTGTTGTGATCAAAGAAGTTAAATTTATTGCTCATTCGTAGGAGATACAATGTCCTATTCTATTTATCTTATGCTTTACAAAGTCTATTACATCTACTACTGCTTCGACATCTTCAAACATCTCCATCGTGATCGACCTTGTCATCCCCAAACACCTTGTTAGATGCCCGGCCTTGATCATTGTCATCTTCAAAACATGGCTACGCCTTACTCTTCTCAAACCAGTTGCTTCAAGTCTTTATGTACCTGTACAGTCAAAGGGAACAAGCATGCAATACATATAGTAAGCAAGGTATGAAAAATGTACTACTACTTAACCTTGTTCCCATGAACATGGGCAAAATACATTGTCAAACCATCTAGGAGGGTGTGCCCAAATGTTTAAACAAAGTCCCACTACGGGCAACAGTCACCATTAGTAAAATCTAGAAGTCCTTAAAATATTCATGAAGTGGTGGAAGACTCCAGCTTGCCCACCTCCACCACGAGGTCCTTCTTACTTGTGGGATCCTACTCTTCTTCTCATTCATCGGCGTCCTTGAGCTTCCGGGGAATCATGTTAGGGAAGACCGACGCTGAGGGATATGCATCGTGAAATGCCTTCCTTTCGGCGACGACATCCCAACTCTTCTACTTGTCAGCGGCGACATCTTCCATGGCTTCTACCCTGGCCGACCAACCAGGAATAGTAGGCCTCAGCTTCGTCAAGCTCCGCTGCAACCTGCTCGCCTTCCTCCGTGGCCACCTTCTACTTGTCTCTAAGCCGGAACATCTCCTCTTTGATTTGTCAGATCGTGCCTTGTTGAGTCTCGACGCTCTGAGACAACTCAAAGTTTTTGGAGGTGAGAGCCTCAATCGAGTTCTTCTCAATTGTAACTTTCTTCTCTAGGTTGTCCTTCTTTGATGAGAGCACCTTGACACGGTCCCAGGCACACAACAACGTTTGGAAACCCTGTCAAACATGACTGTCAACGACAAGTAAATAGCAGGATAAACATGACGTGATCTTTGCAAGATTGTCTTACTAGCCACTGCGCGACGATGGACTCTCCAACTACATCGACTGTGTTGATGCCCGTATAGTGTTCGTTGACCACCGACGACTAGACAACTTGCGTCATCTGCACGACTCTTCTCGCAGGGATTGCCGATGACGCAAATAACCCAGGAAGCTCCGACACGTTCAAAGGAGGTGATGTTTTCTCCTTCACCGTATCCTTCTCAGAAGCAGGTATGGTCTTAGGTACCTTGGGGACCTAAGCAAGAATCAAGACTATCTTAGAAATGGAGAAGCCCTTTCCAAGTAGCTTCCTCTTTTTCACCGCGATCTTCATCGTCGCAGATTCAACCCGTCTAGCCCTTGAAGCTAAACACATAGTCAAACATCTTTGGAGGTGGCATCACGTCAACTTATACATCTTTGGAGGTGGCGTCACGTCAACTTATACATTTAGCGTGTCATAAGAAAGAAAGAATTCAGAGACTTATACATCTTTGGAGGTGGCATCACACCAACTTCTTCAACTACAACCTCAGGGAGGGGAACCTCTACAAACGTTTTCTCCGGTGACGATAATTCAAGGATCCTTTCGACGATTGCCTCACACTCCTCCCTCGGTTGGATCTCCTCTCGATTCACTATCAAAGAAAGAGAGTAAGAATGGAATTATTCAACATCGGAGTAAACAAAACATGAATGACACAAAGTTACCTTCTTTACGCCATACTTGGCGCAAGAAATCGCATTTGTCTCCCAGAGTGCCCTGCTTAACGAAGAAGAACCAATCGGACCAGCCACAATCATTCTTCGTCGCGTCAATCACCAACACCGGCTTGCCAGACCTCGACGTCAAGGTGACACGATCTTTTCCACACAGGGCGAGAGAGTAGGAGTGGAGGATGTCTTGGATCGTGAAGGGGGTGTTATGGGCAACGATTATACGATCCATGATCAACAAAATCCTCCAGGTTTGAGGGAGGATTTGGCTGACATTGATCTCCAAAGCCATCAGAAAGGAGCGTACAAGGGGTGAGAAAGGGAGCATATGGCCAATTTGAAAAGGGTTTTGGAACACACAGATCCATCCTTTGAAAAAATGGTCTAGAAAATGTTTTTGTTTGGCACCATAACAATGGCGTCTCTGAAAACTCAATGGCTTAGATGAAGGGTTTAGGGTTTACAACGAAGGAAGCCCTCTAATAGGGCTTGGCGAGGACATGTTGAGGAAAGAAGAGGAAACGGTCTCCCTTAGGGTTTTGAGGGTTGATAGGGGAATAGATGGTTTTTTCCGCCATTAAAGATAGGCTCTCAAGAAGAAGAAGAAGAAGAAGAAGAAGAAGAAGAAGAAGAAGAAGAAGAAGAAGAAGAAGAAGAAGAAGAAGAAGAAGAAGAAGAAGAAGAAGAAGAAGAAGAAGAAGAAGAAGAAGAATAAGAAGAAGAAGAAGAATAAGAAGAAGAAGAAGAAGAAGAAGAAGAAGAAGAAGAAGAAGAAGAAGAAGGGAGAAATGGAGAAGAAAGAAGGGTGTTAAAGGAGGAGTCTGTACTTGTTGCGGGGGTGCAAAGAGAGTGAAGGAAAAGTTGAGACATGCGTTGCCTTAAATGGAGCAAAATGGCGTTAGAAATTTGAAAAAGATCTTATGTGATCTTTGATGAGATTGATGGAATTTCGGTTTCCAAGGCAACTTAATGAAGACGTTTCCCATGCTCAGAAACGATTCACTTGCCAAACGTCTTAGGGGTTTCGTTAGGGTGATATGATCGTGTCCACGAAGAAGGCCCCGACGCGTCAAGATGTGAAGATGCGAATCAATACCAACGTTATTAAAGGAAGACGATATAGAGAAGACCGTCATAGGGAGCTGAAAAGATTGAGCGTCAAGCGGCACGAATGAGAAGATATTGTTTCCTTATATATGACGTGCCCCGATTATTGAAGACAGTGACAATTAGAAAGAGCCCTAGCCTACGATAGAAGAGTTGACACGTTATAGATATAGTTTTCTTGTTCGATATAAGGAAATATTTTCTACCATGTTTGATTATCTTATCTTAAACTATAAGCTAAGATATTATCTTATTTTTATGGTAAGATCTTATTCCTTGTAGGATTACCTTTGGAACCCTATATAAGGAAGGTGCCAAGACCTTGTAAGACATGATCTATTCAAGCTATTGCGATCGTAATCTCATGCAAATTTACATCAAACACATTCCTTATTTTCTCTCAAATTACTTGTTCTTTCTAGCCTACATATAATCCTTGACCACATACTCCACAATCAAAGTAGACAACATCACGATACGAAATATGTCCAAAACACATATTAGATCCATTAACATGAATTCTCCATGATTGTTTGACAATGTTTTTAAGTCTTTTTTTCTCATACACATTTTCTTAAATTTAAAGTGTTGTCCTTTTTTGTAACTTTTGGTTTGTAGTTCCACTAAGATCAGACACTAATTTGATGTTGTGAAGACGTGTTTTTTTTTTGTAGTTATTCGTGGAAATAATTGAAATAGTTGGTTACAAACAAGCAAATATGCACCTATAAAATAAAATTATTTCTCCTTGTCTACGCTTGACAAGTACAAATGGCCTCCTAAGGTAGATTTTATAAAATTTGGACACTTAATAGTCTAATACTATAATATATAATATTTATTAATTTTAAGTTATATTTGATTTTTCTAAATTCACTCAGTTATATTAGAGTAATATTAACTCCATCAAATTCAAACTCTTTCGTTCTTTTTCTTCAGTGAAGATGGTTGGCCATCTTCCTACCATTCATAATTTTTCACCATTAATTCGATAATAAGTATAGTTTCTAATATATACTAGAAATTGAAATCCGTGCTTCGCACGGACCTTTTATGTATATATAGTGTCATGATTTCAATTCGAGTTTCTAATATATGGATTGTTGTTTCATGTTTTATCTTAGACGATATATTGTTTGATATGTATTTAAATGTAATATCTAAGTCTTGACAAAAAAATGTAATATCTAAGTATTTTAGGTATAAAATGCTATGATTGTACGAAGTACAATTTTATTTATTTATTTTTGTCAGAAGTTCAATTTAAAATTTGAATTAAGGTGGTAGTTGCTTTTTGTAAGGATGCGTTTTTTTCTTTGAAAATATTTGAGAAATATTTTAGAAATGCCTATCTAATTATATGTTGTGCTTGAACTCGAGTATTTATAAGAAACTTGTTACAACAACTCTCATTTCTTAGGTATAAAATGCTATGATTGTACGAAATACAATTTTATTTATTTATTTTTGTCAGAAGTTCAATTTAAATTTTGAATTAAGGTGGTAGTTATTTTTTGTAAGGATGCGTTTTTTTCTTTGAAAATATTTGGGAAATATTTTAGAAATGCCTATCTAATTATATATTGTGCTTGAACTCGAGTATTTATAAAAAAACTTGTTACAATAACTCTCATTTCTTAGATGCTCCACTACCCTCCACATTTCTAATTTTGTCTTTATCTTACAAATTTATTACATTTTAATAATATTTTTTTTGTTATGCTTTAGTTATTAATATTCATTAATATATCAGATCTTCATTGCAAACTCTTCAAGCAAATCCAACTTTAACAATCAACAACAACGATTCAATAACAATGAACAACAACCCCAACAACAATGAACAACACCAAAGTATGAACAAAATCAAACCAGGAAATATTCCCAATATGTACTGTAAAAACTATTAAAATCAAGGTAAAAGAAAAAGGAGTTTTGGTGAGTTCTCTTCGCAGAAATCCAAATCTCTTAGTAAATATCTTGACCAATAGTTATGAAACATAACCAATCAACAATTGGAAAAAAAAAAACCCGAAATCAAGTAAAAGCATAAGGCTTCTCCAAGAACACCCATTAGTTGTTCCGACATCTGTTCCTCCAAGAACACCCATCATCCCCAAATTAAATAATATTTACACGAGTTAAACTAAAAAATCCCATAAAAAAAGTATAGGCCGAACGCAATATATCTCGATCGATTTCACAATCCTGATCTCTGATTTCAAGTATCACCACCACCAACGTATGTGCCTCTTCGGACCGCCATCTTCTTCACGCCTCCTTGAGATCCAGTTCTTGTGTCCGTCACTGACGGATCCGAGGAAAATCTAAGCTTTTTGAATCCACTTAGTTGTCTTTAACCCAGATCCAAAACCTATAAAACCGGACCCTTTGACTGGCTCGTCCGTGATGCGGTCTTTCGAGCCAGTACCAACTCGTCTCAAGCATAATTCCTACCGACCGTCGCGCCGCCGGCTATCTTCATTTCTCGAAAGCCATGATGCTCTTCTTGCGCAATGCTTCTAGATAGGAGAAACTGAACAAAAAGAGTGAGAAAAATTATATAAAAAAATACAAAAAATATCCCATATTAACATGCGTTGGGTTGGCAAAAATCATTCCAACTTGGTGGACCTGATATTTTGTAACCTCCAAGACCAATTGTTTTGGTTATACAAGCCCACTTGATTAGGTTACCCATTATTCTTGTTTGAGCCTTGACTCTTTTTGGTTAACAACCCATATTTCTACCCCATTAACAAGTCAACTTTGAAAAATAATTTCATAATAATTATAAAATTATGAAATTGTTTACCTACAACTTGCACTATACGTGTTCTAAATTTAAAATTAAACTTTTCTCACATTCCGTCAAGACCAAATTGATGGATACAATCATATCAATTTCACCCTTGCCGACGACTGCGAGAACACGATCGGCGTCGTGCTACGCTTGCTCATTGTCCTGTCAAACTCCTTAATCAGCGTCGTGCTCCGCTTGCTCATCGTCCTCCCAAACTCCTTAATCGGCGCCGTAGCCTCGCTTCGTCCGCTGCGGCCCTGGCTCATCATCGTTGACTACGTCGGCGTTGTCGGTCTTTTCGTCGCCGACTTCGATCGCCGGCTCGCGCTCCTCTGCATCGTCGGCGTGTTGCTCCGTCGGCTTCCGATCCTCGATAGAAAAGAAGTAGATCGCGCGAAAAAGCCTTCGTGTTCATCTTTGCTCTGCCTTCTCTCGTGATTGTAATTGCTCTGGTGGGAGAATGATCTCGAGGTGCTCGGCGATTCATCGTCCTCCTGAATATCATCACATCAAAATAACTCGAATTCATCCTCCAATTTGATACACGAAGAACACAAATTTGACAGAATGAAGCGAAAATAAAACCTACCTTGATTTGAACAGCCTGATAAGAGCAATAATAATCATAATTGTAGGCGTTTACATCATCTACATAATGGTGTACATGAAGGGTCTGCCCTCTTCAACGATCTCATAACTACATGCTTTTGTCTATAAAGCCCTTTAGGTCCAATGTTGCTGATCCGAGCTTTATCTGGGTTGACCCGGTCCATTCAATTACTTGTAGATGAAGGGTTAATGGGCCGTTTCAACATCTGGGCCTTGTAAGAATATCACATAAGGCCTCTTTCAGCAAATAGGTAATATTGAGATTAAAAATTAGCATTCATTGCACCATTAAGCTAACTTTTAAATATATATTGATTGATACTACTTGGACTATTGTTGTATTTGCTGCAAATGCAATGATAATTGGAAAAAAATGTAATTTCTGACAATTTGCATTTAATTGAAAAATATTTTCTTTATTACTACGAAATAGACTTCTTAGCAATCTTGGCATCAAAAGGAGAAATAGTTGGTATATCAAGCAAAAGTTGTAGGTATACCGTACCTATTTTTTATTTGGTCGAGAATACCTAACCTATTTAGGAGCACTATAAAGTCATGATCGAGAAGGGTATTGAAATTGCAAAAACCAAGGTTTAGTTTCCTCTTCCTTTCTCTTCATCATCCTACGTTGATTTTTCTAAATGTAGCCAATACCTAACCTATTTTGGACACTTATAGTCTAATATTATAACATAGGTTTTTTCTAGTGTGTGCCCATGGGCACACTCTAAGAACTCTTTTTTTTGACAATTATTTAGTTAGCCACTAGTTTAATCTTGTTTGTTAAGGGTTTATCAATTCTCTATTAGGAAATATTTTGAAGATAAATTTTCTATTTAAGCTTGTTAGCATGTGCCCATGGGCACACTAGAAAACCCGTATAACATATAATATTTATTAATTTTAAGTTATATTTGATTTTTCTAAATTCACTCATTTTTTTGATGAGGAAATAATTAGGCTAGCTTAGCGACGACGCATAGGCCTGCCTAGAGCATCGTGCGGGATGAGAACACGAAGTTCTGAATCAAAAGAAATGTCAGTCACATGAGGTGAAAAACCGAGTTTAGCAATTCTATCAATAGAACGATTCACCTCCTGAAAAATGTGGCACGAATGAGAAGACCGTCATAGGGAGCTGAAAAGATTGAGCGTCAAGCGGCACGAATGAGAAGATATTGTTTCCTTATATATGACGTGCCCCGATTATTGAAGACAGTGACAATTAGAAAGAGCCCTAGCCTACGATAGAAGAGTTGACACGTTATAGATATAGTTTTCTTGTTCGATATAAGGAAATATTTTCTACCATGTTTGATTATCTTATCTTAAACTATAAGCTAAGATATTATCTTATTTTTATGGTAAGATCTTATTCCTTGTAGGATTACCTTTGGAACCCTATATAAGGAAGGTGCCAAGACCTTGTAAGACATGATCTATTCAAGCTATTGCGATCGTAATCTCATGCAAATTTACATCAAACACATTCCTTATTTTCTCTCAAATTACTTGTTCTTTCTAGCCTACATATAATCCTTGACCACATACTCCACAATCAAAGTAGACAACATCACGATACGAAATATGTCCAAAACACATATTAGATCCATTAACATGAATTCTCCATGATTGTTTGACAATGTTTTTAAGTCTTTTTTTCTCATACACATTTTCTTAAATTTAAAGTGTTGTCCTTTTTTGTAACTTTTGGTTTGTAGTTCCACTAAGATCAGACACTAATTTGATGTTGTGAAGACGTGTTTTTTTTTTGTAGTTATTCGTGGAAATAATTGAAATAGTTGGTTACAAACAAGCAAATATGCACCTATAAAATAAAATTATTTCTCCTTGTCTACGCTTGACAAGTACAAATGGCCTCCTAAGGTAGATTTTATAAAATTTGGACACTTAATAGTCTAATACTATAATATATAATATTTATTAATTTTAAGTTATATTTGATTTTTCTAAATTCACTCAGTTATATTAGAGTAATATTAACTCCATCAAATTCAAACTCTTTCGTTCTTTTTCTTCAGTGAAGATGGTTGGCCATCTTCCTACCATTCATAATTTTTCACCATTAATTCGATAATAAGTATAGTTTCTAATATATACTAGAAATTGAAATCCGTGCTTCGCACGGACCTTTTATGTATATATAGTGTCATGATTTCAATTCGAGTTTCTAATATATGGATTGTTGTTTCATGTTTTATCTTAGACGATATATTGTTTGATATGTATTTAAATGTAATATCTAAGTCTTGACAAAAAAATGTAATATCTAAGTATTTTAGGTATAAAATGCTATGATTGTACGAAGTACAATTTTATTTATTTATTTTTGTCAGAAGTTCAATTTAAAATTTGAATTAAGGTGGTAGTTGCTTTTTGTAAGGATGCGTTTTTTTCTTTGAAAATATTTGAGAAATATTTTAGAAATGCCTATCTAATTATATGTTGTGCTTGAACTCGAGTATTTATAAGAAACTTGTTACAACAACTCTCATTTCTTAGGTATAAAATGCTATGATTGTACGAAATACAATTTTATTTATTTATTTTTGTCAGAAGTTCAATTTAAATTTTGAATTAAGGTGGTAGTTATTTTTTGTAAGGATGCGTTTTTTTCTTTGAAAATATTTGGGAAATATTTTAGAAATGCCTATCTAATTATATATTGTGCTTGAACTCGAGTATTTATAAAAAAACTTGTTACAATAACTCTCATTTCTTAGATGCTCCACTACCCTCCACATTTCTAATTTTGTCTTTATCTTACAAATTTATTACATTTTAATAATATTTTTTTTGTTATGCTTTAGTTATTAATATTCATTAATATATCAGATCTTCATTGCAAACTCTTCAAGCAAATCCAACTTTAACAATCAACAACAACGATTCAATAACAATGAACAACAACCCCAACAACAATGAACAACACCAAAGTATGAACAAAATCAAACCAGGAAATATTCCCAATATGTACTGTAAAAACTATTAAAATCAAGGTAAAAGAAAAAGGAGTTTTGGTGAGTTCTCTTCGCAGAAATCCAAATCTCTTAGTAAATATCTTGACCAATAGTTATGAAACATAACCAATCAACAATTGGAAAAAAAAAAAACCCGAAATCAAGTAAAAGCATAAGGCTTCTCCAAGAACACCCATTAGTTGTTCCGACATCTGTTCCTCCAAGAACACCCATCATCCCCAAATTAAATAATATTTACACGAGTTAAACTAAAAAATCCCATAAAAAAAGTATAGGCCGAACGCAATATATCTCGATCGATTTCACAATCCTGATCTCTGATTTCAAGTATCACCACCACCAACGTATGTGCCTCTTCGGACCGCCATCTTCTTCACGCCTCCTTGAGATCCAGTTCTTGTGTCCGTCACTGACGGATCCGAGGAAAATCTAAGCTTTTTGAATCCACTTAGTTGTCTTTAACCCAGATCCAAAACCTATAAAACCGGACCCTTTGACTGGCTCGTCCGTGATGCGGTCTTTCGAGCCAGTACCAACTCGTCTCAAGCATAATTCCTACCGACCGTCGCGCCGCCGGCTATCTTCATTTCTCGAAAGCCATGATGCTCTTCTTGCGCAATGCTTCTAGATAGGAGAAACTGAACAAAAAGAGTGAGAAAAATTATATAAAAAAATACAAAAAATATCCCATATTAACATGCGTTGGGTTGGCAAAAATCATTCCAACTTGGTGGACCTGATATTTTGTAACCTCCAAGACCAATTGTTTTGGTTATACAAGCCCACTTGATTAGGTTACCCATTATTCTTGTTTGAGCCTTGACTCTTTTTGGTTAACAACCCATATTTCTACCCCATTAACAAGTCAACTTTGAAAAATAATTTCATAATAATTATAAAATTATGAAATTGTTTACCTACAACTTGCACTATACGTGTTCTAAATTTAAAATTAAACTTTTCTCACATTCCGTCAAGACCAAATTGATGGATACAATCATATCAATTTCACCCTTGCCGACGACTGCGAGAACACGATCGGCGTCGTGCTACGCTTGCTCATTGTCCTGTCAAACTCCTTAATCAGCGTCGTGCTCCGCTTGCTCATCGTCCTCCCAAACTCCTTAATCGGCGCCGTAGCCTCGCTTCGTCCGCTGCGGCCCTGGCTCATCATCGTTGACTACGTCGGCGTTGTCGGTCTTTTCGTCGCCGACTTCGATCGCCGGCTCGCGCTCCTCTGCATCGTCGGCGTGTTGCTCCGTCGGCTTCCGATCCTCGATAGAAAAGAAGTAGATCGCGCGAAAAAGCCTTCGTGTTCATCTTTGCTCTGCCTTCTCTCGTGATTGTAATTGCTCTGGTGGGAGAATGATCTCGAGGTGCTCGGCGATTCATCGTCCTCCTGAATATCATCACATCAAAATAACTCGAATTCATCCTCCAATTTGATACACGAAGAACACAAATTTGACAGAATGAAGCGAAAATAAAACCTACCTTGATTTGAACAGCCTGATAAGAGCAATAATAATCATAATTGTAGGCGTTTACATCATCTACATAATGGTGTACATGAAGGGTCTGCCCTCTTCAACGATCTCATAACTACATGCTTTTGTCTATAAAGCCCTTTAGGTCCAATGTTGCTGATCCGAGCTTTATCTGGGTTGACCCGGTCCATTCAATTACTTGTAGATGAAGGGTTAATGGGCCGTTTCAACATCTGGGCCTTGTAAGAATATCACATAAGGCCTCTTTCAGCAAATAGGTAATATTGAGATTAAAAATTAGCATTCATTGCACCATTAAGCTAACTTTTAAATATATATTGATTGATACTACTTGGACTATTGTTGTATTTGCTGCAAATGCAATGATAATTGGAAAAAAATGTAATTTCTGACAATTTGCATTTAATTGAAAAATATTTTCTTTATTACTACGAAATAGACTTCTTAGCAATCTTGGCATCAAAAGGAGAAATAGTTGGTATATCAAGCAAAAGTTGTAGGTATACCGCACCTATTTTTTATTTGGTCGAGAATACCTAACCTATTTAGGAGCACTATAAAGTCATGATCGAGAAGGGTATTGAAATTGCAAAAACCAAGGTTTAGTTTCCTCTTCCTTTCTCTTCATCATCCTACGTTGATTTTTCTAAATGTAGCCAATACCTAACCTATTTTGGACACTTATAGTCTAATATTATAACATAGGTTTTTTCTAGTGTGTGCCCATGGGCACACTCTAAGAACTCTTTTTTTTGACAATTATTTAGTTAGCCACTAGTTTAATCTTGTTTGTTAAGGGTTTATCAATTCTCTATTAGGAAATATTTTGAAGATAAATTTTCTATTTAAGCTTGTTAGCATGTGCCCATGGGCACACTAGAAAACCCGTATAACATATAATATTTATTAATTTTAAGTTATATTTGATTTTTCTAAATTCACTCATTTTTTTGATGAGGAAATAATTAGGCTAGCTTAGCGACGACGCATAGGCCTGCCTAGAGCATCGTGCGGGATGAGAACACGAAGTTCTGAATCAAAAGAAATGTCAGTCACATGAGGTGAAAAACCGAGTTTAGCAATTCTATCAATAGAACGATTCACCTCCTGAAAAATGTGTCTGATGTGGACTTTTTGGAAAGACTGGAGGTCGAACAGAATGTTAGCAACGACCATTTCAATTTTTCAAGGACAATCCCAAATCCCTTTAAGAGAGTTAATAAGGCATAGGTTGTCTCCTTCAATTTCAAGTTTATGTATTCGGAGCTGTTTAGCTCTCTTGATGATTTGTCTAAGGGCTATTGCTTCAGCCATTAAAGTGATGTTAAAACCACATCTGCTATTGCCCATATAAACTACCTCGGCTTTGTCATTTTTAAAAATGTAGCCAATCTCAGCTTCTCCACTAGATAATTTAGTTCCTTCATAATTAATTTTGAGAAAGTAAGGGGGTGGTCTTTCCCGATATTTCTTTTTTTCCTAACATGTCCATTATGTTTGAATTCACTCGGTTATATTAGAGTAATATTAACTCCATCAAATTCAAACTCTTTCCTTTTTTTTTCTTCAGTGAAGATGGTTGGCCATCTTCCTACCATTCATAAATTTTCACCATTAATTCGATAATAAGTATAGTTTCTAATATATATGGATAAGCTGAGCATGAGTATTGTTATTAACCGGATATATAATTAATTTATACTCCCCCGTCCCAAAATATAGTGTCTACTTTGACTTGCCGATGCATGTTTTGTATCGTTAATATCTCTAATTACATGTTAATAAAAATTATATATTTTTTGATATTGTCAAAATACTCATTGAGACAAATCAATATGTTTTTTCTTATATATTGGAAGAAATCTTAAAGATTCTCTTCAACTGTAAATAGTGTCAAAAACAGAATCAGACACTATATAATGGGACGGAGGGAGTATGACTTTATGTAAGTATGTTTCTTTAATTAATAATGATAATAATCGATATTACTAAACTCAGAATGGCAAAAAAAAAAGTTCTACAATAATTTCGTATGATTCAAAATGTCAAACCATAATAAATAATGTCACATTAGAATTGTGATTTTTGAGTATTATACTACTTGGACTATTATTGTATTCGCTGCAAATGCAATGATAATTGAAAAAAATTGTAATTTGTGACAATTTGCATTTAATTGAAAAAATATTTTCTTTATTACTACGAAATAGACTTTTTAGCAATCTTCGCATCAACAAGGAGAAATAATTGAAATTCACATTTTCTCAAATGAAGTGCCCAACAAATTAATTATAATATAGTACATATAGTTGGTATATCAAGCAAACGTACCTATTTTTTTTGGGGTCAAGTATACCTAACCTATTTAATTAACTCTATCAGGAGCACTATAAAGTCATTATCGAGAAGGCCGGGTATTGAAATTGCAAAAACCAAGGTTTAATTAGTTTCCTCTTCATCATATATCCTACGTACGTACGTTCAACATGTCAAAAGAGGGTCTAGATGTGATCGATTTCGTGGTGAACAAGGGGCACGGCGCCCGGGGCTTGGCGGAGATGGGCCTGAAGAGGATCCCCGAAAACTACGTTCAGCCGGAGGAGGAGAGATTCGACGCCTCCAGAGTCGTGGTGGACGAGTCCATACCCGAGATCGACGTCTCCAACTGGGACGATCCCCAGACCGCCAAATCGATATGCGACGCAGCCGCACACTTCGGATTCTTCCAGATCATCAACCATGGAGTTCCAGTGGAGGTTCTCAACGAGGTCAAAGGGGCGGTGCACCGCTTCTTCGAACTGCCCACCGAGGAGAAGGTCAAGTACAAGACGGACGGCTTGTTGGCCATCGGAGGTGCCGAGCTGGGGACTAGCTTCATCCCTCACTATGAGAAGGTGTTGGAGTGGAAGGACTCCCTTAGTCTTCACTACAACACCAATCACCATGTTTCTCAAAACTGGCCTTCTATTTGCAAGTAAACTATCTCAATTTCTAACTTTCTTTTTTTGGTTAATATAAGTTTACCACTCTTTTTAAATAGCTCAACTTGCACAAAATCATTCCTACTTTCTATTTTTTCTGTTAACTATAACGTACTAATCCCCTGAATTCTAATTTTGGTAACAAAAGAACTACCCCTAATCCTAAAATTGTTTTAAACTAGGCTTTGTTTCGAAAACTCTACATAAAGACTTTGTTAATATATAAATATAATTATTTATTTGTTCATTTCACATTCTTTTATATATCAAAATTTTAAGACTAAAATAAATATTTATTTATAAATAAAAAGTATTTGTTATCAATTAAGTCCAAATTAGGTTTTTTGCATAATAATGTTTATCAAGGCGCCTATTTTTTTTCAACCAAATTATATCCCATTATAGTATTTTCATTATATATAACCTACAAGAAAATTGACAAATTTTGCGCATTTTTATGCTGGACGTGCTGGCTTGTATGTGAAATATCAATCATGGTAGTGAAATGGAAATTTGAAAATAAGAATGGTTTACTTCAAGTCTATATATATACATAGAAAAAGAGAATCCTCTGTAAGTGTTACGTCTCAAGGCCTAGGTTTCTAGATAATTTTACCTTTCCATACATTCTTTATAAAAGTTAAACAATGGGTCCCGTTATAATTGTGGTCTTTATGCTTTAAAGATAAAATTATATTTTTATTAGAATATCTTAATCATTAAAACTTAATTGTATAATTATATTACAAATTCAATTTTATCGAAATACAAGTAGACATAAGACATAAAGTAGTGTCTAGACAGTTCGAAGATTCCGTCGTTTTTTGTTTGGGTTGAGATTGGGTCGGGCCAATTAGGGTAACAAGTCAACTCTAGTTAGGTCATTAAAGGTCAATGAATGGTAAATCTGAGCAAATGTGGACCGACCCGTCCGCCCGCCCGACATAAATGGACGAATATGGTTATTATATTTAGTCCATTTTGCCCGGATAGCCCGGTCTGCCTGTTTATATGGGCGGGATACGATCACTGATAATATCCCATTTAGCTCGAATAGCCCGCTCGAAAGCCCGAATTAATTTTTAAAAATAAATAAAATAAATAAATTCATATATATAATAAAATTCATATAAAATAAATATTTATTTATATCGTAAGCAACCTAATAATTATACCCACAAAATACTTAAAATTGGCGATGTTGGTTATGACGAGTTTGAGGACAAAGAAGATTCAACTAAGGTGTAATTGTGTGATGTATGCACTACGCTGGATGCAACAAAAAGAGACAATCAACTCCATTTTCTTTTGAAGTTTGCTTAATTGTGTAATGTTGTGTTATTTTGTGGGAAATTTATTATGACAGTTTGTAACAATAACTATGTTAACCGTTTGTAATAAAAATACATTTTTTTATGGGTATTGTGCGTAAAATTATATTTACTATGTTTCGTTTTATGACAAATTTGTCTTGTCTCGCGGGCTGAATGGGACCCGCGGGCTATCCGGGTCCGGATGTCCGGGCGGATCCGAGAAGCCTCCCCAGCCCGTTTCTTTGGCTTGCCCGGATCCGGCCCGCCCATCCGGGCATGATTTTTGTCCAAAGCCCGGCCCGATTCCCGCCCGGATCCATGTTTGATCGGGTCTAATGAACGGTTTAGGTTGACCAACGGGTCAAGAGCGTTATTTTTTAAATATTTCGTTCACTGTTAACATATTTTTAAGTAGTTAAAAAGTAATTGAAAATTTGTAAACTAAATTAAAATCTAAAAATGTTATTAAAAATTAATTATTTTATATGTAATTGAGATAAGTACACCATATTTTACTTTTTATTCTTCATTTATTTTCTACTAATTTATAAATTTCTGAATTTACAAAAATTATATAAGTACAATGCTGTTTTTTAATATGCTTGAGCAGATTGACATTATTTATATTTCATTTATTAAATATATTTTATATTATATTTTACTAATACTTCACATTTATTCATTAATTAATCCTGCATAATCATAGATTTTACCCCTTCAAAACTAAAATCATATCCATACCATAATATTTTAACAATATAATTGAGTTTTAATATTGCTGCAAATTCTACTTTTACCGACATACAATAAATGATAGAATACATTCTTTTAATTTCTTATTATTATTTTCATATTTTGAATTTAATTTCATATTATGAATTTTTTATTTTGTGTATCTTACTCTTATTTATAACTACTTAGTTTTGCTCCATTAAGCTAACAAACATTATATTATTTATATGTATTTCCCTTTGGAAGTTCTATATTTTCATATGTCATATTTTTCGATACTACTTAGTTGGTTTTTGTCTATTAATTTAACTCAAATCATTATTAAAAACATACTATATATTAAATTTGATAAAAATATAACAATGCATATATATATGTATATTAATTATCTACTAATGTCAGTATGTCGTAAAAACAAGAAACTATTTAGGTTTTAAAATCTTATTTATATTCTACATATAATTTATAGGGATACTATTTATGATTAATCTACAAATTACTAATTTTTTTATATGGTTAATATAACATAATTTTGTTGTATTTATGGTTAAAAATTAAATCATCACTACTGAGTTTATATTTAACCAATTTTTTGTAAGACACGGGTAATATGCTACTTAATTACCTATGTAAGTGATGATTTTGTCATTTACTAAAATTTAGTGGTGGCCCAATACATATCAAGTAGGTCCATTAATAGGGTACAACTCTCTTTACCTATTTCAACATTTTCTCTCAACACTACTTTTTAATAAAATGTACCTCATGTTAGTTAACATATAGTTTATCTCGTAACTTAGATTGTAAGGGGATGGTTTAACTTGTAGGAAGGAGGCACTCGACTATTACAAGAGGATAGAAAGTATTATACAAAAGATATACAACGTGTTGCTAAAAGGATTGAGCATACAAACTGGGTTTGACGAATCAAAGAGGTCTCTCTTGATGGGAAGGACTGTAATTACCATGAACTACTACCCATATTGCCCGAATCCGGAGCTCGCGATAGGGGTTGGGCGCCACTCGGATGTGTCAGCCCTCACTGCCCTCCTTCAAGACGATGTGGGTGGGCTCTACGTTCGATCCCCAAAGGATCAGTCCAACTGGATCCATGTCCCGCCAAAGAGAGCTTCCATTGTGATCAACATAGGTGACATATTGCAGGTGATTAGCAATGGGAGGTACCAGAGCTCTGAGCACCGAGTCATCACCAGCGCCTCCAAGGACCGAGTCTCGGTGGCCTTCTTTGCTAACCCAAATTTTAGTGAAGTGATCAGGCCATTGCCGGAGGTTGTTGCCCGTGGTGAGACCTCGGTGTATAGAGAGATGCTTTATGAAGAATATTGTAAGTACTTTTTTGGGAGGGCGTTGCAGGGGAAGAAGACAATTGAGTGGGCTATGATTTAATGATGGGCTTGTAATGCATTAGTTGTTTTCCATTCTAGCGTTTCCATTTTGAACAATAATGGAGTAGCAGTCTCCTGAGGTTATTTCCTTTTTGAACCTCTTGGGTTGTTGTTTGAATTGATTTTGGTGTGTTTCTTTAATAATAAGTGGCAAGTTTATTAGATGTCTATCTTAAATTATTGCATTTGAAGTATTTATTCCTAGTAATATTATATTTGATTGAAGTATATCTAAAAAAATGTAAACGCAACCAGATGGTGAACACTAGGAATATCGCTCGTCAAGAAGCTGGACCGAGTAACGCCTCTCAGATCTAGATAAGGAGTGCAGCTAATCAGGAAGATGAAATTGGGTCTGGATTCCACAACAACCCATGTGTGAATGTTCTGCCCTAGGTTAACCCTCAGGTAGGACGGGAAAGGGTGCAGATACCTCATGTTGCTCCGGTTGTCTTCGATGCTGCTGCTGTTGAGGTAATCAAACAAATCGTGATGCAAGCTGTCACAAAAATGGTGAGGCCAAGGGTTCAGCAAGCCCAGGGAATTCTTGCTCCTCAGGTTATTCCAGATATTGAGGAGTCGATGAATATTGCGCCTCCCATGCATGTTCAAAGAGATGGAGGAAGCTATGGTCGTGCGCTGAAAGCGATCAATTCCATGAGGTCCGATTCATATGATGGTACTAGTAAACCCGTCAAAGTGGCCTACTAGTTCTTGCACATGAAACAACTGTTCAGGAATATTGTTTGCACTGAAGATGAGAAGATGCACGTTGCCTCATTACAACTGAAAGACGGTGCTAGTGAATGGTGGGAGAGCACGAGATTGGCTGATCATCCCGAGCTGACTTGGTTTATGTTCAAGACCAAGATGACTGACCGTTTATTCTCTCGGGCTATGAGGGAAGAGAAGCACAAGGAGTTCCTTTACCCAATGACTGATGGACTGAATGTGATTGTTTTGGCTGCTAAGTTCAACCACCTACTGCATTATGCAAGGACTGAGATGGATATTGAGGAGAAGAAAATCTGGCATTTGCATGAGTGAGTGAATCCAGATATTAAGCCATTGATGGTGCATCATCGTTGTACTACTCCAGAGCAGTATGTGGATGTTGCTTATAAACTGGAAGTGACTCTGAAACAGTTAGCAAAGAAGCGTAACCGATAGAGGTCAGTGAGTAACAATCAGCCGAATGGGGGATTCAAGCGGCCAACTCCACCGTCAAATATTTATAAGTCTAGTCGACCTAAGACCGAGACGACCCAGTCTAGTTGTACGCAGTGTTTGGGTCAGAGTAATGGCTTTGTTCAATGTTATAACTGTGAGACACCTGGACATAAGAGCAATGAGTGCACAAAAGTGAAGAGAACGTGCTTCACTTGTGGGAAGGAGGGGCATTTGCAGACTTTTTACCCCAAGCGAAGACATCAGGAGGGTGAATCCCAGCAAAGGTCGGTTAGCCATAATAACCGACCTCAGCAAAGGCCTGCCGAGAATGCTAATACTGCAATGTAGTCGACTACTCAAAACAAGGGGAAGGCAGCAGTTGCATCGGGTAGTCTGGGTCAGCGGCTGTATGAGATGCGTGAAGCCGACGGACCAAACGCTCCTGTTGCTCAAGGTACTTTATACGTCAATTTGCATATTATTTGATTCTGGTGCTACGCATTCTTTTAATTCGGAGAATTGTGTGAGTAAGTTAGGGCTTAAATGCAATGAAGCTTGTGAACCCTTTGTGGTGAATCTTCCCAATGGGAAACATTTAGTAGGAACCAAGCGGTTGTCAGAATTTCCGGTGACCATTCAAGGTCGGAAGTTCGAATCTGACTTGACCTGCATAGCATGGCTCCATGCGACATTATTCTCGGGATGGACTGGTTGAAACGTCACAGGGCGGTGATCGATTTTAATACGACGACTGTGACAGTTTTATCTGGGGGCCAGTTTGTGTGTAAGATTAAGGGTCATAATGACACCGATAACGGAAAGTTGATAAACACGATGTTTGTGTTTAAGTTATTTCGACAAGGTTGTGTCAGATATTTGTATTCGCTGCAAATGCAATGATAATTGGAAAAAATTGTAATTTGTGACAATTTACATTTAATTGAAAAAAATATTTTCTTTATTACTACGAAATAGACTTTTTAGCAATCTTCGCATCAACAAGGATATATAATTGAAATTCACATTTTCTCAAATGAAGTGCCCAACAAATTAATTATAATATATATATATAGTTGGTATATCAAGCAAAAGTTGTAGGTATACCATACCTATTTCTTTTTTGGTCGAGAATACCTTACCTATTTAATTAACTCTCTCAGGAGCACTGCGAAAGCCACTTATTGTATATAAAGTAATCGAGAAGGGTGTTCCTTTCTCTTCATCGTCCTAACTCCTACGTACATACACACAGCCAATTTGAAAATGTCAAAAGAGGCTCTGGATGTGATCGATTTCGTGGTGAACAAGGGGCACGGCGCCTGGGGCTTGGCGAATACGGGCCTCAAGCGGATTCCCGACAACTACGTTCAGCCCGAGGAGGAGAGATTCGACGCCTCCAGAGTCGTGATCGACGAGTCCATACCCGAGATCGACGTCTCCAACTGGGACGATCCCCAGACCGCCAAATCGATTTGCGACACAGCCATACCCTTCGGATTCTTCCAGATTGTTTTGGGCGAAAAAGATCGAACCGACCTGAATCTCTTAAAGAAGGACAACTAGACAACAATTAGATTGATTATACCCAAATGATCCAAATTAAACTAAGATCTAGACGAAATAAGATTAAATAGATGCAAAGACAGGCTTATCTCCTTCGAATAAGAGACTGGTCGAATCAAATGATTTAATCGTCGGTCGCTTCAATATTGAAATGAAGAACTGAACTAGAGAATGATTGTAAAAACGAGTAAGAGAATAGCGAATTGTAACTTGTATTCAGTAGGAATGATAATGTGTCAAAAAACCTTATGAATCTAGTATTTATACATGATTTACGTAATAAACTAATCTAGCCATTCTGTTTCGGATTTTGTGGGATCCGTCGAACTGTCTTCCGAGATTCTCGTCACCATCCTCTTTCCTTGGGCTCATCCTTATTCTTTCTCGCCGAGTCTGTTGATCTTGTTACCGAGATCGTGGGCCAACCAGATTGGACTCCAAATATCTTGGCCCAACAATTGCCCCAAGATCAAAATGGGCCAGGAGAGGAACGGTTTCTAGGGTGGTTTGATCTTCCCTCTGCAGAATCTTTTTCTACCGATTCTTCAGTGGTCGTGGCGTCTCGCGATTGGCCCAACAGTTTGACCAAGGGTAAGGCGGTTTGCTTCTTTAAATTACCATCAATTACCTCTCATTTCACTGCAGCGCTTCACGTCTTATCAAGGTAATTTCTCTCTCTTTTTCAAATTTTCACCGTCTTCTTCTCTGCTCCTCCCATGGCGTCATCCAGATCGAGAAAGGGCAAATCCATTATAAGCGATTTGAGTGAAGAAGGCGACACCTTTGTGCCCCTGAAACTTCTAAACCTAGAAGATTCCTTGTATGGAACCCTAACCCAGCCTGAACTTGAGAGGATTTTAGAGGTCGGAGGGTTTCCCAAGGGCACTGTAGCGCGTCTCCCTTCTCCTTGTGAGCGAGCGAACTGGTATAACGACGGTTGGGTATGTTTCTTCGAGTATCCCTTCAAAATCGGCCATTCCTTCCCTTTTTCTCATCTTGTCCGGAACTTCTTGGCCGTGTTAAAGCTTGCGCCTTGCCAAGTCATGCCCCACACATGGTGCTTACTTATGGTAATTGATCTCTTAACCGCGGATAGGAACGTGGAATTCAATTTTGATGCCTTATGGTATTCTTACTACTTGAGTAGTCGTCGTCGGGGTAGAAATCCCATAGCCTAGAATCTAGATGTTAACGATCGTGGATGGAGATTCCGATTTTTCTTTGTAGAACGTAGGTCCCTTGAGAGGGGTATTGACTGCTCTTTTCTCCTCTCCAACTGGAGGAAGACATGTATTCTGTTTGTCTCTTTTCCGGTTTGTTCGTCGGATGATTTCTAAAATTTTGCTTACATGTGTTTCGTTGCAGCAACTAATCCAGGGGAGCCCGTAGGATTCGAAGCCGTGACCGCTACTTTACTTGCCCTTCCTGAAGCAAAAAGATCCTTTAGGAACATTAATCTTCTGTTACATGAGCCTGTTGACATGTCGACTCCCTCTATGTCCGTGACCAAAGGCACCTGTTCGTTCTTACAGGTATGCGTTTGGTTGGGTTTTGGGGTATTTCTTTTCTTATTCTGTTGCGTCATGTTGTCAGCGTCGAAAGGTGGAAGGTCTAGTGCACGGTTGTCTGGAAAGAGTCTTCTGGAACAAAGGCTATCAGCTGCTAAGGTGTCGTCTTTGGCGAAGGCCCCGGCTAGGGTTCCTCCATCTACTGGAGTCATCACTTTGGATTCCCCTTCATCGAAAGCATCTGGGGCTAAGAGGAAAGGGACAGCTGCTCTGAATCCTTCGCCAGGCATGTTAAGGGAGAGATCAGCAAGCGACTTGCTCCGTTTTGTGGACTTGGAGGCCAAGAACGAAATCGGTGACCTTCATCCCAACGATTGTATGGACGAAGCTGCTATCGGCGCTTGGAAGGTGAGTAAGAAGATATATGAAAGTTTTGTTTTTTTTTATAAAAAAAAACTGAATTACATGATTCTTCGAGTGTAGGCTTTCCAGTATTCTATGGTCGCCCTTTCGACTATTCAGGAATTAAGCGACAAAGCGGATAAACGGATTGCTCGAGTAGAGGAGCAGCTAAATGCTTCTGAGGACCGTGTGAAAGCTCTCGAAAGTGAGATGTCATTGACCAAGAAGAAATTCAAGGCCTATCTTGAGGAAGTGAAGGCTGAAATGAAGGCTGAGAAGCTTCATGAACAGGATGCTCGTACTACTGGTGATGTAGGGGCGTATTACTGCCTCAAATCTTGCATTGAAATGATGGAGGAGTATGCTGCTGGTGCCCATGTTGAATGGAAGATTGAAGATGTGAAGGCCGATATGGACCTCTTGTACCCCAATGGCAACCCAGAAGATGATCTCTTCAAGCTGGTTGGCCTGGGAGGAGAAGATGATATGGAGAAAGCCGATCCTGAGGCGACTGAAGAGGTTGTTGAGGACGCATCGAAGGATGGCCCCGAAGTGACCACATGTAAGGAAATTGTTCTTGCAGACGTTAATGAGAAGTCGGGTGAATCTTAGTCAGGTGTAATGAAGTTGTGCGTGTGAAGTCTAGTGAACATTCTATTTTTAGGAGTTTAAGTGACATGTTGTACCCCGTCGTGGAGATGTGATGGATAATGTTTTGGTGACCCGTCTACCATCGCGGGTCGCGTCTTTTGTAGGATGCTTTTATGCTTGCATACCTTGTGTTTGTTTCGTATGTTTCTTGTAGGTGAGTTTGTCGGTCGCGCCTTGGCCTTTACGCGAAGTGTTTGGTCATGATGACATGTAATTACAAATGTTAATGTGGCATGCTTTGTCTGTCCAGGGAAGAGTCATTTGTAATATAGGGTAAAGACGAGTACCTTGGATAGGACAAGTCTTGTAAAATAGAACGTTTCATAGTGTTTTGTTTCCTCTATTCCCTGTGTGTCGATCGATTTGTGTGTTATAAGCATTGTTTTGTATATAGTAAGGATATCCTTTTGAGCTGGAATGTCGTGTTTGTCTTTGAGGCCTCTCGTTCCTGTTCAAATTGTGTTAAGAGTACAAAAAAGGAAAGGTCTTGGGGCGACCGTTGGGGGGTACCCAATGGCCCTCCGATGCTTAAGTCAGTAACGTAATTCAAACAAGTGTAATCGAATAGATGTAAAGAAAATGTGAAGGAAAGAAAGGTTTAGAAATGATACAACTTTAAGTGGGTCGCATTCCAACTTCTAGGAATTGGATGTCTGTCTTTGGTTTCTAGTCGGTATGCTCCTTGTCCGACGACTTCTTTGATGAGGTAAGGCCCTTCCCATTGAGGTGCCAGCTTCCCGTCGGTTGGATCTCTGGTGTTCTGGAACGTTTTCCTTAGGACCCAGTCTCCTAACTTGAAGACTTTAGCTCAGACGTTTTTGTTATAGCTTCGGGCGACTTGTTGCTGGTATTGGACCATTCGAATTCTGGCTTTCTCTTTGGTCTCATTTATGGTGTCGAGATTGTGAGCCAATTCGACGTCGTTTTGTTCTGGGGTTTGAAGTCCATATCTGGCAGTTGGGACGAGTAGCTCAGTGGGGATGACTGCCTCGCTCCCGTAGACTAATGAGAAGGGGCTCTGTCCTGTTGCATTCTTTGGTGTCGTCCTGTCAGACCATAGTATCAAGGGGAGCTCGTCGGCCCACTTGCCTTTTGCCCATGTGAGACGTTTTTTTGAGATTGTTGATGATGATTTTATTGCTGGATTCCGCTTGACCATTGGATTATGGGTATCTTGGCGTGGACGTGATTAGTGTGATGTTCCATTGTTTGCAGAAGGATCGTGTCTTGCTATCGATGAATTGGGAGCCATTGTCGCATACGATTTCTAAAGGGACGCCAAATCTGCATAGAATATTATGTTTTATGAATGAGATGACATGTTTTTATTTTACCTCTCGAGATGCTTCGGCTTCTATCCATTTAGAGAAATAATCGGTCATGGTCAGGAAGAAAACGCATTGTCCTGATGCTGGTGGTAGTTTCCCGACGATGTCCATTCCCCATCATATGAAATTCCAGGGTGCTAGAGTTGGATAAAGCATCTCTGATGGTTGGTGAGTGATGGGCGCGTGCCTTTGGCAAGCGTCACACTTTCTAACGTAGTCGATTGCGTCCTTGTTCATTGTAGGCCAATAGTAACCCGTCCTAAGAGCTTTGCCGGACAGGCTGCGTCCTCCAGTGTGGTTTCCACATTCTCCGTCGTGTAAGGATTGTAAGATGCGTTGTACCTCAACTTTCTTGAGGCAGCGTAGGTATAGGCCTGTGACAGATCGTTTGAATAGAACATTATCTGTTAGATCAAATGTTACAACTTGTACCTTAAGTCTTTTGGCTTCTGTCTTGTCTGTTGGGAGTATTCCATCTTTGTGCCACTTGTAGGGCGTAGTCCAATCATCTTGGTTGTCCACTAAGTCTTCTTCTGTATGGTCACCTAATTTTGCTGAAACGACTTCTTCTAAGGGTAATTCGTTCACCATCTGAATGTCATCTGGATTAGCTGTTCTGAAGATTTTAGGGACGGCCGGTGTGGTGATGTGTGCCAACGGGATGTTATGGAAGTCATTGGGATGTAGGGCAGAGCCAAGATTTGCTAGAGCGTCGGCTTGTGTGTTGAGGTCGCGCGGGACTTGCCGGATGGTAAAGTTCTGGAATTTGCTTGCCAATTTTTTGACGACATCCAGATATGCCATCATCATGTCGTCTTTAGCGGCGTACAAACCTTGTACTTGGTTGACGATCAGGAGAGAATCGCATGTCACCTCTATGCTTAGGATTGCGAGATCTTGCGCGAGTGTTAACCCAAATATGAGGGCTTCATATTTTGCTTCATTGTTGGTCGCGTCCCACTCGCATCTCACAGCTTGGGCTATGTGGTCCCCTTGTGGCAATTTTAGTATGACACCTAGGCCGACTTCTCTTATGTTCGACGCTCCGTCTGTATGGAGTTGCCATGTGCCCCGGTCCTCTTCAACTTTCAGTTGTTCGGCCTCCTTAATGGCTTCTTGTTCCAGTGTAGGGCTGGAATCAGCCACAAAGTCGGCTAAAGCTTGAGATTTGATCGCCGTCCTATTTCGTATTTGATGTCGAATCCGCTAAGGTGTATAGCCCACTTAGCCATTCGTCCTGTTAATTCCGGTTTCCTCATGACGACTTTCATGGGATGGTTAGTCCTCATAATAATAGTATGTGATTCGAAATAGGGTCTTAACTTGTTCGAGGCCATAACTAGTGCCAAGACTAATTTTTCAAGTGACGTGTACCTTGTCTCGGCAGGAAGTAGGGAACAACTTACGTAGTAGACCGGTGATTGTTTGCCATCTTCTTTTCTTGTCAGAAATGTGCTGACGGCTGATTCCGATACGGCTAGATATAGTGGTAATGGCTCATCGTCTTTTGGTTTACCCAGCAGGAGGGGACTTGTAAGATATGTCTTTAAGTTTGGGAAGGCTTGTTCGTGTGCTGCTGCCTAATCGAACGACTTGTTTTTTTTAGGGATTCGTAAAAGAGTTTGCATTTATCCGATGACTTTGATATGAATCTGTTCAATGCTGCTACCCGTTCTGTCAATTTCTGGACGTCTTTGACACATCGGGGGGGGGGGGGGGGGCTCAAGTTGACAATAGCCCTGATCTGGTCTGGATTGGTTTCTATCCCCCTTTGCGTCACCATGTATCCCAAGAATTTTACTGAAGACACTCCGAAAGAGCATTTAGTCGGGTTTAGTTTCATGTTATATATTTTCAATACCTCGAATGGTTCTTTCAGGTGTTCAATGTGGTCCTTTGTCGCTTTGGACTTGACAAGCATGTCATCGATGTAAACTTCCATGGTGTCTCCGATCTGGTCTTTGAACATTCTGTTCACCAGCCTCTGATATGTGGCCCTGCGTTTTTCAATCCAAAAGGCATGACTTTGTAGCAGTACGTACCTTGGCTTGTTACGAAGGCTGTCTTTGTTGGTCGTCGGGGTCCATGAGAATTTGGTTGTATCCACTGAACGCGTCCATGAATGTTAACATTTCGTGTCCGGCGATCGCGTCAACCATGGCGTCGATATGTGGTAATGGGAAGGAGTCTTTTGGACAGGCCTTATTCATGTCTGTGAAGTCGATGCATACTCTCCATTTCCCATTATTCTTTTGAACTACAACGACGTTTGCTAGCTAGTCGGGGTACTTGACTTCTCTTATTTTACCTGTCTCGAGTAAGTTCTTGACCTCGTCATCCACGATTTTGTTACGCTCAGGTGCGTACTTTCTCCGTTTTTTTCTTGACCGGAGGATATGTGGGATCTACATTTAATTTGTGAGTAATAACATCCGAAGAGATCCCCACCATGTCATCGTGTGACCAGGCAAAACAATCAGAGTTGGAACGTAAAAAAGAAAATTAAATCTGATCTAGTCGAATCGTTCAGATCCGATCCAACCTTTACCGTTTGTGTTGGCTTTGAAGGATCCAGTGCGATCTCGTCGAGTTGTTCCATCTCTGGTTTGATGTATCGTGTGGTTCCTTCGCCACACTGTGATTGCTATGCGGAAGATTTGTTGACTGCCCATTTCATTAAAGTGACATAGCATTCCTTAGCAGCCCGCTGGTTGCCCCTTATTTCCTGTACCCCCCACTTAGTAGGGAGCTTTATTGTCTGGTGATAAGTGGAAGGTACAACTTTCATGGCGTGGATCCAGGGTTTGCCAATGTTTGCATTGTATGGAGATGTGCAGTCGAGTATTAAAAACTTTACCTGTTGATTGACTCTGCCAGCGTATGTTGTCAACACGATCTCGCCTTGGGTATATTTAACTTCCCCGCTGAATCCGACCAGCGGGGTAGAGTTTTTGGTTAAGTCGTCCTCGCTTAAACCCATACCCTTTAAGGCGTCGAGTGTCAACAGATTGGTGGAGCTACCTATGTCGATTAAAACGCGACGGATAAGGCATTTGCTAATTGAAAGAGAAATTACCAAACCGTCGTGGTGGTCGCCTAACTCTTGGGCTTCTGAGTCGTCGAAAGTAATGGCGGGGGCGTTGGCAATTTGGGTTGCCTTGTCTCCGCCCGAATCGGCTTGTCACCTTTGCTTTCTCGGGCGTATCTCTTGGCGGCCGAGTATGTGTTTCCACCCACGTCCGACCCTCCTGAAATGGTGTTAACAATTTTAGTGGGAACCGGAGAAGACGGCTTGTCATATATTACCTGATCCCTTCGATCGAGGGTCGTTTTGGCTCTGTCGGAGATGACATCGCGTAACAACCCCTGCGCGAGGAGTCTTGCGACTTCCTTACGAAGGGCTATGCATTCGTCCATCGAGTGTCCGTGGTCCCCGTGGAACTCGCACCACCGGTTCATGTCTTTCTTTGCGTCTGGTTTGTCGCTCTTCCGAGGCCACCTTACTTCTTTTCCATATCTGTCGAAACTCTTTACGAGCTCCGATACTAAGATGTTGAAGTTGTAAGAGTGGAGCTTCGGAGGGAGAGCGGGGTTGTTCCTCCAATCCTGGTTCCTGTCATAAGAGTTGTTTACCTGACCAGGGTCGCTCCGCCCCTTAGGATAAGGTTGGTGTCGTCGATCGCATCGATGATCTGAGGATGCTCTTCGATCGACTCAATCGGGGCTTTTATTTGCCTTGGAAGGTTCTTCATCTTCTTCGAGTTTGACTTGTGCCATGGTTTTGGCTTGCACATCTTCAAAGCTTCGGCATGGGTATTTGGTCAACTCGCGGTAGTGTTCACAACCTCTGACCAGACCTCGGCGAAATGCTTCGATCGATGTTGGGACGTCGCAATGCGGGATCGCGACCTTCTCTTTGTTGTACCTGTTAAGATAATCTCTTAGATGTTCGTCATACCTTTGCACGATCCTGTATAGGTCGCTTGATTGCTTTTCTAATCGTTGACTGCTAGCGAATTGAACTTTGAACGAATTGATTAAGTCGGCGAAGGAAGCGATGGAACCCTGTAATAAATGCATAAGCCAAGTTAGAGCAGGTCCCGCGAGGGTCGTGCCAAAGCTTTTGCACATGACTGCCTCGCGGTTCCCTCTTAGGATCGAAAAAGTCATGAATTTTTGTTTGTAAATTGAGACGTGATCATCGGGGTCCCCGGTCCCGTCGTAGTTGGGTATGTTGGGGACGTGGATTTTTTTAGGAATCTCGATGCGTGCAATCGCTTCTGCGAAAGGCGAGTCTTTGTATCCGTCGATTGCTTCTTTCTCGATTGGTTGGGGAACTCCCGGGATCCGTGCGATGCGATCATCCAACGTCTTCATATGCTCGTTGATAGGTTGCTATATGAGGGCCTGGAGATCGGCTGAAGATGTCACCTGCAGATGGATCGCTCGAGCTTTGAGGGGCTCGACTACAAAACTTGGTACGTTAGTTGTAACAAAAGTGACCGGAGGGGTCTGGAACATACCAGTAGGTAGGGAGGCATTAGTCGCCATCGCAGGTGTCGCATCCATTCCATCCAAGTTGAGTCGTGTAGACAGTCCCTCCGTGTTGACTATGTGTCTTGAGCCTCTGGGGGCCGATTCGGCCGAGTGTACCTGCGACTTCAAAAACTCGTTTTCACGGGTTAATCGAGCGATTTCAGATTGAGCACTTAGCATTTCGGTTCTGGCGCGCTGTTGGCCCAGTTCCTCTTGGAGGACATTCATGGTTCTTGCGAGCTCTTGCATTTGCGAGTCTGCGATTGGTTGGCCACTGATGTCCTCTGCCTGGTTCGCGATTTTGACATTGCCTTGAGCTTGATTTTCGACGAGGATTACGGGATTTCCAGCGTTGGCCATGATGGGATGAGTATCGGATTGATGATTGGATCATTGATTGGCTAGATGCCCCACGGTGGTCGCCAAATTGTTTTGGACAAAAAAGATCGAACCGACCTGAATCGCTTAAAAAATGGCAACTAGACAACAATTAGATTGATTATACCCAAATGATCCAAATCAAACTAAGATCTAGACGAAATAAGATTAAATAGATGTAAAGACAAACTTATCTCCTTCGAATAAGAGACTGGTCGAATCAAATGATTTAATCGTCGGTCGCTTCAATATTGAAATGAAGACCTGAACTAGAGAATGATTGTAAAAACGAGTAAGAGAATATCGAATTGTAACTTGTATTCAGTAGGAATGATAATGTGTAAAAAAACCTTATGAATCTAGTATTTATACATGATTTACGTAATAAACTAATCTAGCCGTTCTGTTTCGGATTTTGTGGGAGCCGTCGAACTGTCTTCCGAGATTCTCGTCAACATCCTCCTTCCTTGGGCTCATCTTTTTTCGCTCTCGCTGAGTCTGTTGATCTTGTTACCGAGATCGTGGGCCAACCAGATTGGGCTCCAAATATCTTGGCCCAACACATATCATCAACCATAGAGTTCCAGTGGAGGTTCTCGACCAGGTCAAAGGGGTCGTGCACCGCTTCTTCGAATTGCCCACCTAGGAGAAGGTCAAGTACAAGACGGACGGCTTGTTGGCCATTGGAGGTGCCAAGCTGGGGACTAGCTTCTGCCCTCACTATGAGAAGGTGTTGGAGTGGAAGGACTCCCTTACTCTTCACTACAACACCAATGAGCCTGCCTCTCAAAACTGGCCTCCTATTTGCAAGTAAACTATCTCAATTTCTAACTTTTTTTTTTGGTAAATATAAGTTTACCACTCTGTTTAAATAGGTCAACTTGCACAAAATCATTCCTACTTTATTTTTTATCTGTTAAGTATAGCGTACTAATCCCCTGAATTCAAATTTTGGTAACAAAAGAACTACCCCTAATCCTAAAATTGTTTTAAACTAGGCTTTGTTTGGAAAACTCTAGATAAATACTTTTTAATATATAAATATAAATATTTATTTTTTCATTTCACATTCTTTTTTTTTATATATCAAAATTTTAAGACTAAAATAAGTATTTATTTATAAAAAATACTTTATACATAAAAAGTATTTGTTATCAATTAAGTCTTAATTAGTTTTTTTTGCATAATAATGTTTATCAAGGCGCCTAATTTTTTTCAACCAATTTATTTACCATTATAGTATTTTCATTATATATAACCTACAAGAAAATTGACAAATTTTGCGCATTTTTATGCTGGACGTGCTGGCTTGTATGTGAAATATCAATCATGGTAGTGAAATGGAAATTTGAAAATAAGAATGGTTTACTGCAAGTCTATATATATAGGGCTCAACTATTCGGCGCATAGGCATTTTTGCCTTTTGGCGCATAGGGCCGCGCGTAACGTGAGAATAGACTTCCCACGTTACGCGTCGATACTGACCCATTCAAGACCCACACGTAACGCGTGAATTGGCTCCACACGTTACGTGTGGGATCGGTTCACACGTTACGTGTGACATTGTATCACACGTAACGTGTGGGAATCTGGCTATAAAAGCCAGATTCGGCTCCTCCTCTTCATTCAGCATCAGCACTCAGCCTCCTTGCCCCTCCCGCTGCGCCTCCTTGCCCCTCCCGCGTAACGTCTCCTTGCCCCTCCCGCGTAACGCCTCCTCGCCCCTCCCGCGTAAGGTTAGTTCATAGAAATAATTATTTGATTTTGTTTTTAATAAATTTAAATCCACACATAGTATTTGGTTAGGTAGATCTAGGTTTGGATGATAGATCTACGATTTGGAGATGATTTGGATGGTAGATCTAGGTTTTGTAGAAGTTTTTGTGATGTTTAGGGTTTTGGTTAGGTAGATCTAGGTTTGTAGACATTTTGTGTGGAAAAATGAAAGTGGAAGTGATGATATTGTTAGATTGGTAAAAATTGTGGATTTGTTGTTGAATTTTGGGTATATTTGAAAAAAAAAAAAAATCGGACTGTCTCGCCGGAGAAGACGACCGGAATATCACCGGAAAGTCGCCGGCGGCTTCCCGGTGAAATTGGAATGTGCACATTCACACGTAACGTGTGAATGTGCACCACGCGTTACGTGTGAGAGCAAGTCACACGTAACGTGTGAATTTCCATTTTTTTAGATTTGTGGAACGTTGATTTTCTGTTTTTTGATTTTTGTTGATTTTTGTTGATTAAAAATCAACAAAAATCTTAGCAAGTTGCTCTATGGCCCATTTGACCCGATCAGTGACCGCACATGTGGGTGCTCGTTGCACCTTGGCAAACATCTTAGCAAGTTGCTCTATGGCCCATTTGTAACTGTCTTCGTCCTCCTTCTCCAGAAACGCCCCGACAATATTGTAGTTTTTCCAAACTGATGTGATGCCGACAATTTCAAGGAAGGGCAAATTGTAGCTGCACACATAATCATATATAAAATACAATGACGTCCTAACCTTGACATGAACAAATGAAGAGTATAATTCATATGTTTGTTACTAACCAGTTAGTTGCATATGTAGAGTCTAGCAACACAATGTACGGAAATGCCTTCAGCAACCGCAACTGATCCTGGCTTGCAAAGAAGATATCCGTTATCTTGTTGGTCTCCTTGTTGAATCTATACTCCATGAAGTACCCCTTCTCATTGCACTCATACAAGAACTGTTGTACAACTGTTCTTCCTTCCATGCCCTTCTTTCTTATCTCGTGCATGATGTTGTATACTTGCTTCATCTTGGTCAAATTTCTAGGGGACGACTGGATTGTAGTATGAATCTTCTGAGGCTTGCAATGATTGACCGTCATCACCCTTATAATCTCCTTCTCTTCAGCAGTTGGTCGCCCAGCTAATGCACTACCATACAAATTGTCTCCTATGACATGGTTGTGAGTTCCATGTTGTACAGTGATCCTCCACAATCCCTTCGGCCTTTCTTTCAGCCTCAACATGAAGGGACACCCACATTTCTTCGACCTTGTGATGTCTCTCACTTGGTCAGCTCCTTTAGGGACGTTTTGTCCATGCCTATCACACGGTAACCAAGTCCCCCCGAGGGTCGAAGGGGTGGAAGCTTTATTCCTCCACTTTTTGATGCAGAATTGCTGATTCATAGCAATCTCCCGCGCCCACAAAAAGGCTTCTTCTCTAGACTGCCAGATTTGATCAGATGTGAAGAACCTTGAATAATCGGCCGAGACGTACACATCCTCCTCCGGTAGTACATTGAATTGAGGCTGTGTGTGTAGGGATAGAAAGCACAGTTGTGGGGTAGCATGAGATGAAGATGCTTCTGGAGGAAACGGTATCCCAACATCAAATGATGGTATATCAATAACTGGTTGAGGCGTGTTCCAATCCTGCAGTTTTTCCGGCGTTTCCCAAACCGGAAATGTCTTCTGAGGCGTGCTCCAATCCTGCAGTTTTTCAGGCGTTTCCCAAACCGGAAATGTCTTCTGTGGAGTGCTCCAGTCATTGAGGGAGATATTGTTTAACCCCTCGTATAAATGATAGTTCGTCTGCATACACGAAATCATGTCATCAATTAGTGCACTGATTATAAAAAAGCACGTTTACTCTCAAACCGTGCCATATTACAGAATGAAACCTGGTTTCGGGTGGTGATTACACACGTAACGTGTGAAGAGTGTCCACACGTTACGTGTGAAACACACCCACACGTAACGTGTTGAACATCTTCACACGTTATGTGTGAACATTCTTCACACGTAACGTGTGAAACTGTTCTTCAATATAACAACAAATTCGTAGCCCTAAACCCTAAACAACGCTCAATCTTTGTTTCTAATACCCTAAATAATAAAATGAGATCTTTAATATTAAACAATAAGTATCAAAAATAGCTTTCCTAAATCCTAAACAACAAATATAATGGGCCATCAAAAATAACTTCTCTAAACCCTAACCATGAAGCTAAGAACTTTAAACATTTTCAAATCAAGAAATAAAAAAGACAACTTTAGGGTTACTTATAGAAATTACCTCGTTCCAAAGTGGAATATCTTCCCCATTGTTGCTCCAATACTCGTTATTGTTCGGATTGTTCATTTTTTGTACAAAAAATGTGAGTGAAAATCAAGATTTTGGGAGTGTTTAGGATGAGGGTTTAGGTTCGAAATGGATTCGAAATGGGTTGTTAGCGGACAAAGAAGATGGGTCATTATTACAGTTAGGTGGGGACAAGACGGTTAATTCAATGCGTTTTGCAACAGACTGAACCACACGTTACGTGTCAAACCGTTCCACACGTTACGCGCGAAGTATATTAGAACGTTACGTCTGAAACACATTAACACGTAACGTGTGATTACTAGGGTTTAGGGTTTAGGCGTATGTCGGGTAGGGTAGGATAGGATGGATAGGGGTAGGGTTTAGGTTTTTTGTGGTATAGGGTTATGGCATTTCGGTAGAGTTTAAAATAATGAGTTTTAAGTTTAGGGTTTAGGGTTAGGGTTAGGGTTTAGGTCTTAGGGTTAGTGTTATGATTAAGGTTTGAGTTTAGAGTTTATCTTTAATTATTAAGGGTGAATTTGGGTATGCGAGTTACATTGTTTATGAGAGTGGTTGACGTTTAGGGTTTAGGGTTATTAGGGTAAGAGTGGTTGAGATCCTTAATGCTAGTGGTTGAGGTTTTTAATGCTAGTGGTTGAAGTCTTTAATTCTTGTGGTTGTGGTCTTTAATTACTACAGCTGTATATATCATTTCACTATATAAGAGGCATTAGGGTTGTTTGTTCACTACAACACTTCCAACACAAGCGAGATTGAAGATTCATTTGTGGGTAAGCTTCTTCTTCCAGTTTCTTTCGATTTAGTAACCCTAATTGGCCTTTTCATATTAATGGATTTGTAGGAAACCAAGCACTACATCAAATAATGACATCTTCATCCGAATCATCATCAAACCTAAATAGGCACCATCAACAAATAAGTGCTCCACAATGCGAGTGTAATTTGAAAACCATTGTCCGTACTTGGGATTTGCAGTGGAACTACGGAAGGAGGTATTGGGGATGCCCAAGACTAGGGTATTTATACAGGAATTGGATTGATCCTGTGTACGAGGAGAGGGCACACGCGGTTATTCGACAACAATGACGGGAAAAACAAGATCTTATTAAGGTGAATCAAGATGTTGTTAAGCAAGAACTTTTACAAGATATGGATAAGATGCGTAGGTATAACCTCAATCTATATAATGATGTACATCATATAATGCCTTGATGTCATATCTTTTGTGTAATGTTGTTTACGTACTATCAACCTTTGTAGGGAGCAAGCAATTTTATCAAAGCAGAGACATGATATGTCGCGAAGTTTTACAAGAGACTATCCTAATTTTTTCAAACGCAACTAGACGATGTCATTTATTTTGTGCTAGGTTTTCTAAGTTTATGAAGAACTTGTATTATTTCTTGTATGTGATTGTATTCATCCAACGTAATGAACAATTCTATTCTATCTTCTATGTTGATTATTTTGGGGTGTTTTTTGTAGGGTTTTAGATAAACAAATAAATACTACAAATAAACATTCTAAACCATATTGACTAACCCACACGTAGCGTGAGGGTACAAACCACACGTAACGTGTGAAATTGTCCCACACGTTACGTGTGGAGCACTGTCACATGTAACGTGTGGGTTGTACTCTCACGTTATGTGCGAGCCTATGCGCCAAACGGCAAAATGCCTATGCGCCAAAAAGTAATCATGTATATATACATAGAAAAAGAGAATCCTCTGCCTAAGTGTTACGTCTCAAGGCCTAGGTTTCTAGACAATTTCCTTTCCATACATTCTTTATAAAAATTAAACAATGGGTCCCGTTATAATTGTGGTCTTTATGCTTTAAAAGATAAAATTATATTTTTATTAGAATATCTTAATCATAAAAACTTAACTGTGTAATTATATTACAAATTCAATTTTATCGAAATACAAGTAGACATAAGACATAAAGTAGTGTCTAGATCTATCAATTTAATCGGTTAGTTTGGAGATTCGGTCATTTTCGATTTGGGTTGAGATTGGGTTGGGTCAATTCGGATAACAAGTCTACTCAGATTGGATCATTAAAGGTTAATGAACGGAATGAACGGTTTGGGTTGACCAACGGGATAAGAACGTAATTTTTTAAATATTTCGTTCACCGTTAAAATATTTTTAAGTAGTTAAAAAGTAATTTAAAATTTTCAAACTGAATTAAAATAAACTAAAAGTATTATTAAAAATTAATTATTTTATATGTAATTGAGATTAGTACACATCATATTTTACTTTCTATTCTTCATTTATTTTATAATAACTTATAAATTTCTGAATTTATAAAAACTATAAGTACAACCATGCTATTTTTTAAGATGCTTGAGCATATTAACATTATTTATATTTCATTTATCAAATATATTTTATATTTTACTAATACTTTACATGTATTCAATAGTTGGTCCAGCTTAATTATAGATTTTACCCCTTTAAAATTAAAATCATATCCATACTATAATATTCCAAAAATATAATTGAGTTTTAATTTTGCTGCAAATTCTACTTTTACCGACATACAATAAATGATAGAATACATTCTTTTAATTTCTTATTATTATTTTCATATTTTAAAATTAATTTCATATTATGAATTTTCATTTTGTGTATCTTACTCTTATTCATAACAACTTAGTTTTGCTCCATTAAGCTAACAAACATTATATTATTTATATCTATTTCCCATTGTAAGTTCTATATTTTCATATTTCATATTTTTCGATACTACTTAGTTGGATTTTGTCTATTAATTTAATTTAAATTATTATTAAAAACATACTATTTATTAAATTTGATAAAAATATAACAATGCATATATATGTATATTAATTATCACTAATGTCAGTATGTCGTAAGAACCAGAAATTATTTAGGTTTTAAAATCTTATTTAAATTCTAAATATTATTTCCAGGGAAACTATTTATGATTAATCTACAAATACCTAAATTTGTTTTTTATATGTTTAATATAACATAATTTTGTTGTATTTATGGTTAAAAATTAAATCATCGCTACAGAGTTTATATTTAACCAAAGTTGTGCAAGTCACTGGGTAATATGCTACTTAATCACCTATGTAAGTGATGATTTTGTCATTTACTAAAATTTAGTGGTGGCCCAATACATATCAAATAGGTCTATTAAGAGGGTACAACTCTCTTTACCTATTTCAACCTTTTTCTCCAAACACTACTTTTTAATAAAATGTACCTCATGTTAGTTAACATATAAATTAGCTCGTAACTTAGATTGTATGGGGATGGTTTAATTTGTAGGAAGGAGGCACTCGACTATTACCAGAGGATAGAAAGTATTATACAAAAGATATACAACGTGTTGCTAAAAGGATTGAACATACAAATTGGGTTTGACGAATCAAAGAGGTCTCTCTTGATGGGAAGGACTGTAATCACCTTAAACTACTACCCATAACTGCCCGAACCCGGAGCTCGCGATAGGGGTTGGGCGCCACTCGGATGTGTCTGCCCTCACCGCCCTCCTTCAAGACGACGTGGGTGGGCTCTACGTTCGATCCCCAAAGGATGAGTCCAGCTGGATCCATGTCCCGCCAAAGAAAGCTTCCATTGTGATCAACATAGGTGACATATTGCAGGTGATTAGCAACGGGAGGTACCAGAGCGCTGAGCACCGAGTCATCACCAGCGCCTCCAAGGACCGAGTCTCAGTGGTCGTCTTTGCTACCCCAGATTTTAGTGAAGTGATCATGCCATTGCCGGAGGTTTTTGCCTGTGGTGAGACCCCGGTTTATAGAGAGATGTTGTATGAAGAATATTGTAAGTATTTTTTTGGGAGGGCGTTGGAGGGGAAGAAGACGATTGAGTGGTCTATGATTTAATGATGGGCTTGTAGTGCATTAGTTGTTTTCCTTTCTAGCGTTTCCATTTTTGAACAATAATGGAGCAGTAGCCTCCTAATGTTATTTCCTTTTTGAACCTCTTGGGTTGTTGTTTGAATTGATTTTGGTGTGTTTTTTTAATAATAAGTGCCAAGTTTATTAGATGACTATCTTAAATTATTGCATTTGAAGCATTTATTACTAGTAATATAATGTTTGATTGGAGTATATTTCAAAAAACGTAAACGCAACCAGATGGTGAACACTAGGAATACCGCTCGTCAAGAAGCTGGACCGAGTAACGCCTCTCGGATCTAGATAAGGAGTGCAACTAATCAGGAAGATGAAACTGGGTTTGGATCCCACAACAACCCTGGTATGAATGTTCCGCCCCAGGTAGAACAGGAAAGGGTGCAAATACCTCATGTTTCTCCAGTTGTCTTCGATGCTGCTGCTGTTGAGGCAATTAAACAAATCGTGATGCAAGTTGTCATGGAAATGGTGAGGCAAAGGGTTCAGCAAGCCCAGGGATATCCTGTTCCTCAGGTTATTCCTTATAATAAGGAGTCGATGAATATTGCGCCTCCCATGCATGTTCAAAGAGATGGAGGAAGCTATGGTCGTGCGCTGAAAGCGATCAATTCCATGAGGCCCGATTCATACGACGATACTAGTGAACCCGTCAAAGTGGCCTACTGGTTCTTGCACATGGACCGACTGTTCAGGAACATTGTTTGCACTGAAGTTCAGAAGGTGCACATTGCCTCGTTATAATTGAAAGACAGGCTAGTGAATGGTGGGAGAGCACATGATTAGCTGATCATCCCAAGATGACTTGGTCTATGTTCAAGACCAAGATGACGGACCATTTCTTCTCTCGGGCTATGAGGGAAGAGAAGCACAAGGAGTTCCTTTACCCAAAGACTGATGGACTAAATAGTCTAAATGTGACTGCTTTGGCTGCTAAGTTCAACCACTTACTGCATTATGCAGAGACTGAGGTGGATACTGAGGAGCAAAAGATCTGGCATTTGCATGAGTGAGTGAACCCACATATTAAGCCATTGATGGTGCGTCGTGGTTGTACTACTCTGTAGCATTATGTGGATGCTGCTTATAAACTAGAACTGACTCTGGAATAGTCAGTGAAGAAGCATAACCGACAGAGGTCAATGAGTAACAATCAGCAGAATAGGGGATTCAAGCAGCCAACTCCACCGTCAAATTTTTCTAAGTCTAGTCGACCAAAGACTAAGACGACCCAGTCTGGTTCTACGCAGCATTCGGGTCAATGTTATAATTGTGGGACACCTGGACATAAGAGGATTAAGAGAAATGAGTGCATGAAAGGAAAGAGAACATGATTCACTTGTGGGAAGGAGGGGCATTTGCAGACTTTTTGCCCTAAGTGAAGACATCAGGAGGGTGAATCCCAACAAGGGTCGGTTAACCATAATAACCGACCTCAGCAAAGGCCTTCCTGGACTTCTAAAACTGCTATACAGTCGACTGCTTAGAATAAGGGGAAGGCTCCAGTTGCATCGGGTAGTCAGGGTCAGCGGCTGTATGAGACGCGTGAAGCCGACGGACCAAATGCTTCTATTGCTCAAGGTACTTTATACCTACATTCTACGTCAGTTTGTAGGGGTGTTCAAAATGGGATCGGACCGGAAAAGACCGGACCGGTGAAATTACGGTCCGGTCTCCGGTCCAGGTTTTCCCCTTAATCCGGGTCCGGTCCGGTTCGGTCCAAACCCGAAAAAAACCGGTACGGACCGGTGGACCATTTTTAAAAAAATAAATAAAAATAAATAAAGAGTTTATATGTTTTTTTTATAGATATTTTTCTTAATTTAATAAGTTAGGAGTATAAATGTTTTTAGATATTTTTTGTAGATTTTAAATAAGAATTTAATATTTTTTTTAAAATAAGGTCCGGTCTAAACCGGTCCTAGACCGGATCGGACCGAATAGGTCCGGTCCGGACTTTTGAAAAAATCTGGTCCGGTCCGGATGAACACCCCTATCAGTTTGCATATTATTTGATTCTGGTGCTACACATTCGTTTGTTTCGGAGAATTGTGTGAGTAAGTTAGGGCTTAAATGCAATGAAGCTTGTGAACCATTTGTGGTGGATCTTCCCAATGGGGAATGTTTTGGGCGAAAAAGATCAAACCGACCTGAATCGCTTAAAGAAGGGCAACTAGACAACAATTAGATCGAATATATCTAGATAATCCAAATCAAATAAAAGAGAGAATGTGATGAGTCAGGAGTATCGTGTGAGCTGGCCTGGCCCCTCCGTGTAGAGGGTCGATCGAATCAAAGATGAGAGCTGTCAAACGCTTCAAATGTTAGAACAACGACTTCGAACCGATGAATTTAGATGAATATAGAGAGGGAGATGTAGTTGATTGTATTATTTCTGAGAGTACTTGTCTTTTTACAATGATCTTTAGAAACCCTTTATATACATTCAATCCTTAGGAAAATTCGGGCATTTACTCATCCGTGATCTTCGCTGGTCGACTTTAGTTGCCGGATTTGCTATAATCTTATGGCATTTATGAATCGATCTTGCAGGCTCGTAGCCGTTGTATGGGATTTGGACTTTTTCGTAACGCTCCCGATCATGGTGATGTCTTGTCCTTGGCTCCTATCGTCTGATTTTGGTCTCTTCGTCGTCTAGTTGTTTCGTCGACTGGTCGCTTCGACGAAAATAGATATCTTCGCATTTTGGGCCGTTTCTTCTGAAGGCCCACTAAAATCATGGCCCAACAATTGCCCCAAGGAATCGAGCTGGGTCGAAGATAATAGTTTGAGGGACGGTTGGATTCCTTCCTCTCTGGGACGTGATCTTCTCTTGGCAGATTTGTTGCAGGGGATCGATGACGTGTCGCCTCCTTATTGGTTTGCCAGGCTTGACTGCGGTTTTAGACAGTTTCCCATAAATGGCCATCACTTCCCTTTCTTTTCGCCATCATCTCTTTTGGACTCTCGAAAGGTCTTTTCGATCGAAGGTAAAAGATCTATTTCCCAGTTTGTTTTCCTTTGCGTTTATACTATGTCGTCTTCGAAGTAGAGGAAGTCCAAGGCCTTGCCTTCCGGCGTCGTCGGAAAGAGTAGCGATCTCTCCCACTCAAACCTCCTCAGTATAGAAGATTCTTTGGTCGGAACCCTAACCCAATCGGAGTTGGAGGTGATTCTGGAAGTGGGTCAATTCCCTCTGAGACGGTGGCTCGTCTTCCTCTGCCCCAGGAGCGGGCCGACTGGTATCGTGATAGGTGGATTTGCTTCTTCGAGTACCCTTTCAGGATTGGTCACTCTTTTCCTTTCTCGAATCTGGTGAGAAATTTCTTGTCTGTTCTCAACCTTGCTCCGTGTCAGGTGATGCCGCATGCATGGCGCCTTCTTAGGGTAGTTGATCTTTTGGTGTCTAGTACTTGAGTAGTCGAAATTGACTTTGATTTTGATGCTCTCTGGTATTCTTACTACTTGAGTAGTCGAGGCTCTTCTCGTTTTCAACTGCGCCTTAGACCGGATAGGCAACCGATTGCTTTAAACCTCAATGTCAATGATCGTGGATAGAGGTCACGTTTCTTCTTTGTTGAGAAAAAATCGCTTGAGGGGGGTTTCGATTGCTCTTTCTTGCGTGACGTTTGGAGGACGACAGGTATTTAGTCTTTGTTTTTCGTGTGCTTCGGCGCCTTTGTTAACCGGCGCTTCCGTGTTTTCTTTTTTAGTACCTAGTCCGGAGGAGGAGATGAATTCTGATTTCGCCGTTGTCACTGGGGTTTTGCTTGCTTTCTCTGAGGCCGATCGATCGTTCAAGAACGTGAACTGCTTATCCCTTCCTCCGAATATGGCGACTCCATCTACTTCCGTTACCAAAGGCACGTGTTTGTTCTCTAAGGTATGCATGTGGGTGGTCTTTGTAGCAACCATATGCTTATTCGTTTGCACTTGCCTGGCAGTATCTCGGGGGGCGAGGTCGAGTGCTCGCTTGTCTGGGAAGAGTCTCTTGGATCAAAAGTTGGCAATGAAGGCATCTTCGTCGGTTAAGTTAGATGCTAAGATCCCCTCGTCGGCTAAGATCGTGGCTTTGGACTCGCCATCGTCTAAAAACTCAGGGGCAAAGAGGAAGGCAACGGACGTTCCAGAGCTTCATGTGGGCATGGTGAAGAAGAGAGATCTGGGGATTTGCTTCATACTCTGGATTCCGAGGCTAAGAAGGAGATTGGTGACTTGCACCCTGTCGATTGTATTGACGAGGTTAGGGCTGCCGTCTGGCGGGTAAGAAAAGAAGACAACTTTGTCTTTGAAGTGTCTTCATAATGTGTATGTGTTTTAACATACGTCTTGTTGCTTTCGTAGGCTCTTCAGTATTCGCTTGTCGCTTTTTCTACTATGCAAGAGCTGAGCGATGGTGCTGAGAAGCGTATTGCCGAGGTCGAGAGCCGGATTACCGAGGTCGAGAGCCGGGTAGAGGTGGCTAATGGACATGTCAAGGCGGCTGAGATCAAGCGGGCGTCGGCTGATAAGAAGCTAGTGGAGACCGAGAAGAGTTTGGTCGAGTCGCATGCCCGTTTTGGGGAGCTAGAGCGCAGTGCCGACGATGCTCGTGTATTTCTACCTTAAGTCCCGTATTGAGATGATAGAAGAGTATGCCTCAGGGGGTCAGTCGTCTTGGAACATCGAGGATACAAGGGAGAATATGGATCTTCTGTACCTTGGCGGCAATCCCGGCAACGAGTTGTTCAAGCTTATGGGACTTGGTGAAGACGAGCATGGAGAGGAAGCTGTTCCCGTGGTGGTCGAGGAAGTTGTCGGAGAGGCGACGAAGGAGCTCCCTGAAGCGGCCGAGGGCCAGGATGCCGCTCCTATTGAAGTTTGTGAAAGGTCAGGCGAGTCTTGATCTTTGTTTTAGGCGAAAGACATCGCTTCCCTTTGTTGTTTTGTGTATGTTGTGCCCCATTGTAGAGATGGGATGGACAATATTTTGGCGACCCGTCTACCATCGCGTGTCACGTGTTTTGTAAAACATTTTAGTCATTTTTCGAAGTACCTTGTGTTTGTTTCGCGTTCGTCTCTGCATGTTCTGTTTTATGGGTAGACTTTGTTGTTTTGTGCACCGAGGTCGTAGATTCGTCTAGTGTAGACATAGCAAACGTTAGACTTTGTTTCATTGTCGTGGCATGCTTTACATGGGATCGTCCTTGCATTTGTGTCTATGTGTTTTGTTGGATCATTTCTAATGAAAGCAGTCGTGACGCCTTTGATCTGTGTCGGATTTACCTGTGTGCTCCGTCGAGTAGGGCTTTTCGCGTTTGTGTAGAAAAGGGAGGCCTACAAATGTATACGTTTATGTTTAGTCATGACTTAGTGTTATGCCGAGGAGGAAAACAATATGTTTTATTGCGTGGATGTAATAAGGTGTTACGACCTTATGTATTGCATAAGGCTGGCGGTGTGCCGACGTGCCTTTGTTGTTCATCTCCTCGTGTTCCGATCGATCGTGTAAGTGTAATGTAAGCGCTTTTTGTGTGACTGGATCCAACTTGTATGTCTATTGCTTCGTCTTGGAGGCCTCTCGTTCCTGTTCAGTATTTCCATTTGGAAAGTATACATAAGAAAAGTCTGGGGTGACCGTTGGGGTGTTGCCCAACGGCCCTCCGATGCTTAAGTCAGTGATTGGGATGCAAATAAACGCAATAGATGTTTAAAAGTGTGGAGAAGAGTTTTAGAAATGATACAACTTTAAATGGATCGCGTTCCAGCTTCTTGGGATTGGTTGTCCGTCCTTTGTTTCTAATCGATAAGCCTCTTGTCCGACGACCTCTTTGATGAGGTAAGGTCCTTCCCATTGGGGTGCCAGCTTTCCATCGGTTGGGTCTCTAGTATTTTGGAATGTTTTCCTTAGGACCCAGTCCCCTAGCTTGAAGACTCTGACTCGGACGTTCCTATTGTAACTCCGGGCGACTTGTTGTTGGTATCGGACCATGCTGATCCTTGCTTTTTCCCTGGTCTCATCGATGGTGTCGAGGTTGTGGGCCAACTCGACATCGTTTTGCTCCGGGGTCTGGAGTCCGTACCTGGCAGTCGGGACGAGTAGCTCGGTGGGGATGACTGCTTCACTTCCGTAGACTAGTGAAAAAGGCCTTTGCCCCATTGCATTTTCAGGTGTCGTCCTGTCCGACCATAGTATCAAGGAGAGCTCGTCGGTCCATTTGCCTTTTGCCCCTGTGAGGCGTTTTTTGAGATTGTTGATAATGATCTTGTTGCTGGATTCTGCTTGCCCATTGGATTGCGGGTATCTTGGTGTGGATGTAACTAACGCAATATTCCATTGTTTACAGAAGGATCGAGTTTGGCTACCGATGAATTGGGAGCCATTGTCGCATACGATCTCTGAAGGGATGCCAAATCTGCATAGGATATTACGTTTTATGAATAAGATGACGTGTTTTTCTTTTACCTCTTGATATGCTTTGGCCTCTATCCATTTAGAGAAATAGTCAGTCATAGCTAAGAAGTAGACGCGTTGTCCTGACGCTGGTGGTAATTTCCCGACGATGTCCATCTCCCATCGCATGAAGGGCCATGGGGCCAGGGTTGGATGCAGCATTTCCGACGGTTGGCGTATGATGGGCGCATGCCGTTGGCAGGCGTCGCATCTTCTAACATATTTCGTCGCGTCTTTGTTCATTGTGGGCCAGTAATAGCCTGTTCTGAGAGCTTTATCGGATAGGCTTCGTCCTCCGGTGTGGTTCCCACACTCTCTGTCGTGCAAGGATTGCAAGACGCGTTGTACTTCGGATGTTTCGAGGCAGCGTAGGTACAAACCTGTGATAGATCGTTTGAACAGTACGTTATCTTTAAAATCGAAGGTTACGGCTTGTACCTTGAGTCTTTTAGCTTCTGCTTTGTCGGTTGGGAGAGTTCCATCTCTGAGCCACTTGATGTAGGGGGCGGTCCAATCGTCTTAGTCGCCTACCAAGTCTTCTTCTGTATGGTCGCCTACCTCTGCTGAGACGACTTCTTCTAAGGGTAGTACGCTCGCTGTTTGGATGTCGTCGGGGCTAGGTGTCTTGAGGATTTTTGGGACGGCTGGTGTGGTGACATGTTCCAGCGGAATGGAAGAGAAGTCGTTAGGATGCAAGGTGGAGCCAAGGTTCGCTAGGGCGTCGGCTTGCGTGTTGAGGTCGTGTGGGACTTGTCGTATAGTGAATCTTTGGAATTTTCTTGCCAGCTTTTTGACGACATCGAGGTATGCCATCATTCTGTCGTCTTTGGCGGCGTATGAACCTTATACCTGGTTGACAATTAAGAGGGAGTCGCATGTTACTTCTAGGTCTAGAATCGCTAGGTCATGTGCGAGTGTTAATCCGAACACGAGGGCTTCGTATTCTGCTTCGTTGTTGGTCGCGTCCCATTCACATCTCACAGCTTAGGCTATATGATCCCCCTGTGGCGATTTTAGCACGACGCCTAAGCCGACTCCCCTTACGTTTGATGCTCCGTCTGTATGGAGTTGCCACGTGCCCCTGTTTTCTTCGACCTTTAGCTTTTCGACTTCTTTCGTGGCTTCTTGTTCCAATGTGGGGCTGAAATCAGCCACAAAGTCGGCTAGAGCTTGAGATTTGATCACCGTCCTTGGCTCGTAGTCAATGTCGAACCCGCTGAGATGTATGACCCATTTGGCCTATCGTCTTGTAAATTCGGGTTTCCTCATGACTGTCTTCATGGGATAGTTAGTTCTCACAATAATAGTATGTGATTCGAAGTAGGGTCATAGTTTATTCGAGGCCATGACCAATGCTAAGACCAGCTTTTCAAGTGGTGTGTACCTAGTTTCGGCGGGGAGTAAGGAGCGACTCACATAGTAGACTGGTGATTGCTTACCATCTTCTTCCCTCGTCAGTACTGCACTGACCAATGATTCTGATATGGCCAAATAAAGTGGTAACGGCTCGTCGTCGTTTGGTTTGGCCAATAGGAGTGGACTCGATAAATATGCCTTTAGGTCCTGAAAAGTCTGCTCGTGTGTAGCTGTCTAGTCGAACGATTTGTTCTTCTTCAGGGCCTCGTAGAAGAGCTTGCACTTATCCGATGACTTGGATATGAACCTATTCAATGCCGCTACTCGTCCCGTTAGCTTTTGGACGTCCTTAACGCACCGAGGGGACCTGAGGTTGACGATTGCCCTGACTTGGTCGGGACTTGCTTTGATCCCTCTTTGTGTGACCATGTAGCCTAAGAATTTCCCTGAGGATACTCCGAAAGAGCATTTAGTCGGATTTAACTTCATGTTGTACCTTTTTAGTACCTGGAAGGCTTCCTTAAGGTGTTCGATGTGGTCCTCCGCTGCTTTGGATTTGACGAGCATGTCGTCAATGTAGACTTCCATGGTGTCGCCGATTTGTTCTTTGAACATCTTGTTCACCAACCTCTGGTACGTGGCCCCTGCATTTTTTAGTCCGAAGGGCATTACTTTGTAGCAGTACGTACCTTGGCTTGTTATGAAGGTTGTTTTCTCTTGATCGTCGGGATCCATGAGGATTTGATTGTATCCACTGAACGCGTCCATGAATGTCAGCATTTCGTGCCCGGCGATCGCGTCAACCATTGCGTCGATGTGTGGTAGTGGAAAAGAGTCCTTTGGACAGGCTTTGTTTAGATCTGTGAAGTCGATGCATACTCTCCACTTCCCGTTCTTCTTTTGGACCAAGACAACGTTAGCTAACCAGTCGGGATATTTCACCTCCCTTATTTTACCTGTCTCAAGTAGGTCTTTTACTTCATCGTCCACGACTTTGTTGCGCTCGGGTGCGAACTTCCTCCTTTTTTGCTTGACTGGAGGGTACGTGGGATCTACATTTAACTTGTGAGTAATAATATTTGGGGAAATCCCCACCATGTCTTCGTGTGACCAAGCAAAACAGTCAGTGTTGGATCGCAAAAAGGAAATTAAACTTGCTCTAGTCGAATCATTTAGATTTGATCCGACCCTTACTGTTTGTGTTGGCTTTGAGGGGTCCAATGCGATCTCATCGACTTGTTCCATTTCTGGTTCGACGTATCGCGGGGTCCCTTCGCCATACTGTGATTGCTACGCGGACGATTTGTCGACTGCCCCTTTCATTGAAGTGACGTAACATTCCTTGGTGGCTCTCTGGTCGCCTTTTATTTCCTGTACCCCCCACTTGGTAGGAAATTTTATCGTCTAGTGGTAAGTGGAAGGTACAACTTTCATGGCGTGGATCTAGGGTCTGCCAAGGATTGCGTTGTATGGGGATGGGCAATCGAGTATTAAGAATTTTACCTATTGGTTGACTCCACCGGCGTACGTTGTTAACACGATTTCGCCCTGGGTGTACTTAACTTCTTCACTGAATCCGACTAATAGGGTGGAGTTTTTGGTTAAGTCGTCCTCGCTTAAACCCATTCCTTTTAAGGCGTCCAGTGTCAACAAGTTGGTGGAACTGCCCGTGTCAATGAGAATGCGACAGATAAGGCAATTGCTAATTGAGAGTGAGATTACCAAACCGTCGTGGTGGTCGCCCAGTTCTTGAGCCTCCGAATCATCGAAGGTGATGGTCGGAGCGTCGGAGATTTGTAACTGCCTTGTCTCTACCTGGGTTGGTTTGTTGCCTTTGCTTTCTCGAGCATGTCTTTTGGCGGCTAAGTACGTGTTTCCACATACGTCCGACCCTCCTGAAATGGTGTTAACAATTTTTGCAGGAATCGGAGAGGACGGTTTGTCGGATGTTACCTGGTCCCTTCGATCGAGGGTCGCTTTGGCTTTATCTGAGATGACGTCGCGTAGTAGCCCTTGCGCGAGGAGTCTCGCGACTTCTTTGTGAAGGGCTATGCATTCGTCCGTCGAGTGCCCATGATCTCCGTGAAATTCGCACCATCGGTTCATTCTTTCCGGACGTCTGGCTTGTCTCTCTTCCGAGGCCATCTTACTTCTTTTCCATACTTGTCAAAGCTTTTTACGAGCTCCGATATGGATATGTTGAAGTTGTAGGAGTGAAGCTTCGGGGGAAGAGCGGGGTTGTTTTGCCAATCTTGGGTCCTGTCGTAAAAATTGTTTACCTGACCGTGGTCGTTTCGACCTTTTGGGTATGGATGGTATCTCCGATCACGCCGACCGTCCGAAGATGCCTTTTGGTCGGTTCGATCGAGACTCTTGTTTGTCTTGGAGGGTTCCTCGTCTTCTTCGAGTCTGACTTGTGCCATGGTCTTGGCTTGTACGTCTTCGTAACTTCGGCATGGGTACTTGGTCAGCTCGCGGTAGAGTTCGCTACCTCTGACCAGTCCTCGGCGAAATGCTTCGATCTACGTTGGGATGTCACAGTGCGGGATCACGACCTTCTCTTTGTTGTACCTGTTAAGATAGTCCCTCAGGGGCTCGTTGCATCTCTTCACGATCCTGTACAGGTCGCTCAACTGCTTTTCTAATCGGCGACTGCTGGCGAACTGAATTTTGAATGAATTGACCAGGTCGGCAAAGGAAGCGATGGAACCCTGTGGTAAATGCATAAGCCAGGTTAGTGTGGGTCCCGCGAGGGTCGTGCCAAAGCTTTTGCACATGACTGCTTTGCGGTTCCCTCTAGGGATCGAAATGGTCATTAATTTTTGCTTGTAAATTGAAACGTGATCGTCTGGGTCCTCGGTCCCATCGTAGTTGGACATGTTGGGGATGTGGAACTTTTTCGGAATTTCGACGCGTGCAATTGCCTCTGTGAAAGGCGAGTCTTCGTATCCATCGATTGCCTCTCTCTCGATCGGCTGAGGAACTCCTGGGATCCGTGCGATACGATCATCTAGAGTCTTCATGTGTTCGTTGATGACTTGCTGTATGAGGGCCTGGAGATCGACTGGTCCCGTTGCCTGTGGATGGGTTGCTCGAGTCCCGAGGGGCTCAGCCGCAGAGTTTGGCATGTTAGTCGTGACAAGAGTGACCGAAGGAGTTTGAAACATACCAGTGTGCTGGGAAGCATTGGTCTCCATTGCGGGTGCTACATCTGCTCCATCTAGATCGAGTTGCGTGGACAGTCCTTCCGTGTTGACTATATGTCTTGACCCTCTAGGGATTGATGAGGACGTTTGTACCTGTGATCTTAAAAATTCATTCTCACGGGTTAGTCGAGAAATTTCCGATTCAGACTGAGTACTTAGCATTTCGGTTATGGTCCGTTGTTGGGCCAGTTCTTCTTGAAGGACGCTTATGGATTTTGTAAGCTCTTGTATCCGCGATTCCGCGATAGGTTGGGCATTGACGTTCTCTTCCAGATTCTAGATTTGAACATTGCTCTGGGTTGGGTCTTCATTGGAGATCACGGCGTTCTCTGAGCCAGTCATAGTGGAACGAGCTTTGGTTTTGATGATTGGATCGTTGATTGGCTAGATGCCCCACGGTGGGCGCCAAATTATTTTGGGCGAAAAAGATCAAACCGACCTAAATCGCTTAAAGAAGGGCAACTAGACAACAGTTAGATCGAATATATCTAGATAATCCAAATCAAATAAAAGAGAGAATGTGACGAGTCGGGAGTATCGTGTGAGCTAGCCTGGCCCCTCCGTGTAGAGGGTCGATCGAATCAAAGATGAGAGATGTCGGACGCTTCAAATGTTAGAACAACGACTCTGAACCGATGAATTTAGATGAATATAGAGAGGGAGATGTAGTTGATTGTATTATTTCTGAGAGTACTTGTCTTTTTACAATGATATTTAGAAACCCTTTATATACATTCAATCCTTAGGAAAATTCGGGCATTTACTCATCCGTGATCTTCGCTGGTCGACTTTAGTTGCCTAATTTGCCATAATCTTATGGCATTTATGAATCGATCTTGCATGCTCGTAGCCGTTGTATGGGATCTGGACTTTTTCGTAACGCTCCCGGTCATGGTGTTGTCTTGTCCTTGGCTCCTATCGTCTGATTTTGGTCTCTTCGTCGTTTGGTTGTTTCGTCGACTGGTCGATTCGACGAAAATAGATATCTTCACGTTTTGGGCCGTTTCTTCTTAAGGCCCACTAAAATCATGGCCCAACAAGGATCTTTATAGCCATGGCTTCATACGACATTATTCTCGGGATGGACTGGTTGACACGTCACTGGGCGGTGATCGATTTAAATACGAGGACTGTGACAGTTTCATCTAGAGGCCAGTTTGTGTGTATGTTTAAGGTTCGTAATGACGCCGATAACGGAAAGTTGATAAACGCGATGTCTGCGTTTAAGTTACTTCGACAAGGTTGTGTCAGGTACTTGTGTTTTCTAGATAAACCCAAAAAGGATGAAGTCTTTGTTCACGACATTCCTACCGTATGTGAATTTGCCAACGTCTTTCCGGAGGAAATTCCAGGGTTGCCCCCAAATCATGACTTGGAGTTTACTATTGAGCTGGAACCTGGTACGACGCCGATTTTCAAGGCACCCTATCGTATGGCTCCAGTAGAGATGCAAGAGTTGAAGAAGCAACTTGAAGAGTTGCTTGAGAAAGGATACATAAGACTGAGTGCGTCAATTTGGGGTGCTCCGGTCTTATTTGTCAAGAAGAAGGATGGTTCGTTTAGGCTTTGCATTGATTATCGGGAATTGAACAAGGTCACTATCAAGAATAAATACCCTTTGGCAAGGATAGATGATCTTCCAGATCAGCTGTAGGGAGCTAAAGTGTTTTCCAAGATCAATCTGAGGTTTGGGTATTGTTGGGTCTGACGTCCCCTGGGAAGGTGGATCGAGCAAGACAAGCCCAGGCCCATGACGGATCGGAAGAACAGAAGAGAAACCCAGAGAAGGCGACGAGGCTTCTCCAGTCGAACGTCCTCCGACAAGATCGCGAAGATCCCGCCAAGCATTAAATGCCAGGATTGATCAAACGGCCACAACATTTACACAACACCATAATAGCAGCAATTAGTGACAGAATCTCCGTAATTAAATCCCAGCGTTGAAGATAAGGATGGGATCGAAATATAACGGTCAGAGGCACGAAGAACTTACCATATATGGACGAAGAGGAAGATAAGAGGGGGACGGATACAAGCACGTTACACACTCAAGCATTCTCGTTCAGAAACAAAATAGAACAACACTTTCACTGCCCGTCTAGCTCTCCAGCAATCACCCTCGCTTATTCGCCACCGGTCGCAACCTAAGAATTATCGGTCGAATCCAATAAGATCAGTCTGCCTTATTACGATAAGTTGTATCTCGATTCAATCCGATCAATATATTCTCTAATAAAGTCATTTCGCTATTCTGCATTTGCTCTTTGCTTGTCTATTATCTATTTGGTTTGGATTGTTTTCTATCACCCGATCGACTAGTTACCCCGTCTAAGGCGATTTAGGTCGTCCGATCTTTTCTCCCTAAAACAGGTATCATCAGCTCAGAATTTGTGAGGAAGATATTCTGAGGACTACATTCCGGATGAGATATGGTCACTACGAGTTCTTAGTCATGCCATTTGGGCTTACGAATGCTCCAACAGTTTTGATGGACTTGATGCATATATGCTTTCATCAGTATCTGGATAATAAGTTCATAGTGGTGTTTATTGATGACATTTTGATCTACTCGCCAAATGAAGAAGGTCATGAGGAACATCTTCGCATCATGTTACCAATCCTTAGATAGAACTAGCTATATGCTAAGTTGTCTTACTGTGACTTTTGGTTGAATGAAGTGGCATTTTTAGGCCATGTGATCAACGAGAAAGGAGTAATGGTTGACCCCCAGAAGATTGAAGCGGTAGCTGATTGGAAGCGACCTCAGAATGTGAAGGAAGTGCACAGTTTCTTAGGACTTGCTGGATACTCTTGACGGTTTGTAGAAGGGTTTTTTAAAACCGCCCTACCAATGACCGGTTTGTAGAAGAGTTTTCTAAAATCGCCCTACCAATTACCGGTTAGCTCTGCAAGGTCCACAAGAAGTTTGTGTGGGACGAAAAGTGTGAGGCCAGCTTTTAGAAGTTGAAGGAGTGCCTAACGTCAGCACCAGTGCTGACATTGCCTGTAGAAACTGAGGGGTATGTGGTTTACAACGATGCTTTGAAGCAAGGTTTGGGATGTTTATTGATACAGAAAGGAAAAGTTATTACATACGCATATCAACAATTGAAGCCTTATGAAGCAAATTACCCGACCCATTATTTGGAATTATCCGATGTGGTTTTTGCGCTGAAGATTTGGAGGCACTATCTCTACGGTGTCAAATGTCAAATCTTCACCGACCACAAGAGTCTAAACTATGTCTTTACGCAGAAAGAATTGAATATGAGACAACAACGTTGGTTAGAGTTGCTCAAGGATTATGATATTGAGTTGCTTTATCACCCGAGAAAGGCTAATGTCGTAGCAGACGCATTGAGCCAAAAAATGACTCATGAAACTGTGGTAGCATTACTCAATGCTCAAACAAAGTTGCAACGAGAACTGCTATGTTGCTTGATCAGATCAAGGAGAGACAAGTTAATAACATTGTTTTAGTGAAGCCGTGTAGCGAAGTTCATGAAGGAAAGGCTCCAGGATTTGTGATTCAAGAGGAAGGATTACTTTGGTTTCAAGATCGGGTCTGTGTGCCTGACATTGGCGACATCCGTCAGTTGGTAATGAGGGAGGCTCATTCCTCTGCGTATTCTGTACATCCAGGATCTAGTAAGATGTACAAGGATTTGAGAAAGAACTTCTAGTGGCCTAACATGAAGTGGGATGTAGCAGAGTTTGTGGCAAAATGTTGGACTTGCCAGAAAGTGAAGATTGAACATCGAAGACCAAGGGGGGAATTGCAACCTCTTCCGGTGCCAGAATGGAAGTGGGAGGATATTGTAATGGACTTTTTTACGGGTTTGCCCAAGACACAGGGCTAGAAGGATACTATATGGGTGATCATTGACCGGCTCACAAAAAGTGCTCATTTTGTGGCCATCAAGTTAACCTGGGGAACCCATAAACTATCTGAAGTGTTTTTACATAAGATAGTTCGTTTGCATGGTACACCCAAAACCATTGGATTTGATCGTGATGGTCGATTCGTGTCGAGATTCTGGAAATAACTACATAAGGTCATGGGGACTGAGTTAAGATTCGGTACGGCGTTTCATCCTCAAACAGATGGCCAGTCAGAAAGGACAATTCAAACACTTGAGGATATGCTGAGAGCCTGTATGTTAGATCGTCCAACAAGTTGGGAGTATAGCTTGAGTTTGATAGGGTTCACGTACAATAACAATTGACATTCAACCATCAAGATGGCTCCATTTGAAGCTTTGTATGGTCGGAAGTGCATATCTCCAATCTGCTGGGATGAGAATGCCGATAAGATATTGCTAGGACTTGAATTGGTCGAAAGAATTGCCTCGAATATTGCTTTGATCAGACAGAGGATGCTTACAGCTCAGAGTCGACAGAAATCTTATGCCGATTTAAAGCGAAGGAATGTTGAGTTCGACGATGGGGATATGGTGTTTGTCAAGGTATCGCCATCCAAGGGTGTTTTTAGATTCATGAAGCGTGGAAAGCTCAATCCTCGCTATGTAGGACCTTTTTAAATCCTTGATCGAGTCAGATCTTTGTTATATCGTTTGGAAACCCTGTCAGACACGACTGTCAACGACAAGCAAACAGCAGGATAAACATGACGTCATCTTTGCAAGATTGTCTTACCTGCCACTGCGCGTCGATGGATTCTCCAACTACGTTGACTATGTTGATGCCCGTATAGTGTTCGTTGACCACCGGCAACTAGACAACTTGCACCATCTGCAGGACTCTTCTCGTAGGGATCGTTGATGAAGCAAGCAGCCCAGGAAGCTCTGACACATTCAAAGGAGGTGACGTCTTCTCCTTGACCGTATCCTTCTCAGAGCAGGGATAGTCTTAGGTACCTTGGGGACCTAAGCAGGAATCAAGACTGTCTCAGAAATGGAGGAGCCCTCTCCAAGCAGCTTCCTTTTTTTCACCGCGATTTCACTGTCGCGGATTCAACCCATCTAGCCATTGAAGCTAAACACACAAACATCTTTGAAGGTGGCGTCACGTCAACTTATACATCTTTGGAGGTGGCGTCACGTCAACTTATACATTTAGCGCGTCATAAGAAAGAAAGAATTCAGAGACTTATACATCTTTGGAGGTGGCGTCACGTCAACTTCTTCAACTACAAGCTCAGGGAGGGGAACCTCTACAAATGTTTTATCTTGTGCCAATAATTCAAGGATCCTCTCGACGATTGCTTCACACTCCTCCCTTAATTGGATCTTCTCTCGATTCACTGTCAAAGAAAGAGAGTAAGAATAGAATTATTCAACATCAGAGTAAACAAAACAGGAATGACACAAGGTTACCTTCTTTACGCCATGCTTGGCGCAAGAAATCGCATTCGTCTCCCATAGTGCCCTTCTTAACGAAGAAGAACCGATCGGACCAACTGCAATCATTCTTCGTCGCATCAATCACCAACACCGGCTTGCCAGACCTCGACGTCAAGGTGACACGACCTTGTCCACACAGGGCGAGGGAGTAGGAAGGGAGGATGTCTTGGATCGTGAAGGCGGTGTTATGGGCAGCGATTATACGATCCATGGTCAACAAAATCCTCCGGGTTTGAGGGAGGATTTGGCCGATATTGATCTCTAAAGCCGTCAGAAAGGAGCGTACAAGGGGTGAGAAAGGGATCCTATGGCCAATTTGAAAAGGGTTTTCGAACACACAAATCCATCCTTTGAAAAAATGGTTTGTAAAATGTTTTCGTTTGGCACCATAACAATGGCGTCTCTGGAAACTCAATGGCTTAGATGAAGGGTTTAGGGTTTACAACGAAGGAAGCCCTCTGATAGGGCTTGGTGAGGACATGTTGAGGAAAGAAGAGGAATCGGTCTCCCTTATGGTTTTGAGGGTTGATAGGGGAAGATATGGTTTTTTCGCCATTGAAGAGAAGCTAAGAAGAAGAAGAAGAAGAAGAAGAAGAAGAAGAAGAAGAAGAAGAAGAAGAAGAAGAAGAAGAAGAAGAAGAAGAAGAAGAAGAAGAAGAAGTAATTTGTAAACCCTAAACCCTTCATCTAACCCTAAACCATTAAGAAGAAGAAGAAGAAGTAATCCTTGACCACATACTCCACATTCCTTATTTTCTCTCAAATTACTTGTTCTTTCTAGCCTAGATATAATCATTGACCACATACTCCACAATCAAAGCGGACAGCGTCACGATATGAAATTTGTCCAAAACACATATTAGATCCATTAACATGAATTCTCCATGATTGTTTGACAATGTTTTTAAGTCTTTTCTTCTCATCCACATTTTCTCAAATTTAAAGTGTTGTCCTTTTATTAACTTTTGGTTTGTAGTTCCACTAAGATAAGACAGTAATTTGATGTTGTGAAGACGTGATTTTTTTGTAGTTATTCGTGGAAATCATTGAAGTAGTTGGTTACAAACAAGCAAATATGCACCCATAAAATTAAATTATTTCTCCTTGTCTACGCTTGACAAGTACAAATGGCCTCCTAAGGTAGATTTTATAAAATTTGGACACTTATAGTCTAATATTATAACATATAATATTTATTAATTTTAAGTTATATTTGATTTTTCTAAATTCACTCATTTTTTTTATGAGGAAATAATTAGGCTAGCTTAGCGACGACGCATAGGCCTTCCTAGAGTATCGTGCCGGATGAGAACACAAAGTTCTGAATCAAGAGAAATGGCAGTCACATGAAGTGAAAAGCCGAGTTTAGCAATTCTATCAACAGAACGATTCACCTCCTGAAAAATGTGTCTGATGTGGACTTCTTGGAAAGACTGGAGGTCGAACAGAATGTTAGCAACGACCATTTCAATTTTCCAAGGACAATCCCAAATGCCTTTAAAAGAGTTAATAAGGCATAGGTTGTCTCCTTCAATTTCAAGTTTATGTATTCGGAGCTGTTTAGCTCTCTTGATGATTTGTCTAAGGGCTATTGCTTCAGCCATTAAAGTGATGTTAAAACCACATCTGCTATTGCCCATATAAACTACCTCGGCTTTGTCATTCTTAAAAATGTAGCCAATCCCAGCTTCTCCACTAGGTAATTTAGTTCCATCATAATTAATTTTGAGAAAATAAGGGGGTGGTCTTTCCCAAGTGATATTTCTTTTTTTCCTAACATGTCCATTATGTTTGAATTCACTCGGTTATATTAGAGTAATTTTAACTCCATCAAATTCAAACTCTTTCCTTCTTTTTCTTCAGTGAAGATGGTTGGCCATCTTCCTACCATTCATAAATTTTCACCTTAATCCTACTTGTTTAACACTTCTCTACTATATTAATGTAACCTTATAATAATTTGTACAAAAAATTTATTCAAGACATAACTTTTTACTTAAGTTAAGATTGATTTAAATTATTATTCTTTTTTAAAATAAATAAAATAAAGGCGTAATTGCATAAGTACTGAATTTCTAATAGTTGCTTGTAAAAAAATCATAGTTTAAAAAGAATGGAAAAAGTACCAACTTTTTGTACTTTTTGGGATATTTTTGCTATAGATAGGCAATGATTTTATCTTTTCTTTTCAATCAAAATATCCTTAAAAGTTGACAAATCTTTTCTCCAAAGAAATAAAATAAAATCCTAATCTCTCCTTAATCTTCCTCCCTCCCGATGGCAGCCCCATCCCATCACCTGTTATGGCCTCCAAGCTATGACATCCTAGTGTACTATCTAAAAAATGGTAGGCAACTTTCCCTCCAAAACAAAAGTAATCTCCTTCATTCCACCCTTAATCCCTCCACCGTAACATTCACTCTGCCTGACAACGTTCCCTCAAAATTCCTAAAGAAACTTCAACGCACCTGACAAAGTTTGTAACATCTATTCCACCTTCTTTCAAGTTCGCACCTAACGCCCTCCATTAAAGCTTAAATGGGTACGTACATTCTCCTGACAAACCTTTGTTTTTCCCCCTCTGTTGTTTACTTAGGTTATCCCTCTGTTTTTTACTTTTTTATTTGATAAAAACCCTATGTTTTTTGCTTAGAACAGTGAGAAGTTCAAATCCTTGTTTATTTGTAGGTACGTATGTAGTATAAATGAAGTTCATAAGTGGTGGACAATGGAAAGAACAAGGGAAAAGGTGGTTGTATGAGGGTGATAGAACAGTAAAAGCCATGTTGATTTCACATGACATGGACTTGGCTACATTGCGGAGGAAATGGATTCAGAAGAACCCATTTGATGAAGAGAAGTTCTTTGTGCAGATGCAATACCTTTATCCAAACAAACCTGAACTTCCTCCGATCGTTTTAAATGATGACGATGATCTGGAGGCGTTCAAGCTCTTGAACAAGTGTGGAGAAAATGCATTAGAGTGGAAGATGGAGCACACCAACCACCTAATGAAGGAAGAGATTCCAAGTGAAAGGGTTGAACATCATACTCTTCATTTTCGAATAGCTCCACCACCCACTCATCTTCAAGTCACTCAGGCTATTATGATTTCTACATTGTCACAATCTTTACCCTAGACCATAACCCCTACAATTTTGTATCAACATGAATTACCATAACCCCTAAATTTGGATTTATTAGGTAATTCAGGCTACTATGACATTCTAATGACACAACAAATACATAACATTCATATTCACATAAAGAAAAAAAATGCACCACCTTACTTTGTCATGTAAGATATATGTTTTTAGGACAAATAAAACTTTATTAGACTATATTTTGATTTGTCAGGTCAATGGAAGTTCTTCAGGTCACTCAGGCTATTATGATTTCTACACTGTCACAATATTTACCCTAGACCATAACCCCTACAATTTGATATCAACATGAATCACCATAACCAAAATTTGGATTTATCATGTCATTTAGGCTACTATGACATTCTAATCAAACATCTGAATATATATGTTTTTTAGACTACTTGTGTGTTTGTCAGGCGAAATAGGCAAATTTCAAGTAATGTAGTTTATACGTAGCCACACTATCCATGCTATGTCAGGCCATTTTCAGGTTATATCACACAACAATACTTTACAACAGCACTTTATCAAACTTTATGAAGCTTTTATACCCTACCCCATGTCTCCCACTTCTTTTTTCATACATAATTTGAGCTGCAAAGTTTTTCAGGCAAACTACGAAGTTCTTCAGGTTATATCACACAATAACACTCTCCATGCTCTGTTTTTTACAGAGTAATTCATGCTCTATTTTTCATTACCAGCATGCAGTTTATCCAGATCTAAACCTAGCATGTATTAACAATTTTAGACAAAAATAGACTTTTTTCAGGTAAGTAAAGACTTATTCAAGAGAACTAACCCCGCCAACCGACTTCGATGGCTCCATCCTCGACCTCTTGGATGTGGGTTCTTTAGCCTCCGACAATCTCGGTTTACTCTTCTATATCGGAATGACTAGACTGGGTGGTTCTTCTTCCTCTCAAGAGTTGTAGGCTCTCTTCATTCTTCCATTCGCCACAGTTGACGACTTTGCCTTCTCCGGTTGTTCTTCTGGGTCTTCAAACCTCTTTCTCTTTGCAACAGTAGACGACTTCGCTTTCACCTTCTCTTCTCTGGATTTCGCCGACTTCAAGCCTCTTATCTTCACCATTCTCGATTTGGGGATTTAGGTTTAAAATAAAACCGATCGATTTAGGGCTCAAGGAAACACATCTTTGGGAGGTTAGGTGTGGGTGATAAATGGACCTGTTGTTCTTGAGAGTCGAAAAGATTTGGGGAAGAAAGGGAAACGGGAAATGATGAACTGTTGCAAAAGGGAGGTTGGGTTTTTGTCTACCGGTTGAACAGGTAGGAGGATTAGGCAAAAGTTTAAACGGATTTTTATTAACTGCTATCATAAACCTCAATTAACCATTTTTTTGTTTTTTGAAAAAGTTTTATTCAAATTTTATTTTACCTTTTTTGTTTTGAAAAGATTTGTGGCTTTTTGGTAGTTTTGCAATTCTTTTAAAGTGTCGGTATTTTTGCAAATGGTTATTGAAAAGTCGGTAGTATTTTCAATTCCGCCTATAATAAATACCATGAACTTTAACCCCGAAACTAGGCCGAAAACAACTCAGTGAAACAACTATGCATATCATCCTCGGTTTCCCAGGTTTTCCAAGTAACTTCCTCGCTTCCAAACTTTGACCAAAGGATCCTCACCAATGGTACCACTTTATTAAGCAAGTGTTTCTCTCGACGCTCTAGGATGCGAACGGGGCTCTCCTCGTATGTCTTATTTGGCTGAATCTCGATGTCATCATAACTCAGAACATGGGATTCATCCGGTACATACTTTCTCAACAATGAGACATGGAATACATTATGCACTGGATGTGGTGAGGGTGGCAATGCTAAACAATATTCCAAAGATCTGACTCGATCAAGGATTTCAAAAGGTCCTACATAGCGAGGATTGAGCTTTCCACGCTTCCCGAATCTAAACACACCCTTGGTTGGCGATACCTTGACAAACACCATATCCCCAACGTCGAACTCAACATTCCTTTGCTTCAAATCAGCATAAGATTTCTGTCGACTCTGAGCTGTAAGCATCCTCTGTCTGATAAAAGCAATATTCAAGGCAATCCTTTCGACCAATTCAGGTTCTAGCAATATCTTATCGACATTCTCATCCCAACGAATTGGAGAATATGCACTTCCGATCATACAAAGCTTCAAATAGAGCCATCTTGATGGTTGAATGCCTATTATTATTGTACGTGAACTCTATCATACTCAAGTTGTTCTCCCAACTTGTTGGATGATCTAACATACAGGCTCTTAGAATATCCTCAAGTGTATGAATTATCCTTTATAATTGCCTATCTGTTTGAGGATGAAACTCCGTACTGAATCTTAACGCATTCCCCATGGCCTTATGTAGTTCTTTTCAGAATCTCGACATGAATCGGCCATCACGATCAGATACAATGGTTTTGGGCGTACCATGCAGACGAACTATCTCATGTAAAGACACTTCAGATAGTTTCTGGGTTCCCCAGGTTGACTTGATGGCCACAAAATGAGTACTTTTCATGAGTCGGTCAATGATCACCCATATAGCATCCTTCCGTCCATGTGTCTTGGGCAAACCCGTAACAAAGTCCATTGCGATATCCTCACACTTCCATTCTGGAACCGGAAGAGGTTGCAATTCTCCCCTTGGTCTTCGATGTTCAATCTTCACTTTCTAGCAAGTCAAGCATTTTGCCACAAACTCTGCTACGTCCCACTTCATGTTAGGCCACTAGAAGTTCTTTCTCATATCCATGTACATCTTACTAGATCCTGGATGTACAGAATACGCAGAGGAATGAGCCTCCCTCATTACCAACTGACGGATGTCGCCAATGTCAGGCACACAGACCTGATCTTGAAACCAAAGTGATCCATGCTCTTGAATCACAGATCCTAGATCCTTTCCTTCATGAACTTCGCTACATGGCTTCACTAAAACAATGTCATCAACTTGCCTCTCCTTGATCTGATCAAGCAACATAGCCTGAACATATTCAGGTGTCGTGGTTGGTGATCAAACAAAACTTCGGTCTCGCTTCTTAACAGTTCTCGTCGCAACTTTGTCAGAGTAGTGAGTAATGCTACCACAGTTTCATGAGTCGTTTTTTGGCTCAATGCATCTGCTGCCACATTAGCCTTTCTCGGTGATAAAGCAACTCAATATCGTAATCCTTGAATAACTCAAACCACCGTTGTTGTCTCATATTCAATTCTCTCTGCGTAAAGACATAGTTCAGACTCTTGTGGTCGGTGAAGATCTTACATTTGACACCGTAGAGATAGTGCCTCCAAATCTTCAACGCATAAACCATAGCGGATAATTCCAAACAATGGATCCGGTAATTTGCTTCATAAGGCTTCAGTTATTGAGATGCATATGCAATAACTTTCCCCCTTCTACATCAGTACACATCCCAACCCTACTTCGAAGCATCGTTGTAAAGCACATACCCCTCAGTTTCTTCTAGCAATGCCATCACTGGTGCTGACGTCAGGCACTCCTTCACCTTCTAAAAGTTGGCCTCATACTTTTTGTCCCACACAAATTTCTTGTGGACCCTGCAGAGCAAACCGGTCATTGGTAGGGCGATTTTAGAAAAGCCTTCTACAAATCGGTCATTGGTAGGGCAATTTTAGAAAACCCTTCTACAAACCATCAGTAGTACCCAACATGTCCTAATAAACTTCGCACTTCCTTCACATTTTGAGGTCTCTTCCAATCAGCTCCCGCTTCAATCTTCTGGGTTCAACCATTACTCATTTCTCATTGACCGCATGGCCCAAAAATGCCACTTCCTTCATACAAAAGTTACACTTAGACATCTTAGCATATAGCTAGTTCTCTCTAAGGATTGATAGCATGATGCGAAGTAGTTCCTCATGAACTTTTTCATTTGGCGAGTAGATCAAAATGTCATCAATAAACACCACCACAAACTTATTATCCAGATACTGATGAAAGCATTTGTGCATCAAGTCCATAAAAACTGCTTGAGGATTCGTAAGCCCAAATGGCATGACTATGAACTCGTAGTGACCATATTTCGTCCGGAATGTTGTCCTCAGAATATCTTCCTCATGAATTCTGAGCTGATGATACTCAGACCTCAGATCGATCTTGGAAAAGACTTTAGCTCCCTGCAACTGATCCAGAAGATCATCTAACCTTGGCAAAGGGTATTTATTCTTGATAGTGACCTTGTTCAATTTCCGATAATCAAGTCCTTCACAAAATTTGGAATGAGTCATTCCAGGTAATGAAAGTCATTCCTAATATTTACCTAATCAAACAAAAATATCGGAATGAACGATTCTGATTCCGATTCCTCATTCCCATCGAAATCGTACCAAACGGGCCCTAAGGGTTAATGTGCCACAAATGGGAAAGTTGAGGCAAAACATGAGGGGCTAATCGTAATTAAGGGAAAATGGATTCAATTACCAACAGGTTTCCCCTCTTCTAGAACCTTGGTTAGGGTTCTCCCAAATCAGTTGAAATTCAACCGAATCTTTGTTGCATCAGTTCGTTCAACGAATCCATATTCTTACCAAGGTAATTATCTAGTAAAGCCCTAAGTTAGTACTTAGCCTCGATTTCGTTCGGTTTCATCCATAATAGTGAGAGATGCGTTTTGGCGTTTGAAATTCGAACTGAACAAATTCGATTCGATCTGCTAAGAGTGATTTGGAGTAGTTTCCAATCATAACCAACGAAGATATCATTTCCTCCATATAAATTGGACCCTAAACAAGTCAAATTGCTCATCCAAACAATCAAAGCCTTCCAACGCTCTGTTTTCCGCAGCCACTGTTAGGCTGAATTTTCCGACTCCAGTGGTCTTCCTCCGCTGCCACCGGTCATCCTCGGTGATAGACCACTTTGCCACGAGTCCATAGCCGTCGACCCCGCTCCGTTTGGACAACAAACGAACCCGTACGAGCCCTCCAAGTCCAAGGTCAAAGCAAAATAGTGTTGTACTTTCTGCTGGTGTCCACTGTTCGTGCATTGATCGAAAAAACGAACTCAAAGGTAATGAATTGCTCCTTTGATTCTATCTTATATGTTGTATGTATATGTTGGATTAGTCGTGAATTAAATTCACTGATCATACTACTACATATACTGCATATATGTATAAGTCAACCATTAGATATTAGTGATACAGTATTAGTTTTGATTGAATATATATACATCATTGGTAGTAAGATACTATTTTGCTTATCTACATATATATATATATATATATATATATATATATATATTGGTTCTGGTGAAATAACTTCGTAGAGTAAAACGAGAGTACAAATAAGAGTCATTGGATTACAAATGAAGCAACAACCTGATTGAAAGTAAATGGGTGCATCTTTGTACGGTGGAATTGAACATATATGATTCCCATTAATTTAGGGATTTGTTTACCCAAATTACAAGAGATCATTCACTTTCCTTTTTTTTCTTTTACTCTCTCCCTCCCAGTTACTCTCTCTCTTTGTATCTCATTCCAGTCGAAATCAACGCCCCACTCACCCGCCGCCGTCCTCCACCGAATCACCAACTCCACCCACGCCATAACCTCTGCCGCCTTCATCCATCGCCAGATTTCTCCTCCAGCGATCGTCTCCGAGGTCGATATCTCGGAAAGGCGTCCCCCGCCACCACGCCTACACCGTAGGCCCCGACCAGTGCTGCTCCGTCGTCGTCCAGGAAATCAACGACCCCGTCCACGTCGTCTGGTCTGTTGTCCGCCGATTCGACAACCCCCAAACCTACAAGCACTTTGTCAAGAGTTGCGATCTCCTCGGCGCATTCGGAGATCTCTCCGTCGGCTGCCTCCGTCGCGTGCACGACATCTCCGGCCTCCCCGCCGCCACCAGCACCGAGCGACTCGAGATCCGTCTTCTGGAGCGTCTATGGTTGATCCAGATCTAGATTCTTTCACCCATTCCTCACCTCTGGTTATGGCTCTTACGGGTCTTCTGGTGGCGCCTAATGAGCCCTTCTCCTCTTTTACCCTCCGGGTTTGTGTCGATTTGAAATGGTGGTGCTCTCCCGAACAACCTCTCCTTCTCTTTCCCTCTGACGCTTTCGACCTCGTTGCCGCTCATCTCTGCACTGTTATTCTTGTTAACAGTATTGTTATTCACATTGTTACAATATATGTGTTTGATATTTATATTTTAGATATTGTATATATGATATTCAGTTTGTCTGTGGTGTTATTCATTATAATAATATTGATATTCACGTGGATTCAGATTCTGCTTGTTGATGGTGTTGTATGAGTTATTGATCATTTAAGTTTCATGCGTTGAGTAGTTGATATTCAAATGTTATGATGTGATATTCACTATAATGTTGTTGATATTCATGCTGGATGTAGATTTCATTCGTTGAGTAATCGATATTCAAAATTTATGATGTGATATTCATTATAATGTTGTTGATATTCATGTTGGATCATGTAATCAATACTGATGTTCATGTACATTTTTCCGTGTATAACTATCTGTGTTAGTGTGAAGTGATTATTTTTGGTTTGGGTTATGATATTCATGGTGAAACGTAGTGATATTCATACCAAATATAGAATGATATTCATGGTGTAATTGCTTATGTTATTCATATATTATTAAGTGGTGATATTCATATTTTAAGTTGTGTTATTCATGTCTTTAATTGGTGATATCCACATATTAAACAAAGATATTCATACAAACATAAACGATATTCAAGAAACAATGACAAAAGCAACAAAAACAAATTTACAAATCTACGAATTTGCAAAGCATTAGGACGCTGAAAAAATCAAGTGGTGATATTCATGTTTTAAGTGGTGATATTCACATCCATCGATATTCATAAACACATGAACGATATTCATAAAGACGTGATCGATATTCACGAACGTTGAAAAATCGTTGAAGAATAAGAAAATGTAACAGCAGAATTAGGCGGTTTTAGGAAATAGAAAATATTGTGTTTTCTCTCTCATCTAACAACCTCATTTATTATCTTTTTTTAATTAAAAATTAAATAATTGCCTTATTAGAGTAGATTGGGTGGTTACACCCCTACCATATCTATTGTAAGGCTCAATCATCCAACCATCCATCACCATCAATCCAACGCTCTAGATTAATACTTCCGTTTTACCATAACTCTCGTTTTACCGGAGCGTATATATACACATCATATATACAGACATATATACTTCCATCATCTTGTATATATACATGTTGGATTGTTGTACGTGAATGTGGTTGGACATGTTGTGTGAAGGTTGTTGAATATGTATTGTGCATAGGTTTATGATCCAGCATATTAGATTTTTTTTGCTTAATTTAGATTAAGCATGATTAGGGTGTTTATATAAATTAAAATAATAGGTATATTTTAATTTGATAAATAAAATAATATTGTGTTATTTTATAACCATAAAAAAATCAACAATTAGAATTTATAAATATTATTTATAAAGTTGTTGAAATGGTTTATGAGTTTATTAAAATAAATTGACAAATGGTAATTTATTTTTGAGTACATGTCGGAACCGTTATTGAATCAAAATTGAAACAGAAGTCAAGCCGTGAGTTAGAATCGACATCCGTTTTTACGTCGTTTTGACGTCAAAATGATCTAAGGCAAGTGGCGGTTTGCTATTGCAATTTATTCCATATTCATCTTAATTGACAATGAATCGATTGTGCTATTAAGTTGAGATAAATATTATTGAAAATTTTGTTTGGGAACTTGTGTGTTAAGTTGGTGTAAAATGAATCTTATATATATTAGGTTGTATATTTGCTAGCAACGACCCTCGTATATATCTATTATTATTATAGGGTGCTAGATGAACTTTGGTGTGGACTTGTTTGCCTAGTTAGCACGAGTATTCGTAGGAATACTATATACCTTGTGAGGTTTAGCAGTTTCTTTATAAATTGGTATTATGAAGATTATTGCCCTAGTACATTTGGTCATGACCTACCCTTATTCGAATATAAGTGGTAGTGCACTTAGCTAGTGCCATTATTCAGGATTCATCCCATGTTATATCTCGTAATGAGATTGATGTGGAATAAAAGCCTTAACGTAATGCACGTTTTGAAATTAAATAAGATAAGTGCTTATATGCACATAATTAATATATTTCGGGTGAGAAGTACACTGTGGAACCCGCTCGGGTTTCTGTCTATGAAGGTCCTCTTACCAATCTGAATTTGCACAACACGCATGCAGTGAGGTTGGTTAAGGACCCAATTATTCAAAGAAGTCGTTTTTATAACTTTGTGGGGTAATTATAAATGTTCCCAAACAAACGTACATAATTCCTATAAGACTCAATTCATTGGAGTCTTCTTTTGGATCATACCTCTTCATTCGTTTCACTGAGAGTATTCTAGTTATGTATCGTCTATCGAGTTTTATTCAAAAGACAATGATAGTAACTGGATATAATCACATAGAATATATTCTATTGTACCCTTATTTAGTCTTTCATTAAACTAATCAATCTTTCTCTTCCTTGCATGGTTGGTTGGTGTCATTCGTCTCATGCGGAACATCTAGGTAATTCTTCCCAAATTGAAGAAGCTGGACGTCGACGTTGGAGGCAGTTGTTTTAGTATTTTAATATTTGTTTACAATAAGGTTCAAGATCCAGTTATGAAATCTTGACATTTCTATTAAGTCTTCCGCTGTTACTTTTGATACATTGATTGGTTGCCATTTTACGCAATGTCGTTGTACTACATTTTGAATTATTTATGTAAGTTCTGTATTATTTACATTTTGCGATTAATACTATAAGCCTTGGGTGATTTCAGATATGCGTTCTGAGGTCACTGGCGGTAATATTTCTAAGGTAATTTAGGGGTGTTACATATAGTTAACTTGATATCTTGTTATATATTTAATGATTGTTTAGTATGTTATAGCATAACTCGTAAGAAGACCAATTTAAAATCGGGGGTATTAAACACACCCGTAACTTGTTATTATTTATACTCAATGTATGTATGCAGAATGCGCAAGCATATACATAGACCTACAGATGCAGAATCCTTGTATTTCTATTTTTTTCATTTGATCTATATACTATACTAAAACCCTAATTATCTCTCTTACGTATCAGTCCCTGAGCTATAACACGTAGCAAATCTCAATGTACAATTACAATTTTATCCTTTCCTAATTTTGATATTTACACATATTTTTTTATCTAATTTTAACCTAAAACAACTTACCTTAATCTTATAGATGCTATCATTTCAAAGTTATTTATATCTTTTTACCTTATTAACTTATTCTTATTTGTAAATAAAATTATTTATACTATATAATTTACCTTATTAGTTATGTTACTTTTTATTTGTAATTAAAATTATTTATAATATATGTGAGCGTAAAACTAAAAACAAGAAATTATGTCGAAATTATTTATAGATTAATGTATAGAGCCAAAAACTAAAATCTACGTTTCAACCATATCAAATATACGTTTTTCAGAATTGTATACCAAAAAAACGTAATATGCTATAATTTTAACACTTAAATTTTTATAATTGGACCAATTGGTAGCATGTAATTGAATATATAATTAGTAATATATGATTCTTGATGCAAAATTGGGAATATATATATTAAAGATATTTGAAATAAATATGTGATATACTTTAACCACTTTTTCTTTTAATTAATTATACATAATAAATCGTTCACATTATTAAAATTTAAATTATATGTTTTCTTATTCGATTATTGTATGAAATTCCGAATTTATTTTCCTTTTTTATACAAATTTATGTATTTATTTTCAATTTTGATCATACAATATCCACCTCAAGGACCCACTTACCCCGTTCGACTTCCTTACCGGTTAATTTAAACTGACAACCGCACTTCTTTGTTCTCGTTTGCCGTCTCTTTGAATCATCCATGACATCCCTTTTGGCGCTTTTATAATCTCCATATCTCTCACATACTAGAATCACCTTACAATATCGAATTTCACTGCTAGCCCATGATTTCATTGTAAATAGCACCATATTTTTTGTACAACCCACCTTACGAGCCCACTAAACCAAAGAATCTTTATCGGGGAACCAATCATCGCACTAAAAGTCCATCGAATAATCTTCACTCAGAAAAGCTTTATTTGGAACAACTTTAATTTGTAAATTTTTTTGCAAGAGAAAATTCACGCATTAGGAACCAAAAAACGATTTTTCACAAATAATAACTATATGAACTAACATACATATAAATAAAGATGGAGCTACTAAACATTGATGAAAACGTTATAGTAAAATACTAAACATTAATGAAATCTAACGTGTATGCATGCGCAGTGCGCATACATATGCGTACACATGCGCAGTGCGCATACATATGCGTACGCATATCCACTGTGCATACATATGCATATGGTTTTGTAATGCATATGCACACGCATACACGTTCCACATTTGTAGATCTATGTATATTCATGCGCATTCCACATACATATAGTGGATATAAATATCAAAAAGTTACGGGTGTGTTTAATACCCCCGAAAAATAATGGTTGTGTATATTAATAACAGTTTTTGTTACACATTCTGACGAAACTAGTTACATATCTGTGACATGATTAATTCAATTTTATTTATAGTTAGATTAGTTGATATTTTTAAGATATTATACTTTATAAAATTTGTACAATCAAATTTATCGTCATTTACAATGATTTTTAAATAGCGAAATGATATATATAAGGTATTATATTATACTTTACTAATTACTATGTTATTAATGTAATCTGAAAAGAAACAAAATTACTTTGTGAACTTTATAACAAAAGTCGTATAATCATATCTCATATCATTATACAAAAGTAGTTTAAACATCCACTATTTAGGTGTTATTTCAAGTGGATATATTGAGTTAATACAAAACCAAAGTGCTGGATTATTTTCATTTTTGTTCTCCTCATTGCATGTATAGAAGGACATATAGATAAAAAGTTAATACAAAACCAAAGTGTTGGATTATTTTCATTTTGGTTTCCAACTTATGTTTTAAAAACATATAGATAAAAAGTTATATTTAAATGTGAGCATTGATAAATAAATGAGCAAAAGAGTTTTGAAAAAAGATTAAATAAAATGTATTTATTAAGATAAAAGATTAGAGGGGATTAGTTTTATACAAAATAGATTTTAATGAAAAATAGAGGAAGCTAGTGTAATTCTCGTGTCAAGCACGAGTTTTATGTCATATATGCTGAATAAAATATATTAATAATTATTAAAATTAATCTATGTATTAAAAAAATAGATCTAGATAATATTGATATCTAAATCATATTCGAATCATAATTTCATATCTCAAGCATCCATATAATTAGAAAATTTTAGATTTGTAATTTTTGTGATTAACTTGTAATCTTTGTCTTTGATTTGTATTTAAATTAGGAAGAGATTAGTGGTAGACTGGTAGGTTTAGGATAAAAAATTTTAATTTTTAATTTGATTTATTTTAAAAACATAAAAAAAAAAGATATGTGACGGTTTTAATATGAGAGTGTCATGTGACAATTTTAATGAGAGAGTGCAATGTGACGTAATAAGATTTTAGTTTAGCGGATATATAATAGATTGTGTAAAGAGATCATTAATTATGATAAATATATCAAGTTTTATAATATAGATAGATTGAAAAACTAACTCATAAAAGTAAAGCGCGCCTTTGGAAGAAGGACTATAGATTAATCTACTCGAATAAACAATTAACTTGAATTAGCCATAAGAAGCGATCGATGCAAGGTGACAGATGAATGATCATGATGATGGTGAAGTGGTGATTAAGGATGATCGGTCGATATCAATACAGTTTTGGAGAGCTGGGTGAGACTAGTGGGAGTATATAATTGGAAGGTATAATGTGGTCACACGTACGACTCAGACGTGGAATTACGTTATGTTATTTCATACACGCTAGCTAGCTCTTTTCACTTTGTTTATACTTCAATTAATTTGCTACTCCATTTTTTAAGAATAAAGCTTTAGTATATCTTACTTCACATTTTTCTCTTTCTTGAATACTTTTATAAATTATAAGAGAATATAAGTTAATATATATTTTTAAACAGAATTATACAACAAAATAAGTATATATTATTGTTACTAAAGGACAAGGCTAGTAATTAAAAACAATGTATAACAGCGAAATGTAATGTAATTATGTACATGATCACTTTACAGTAGCTCACATGAAGTATATATATATGTGAGAGTGCATGAGATACATAGGTAAAAACGAGAGTTATGGTAAAACGGAAGTACTAATCTGGAGCGTTGAATTGATGGTGATGGATGGTTGGATGAATAGGGTATATAATAGATATGATAGAGATGTAACTATCAAATCTACCCAAATATGACAATTAATCAAAATTTTAATTAAAAAAATATTAAATGGGTTGTTACATGAGAGAGAAAGAGAAGATTATTCTCTTTCCTTAATCATAGGGTTTAAATTCTGATTTCGTAATTTGGTTTTCGTAATTTTATAGATATTCATACAGCCAGTAATCGATATTCATTCAAAATGTTTTGATATTCACGTAATTTGAAATCGATATTCATATAAGCAATATTCGATATTCATGAAAATAGTGTCGATATTCATATTTTATTCCGCATATGCTGATTATCGGTTATATAAATTAGGCGATATTCATACAAAGTGTATTGATAATCGTGTGTTCAAGCTTTTGGAAACGATTCATGATCTTCGAAACTTTTTGTTTGTATCTGGTGAATATCGCAAATCCAATTTTAAATATCGACTACTCAACGCATGAAACAACATCCAATATGAATATGAACAACATTATAGTGAATATCACATCATACAATTTGAATATCAACTACTCAATGCATAACACTTTCAAAAGAATGTGTATGAATATCACAATCCATAATTTGAATATCACATATAAAAATGTGAATATCAACTATAAATAACTCATACAACCCCATCAACAAGCAGAATCTGAATCCACGCGAATATCAATTTTACTATAATGAATAACACCACAGAGAAACTGAATATCATATATCTAAATCATAAATATCAAAATACATAAATTATAACACTATGAATAACACTACACGAAAACTGAATATCATATATACAATATCAAAACAAAACAAATAAATTGTAACACGAGCAATGTCAAATGTAATTCTTGCAAGAATTCCTCCTCTGCTGTACTAAACACCCCCTTGCTCAAATGCAATTCCTGCAAATACACATAGCAATGTCAAATTAAAATCACGAGCAAAAGTCTTAAACCCTAACTGATGAAATCGAAAGCAAAAAAGGGGGCGATACGAGATTCGGCTCAGGCGAATCTCAAATTGAAATCACGAATCCGTTGGAGATACGATTGAAAGTAAATCACGAATCTCAAATTGAAATCTCAAATTGGGTGCGGGTATAGGTTCGAACAGGGCGGGTGGATCTGGACTGGAGTTGCAGGCTCGGCTTGGATCTGAGTGCGGAAGCGAGTTTCAGATGGGTCCTGGTCGGCGGTATTGGTCGCCGGTGGTCTGGGTTGAGGTAAATTCGGGGATGGTGCGGCTCCGCGGCGAGGAGCGAAGGTGGTCGAGGAGCAGTAGCGCCGGGACTGGTTCGAGAAGAGGAGACGTGGCGCGGCGGCAACAACCCGGTGAGGCTCGAGGTGGGTGGAGTCGGGCCGGTGGTCCGGTGTAGGGCTCGCAGCGGTTTGATGTGGGTGCGCGAGGTTGAGCGGGATGGGGGCTGTGAGTGGTGGGTCAGAGGTGGTTGGAGTCGGACCGGAGAATGGTGGTCGCCGGTGGTTTGTGCAAGGGAGGAGAGGGAGATAGATCTGAGAGGGAGAGAGTGGGAGATGAGGGCGTCGGTGAGGGTTAGAGGGGAGAGAGATCTGAGAGGGAGAGAGAATATGGAAAGGGGATAAAAAACCGTATCATTCAATTCCTAAAAATCCGGGATTGATATTAATTGTGTAGAGTACCGGGTAATTTCTTAATATACACCTTAAATTGGTGTAATCCAGCTCATCCATTAAATCTCATCTAACGGATGTGATTAGTACTTTCATTTTACCCTAAAAAGCCGTTTCATCAGATTCTAAATCTAAGATTACGTATATACATACGACTAGCTAGTATATATATATATATATATAGCTAGTGCATATATATATATATAGCTTCTATGAATAATTAGTCCATATATATATATAGTCATATCACGACCTGCGGAATCAATCTTCTCAATTACCTCTATTATAAATGAATATATAAAAGTAGAAAATGGAAGTGTATAACATTTTTAATGTTTATGATCGAACTATCATTTTCACCGACTTGTTAAGCTTTTTAATGAGGAAAATACTTTCAAAGAAGCCAACAAAAGTTGACATGCAGCCTTGGCGCTTTACCAATATGTATGATGGTCAATGTTTTAAAAATTCCCGTCTAGAGTCGTCTAGGCCTCGCCTGGGCGCTAGGCGGTCATCCTGTTAGGATTCGAACGCAGTAACGAAAGAAAACGAGACAAAGAACACACGAATTGTTTACCCAGTTCGTCACAGAATATGACTACGTCTGGGAACACTATCAAACCAGGGTTTTTCTTACTATTGTGATAACGATTACAATGATCAATTAGGGTATTTAAGCTAATGAACAAAACCCTAATTAGGCTCATTACACAATTGTACGGACGGGCCCAAAAGACCCTTGTACGGAGGGACCGTCTGGGGGCACTACCAAGTTGGATCACTGAGAACAAGACTTCCAGTGTACAATCCATCAGGCTCTATAACCCAACACATCCCCCGTCTAGGACCCCGTCTAAGGCCGCCTAGGCGAGAAAAAAATTCCGATGTTGTCGAAGCAACAACATTTTAGACGATGGCGGATACATTAAGCATAGTTTTGGGCTATGCTTTGTAAAATAAAGCCCATAATAAAATATCAACCATATTCAAGCATAGTTTTATACACATTAATGGATTTAAGAGAGCATAGTAAAATAATCATATGGATCATGTATTAACTTTTAATCCGTCTAGGTCCTGTCTAGACCCCCGCCTAACCGCCTAGGCGCTAGGCCCCTCTCACTGTCCAGCTCCCGTCTAGCGACTTTTAAAACATTGATTATGGTGATTTATTTAGAATTAAGATCGATCAGTATACAAATATTAAAAAATAACAGTAATACGCAATATATAAAAGCAGCTAGCTCGGTACGACTTATATGTTGATTTGCATGCGTTCACGTTAGCCGTTAGGTAATGCTGGTGATCGAATCCAACTCTTTAATTAGCTCGGAATATAAGCATGTACGTATTTCTTAGCTAATTATTCAGTTATGAAAATCTGCGGAGTGAAAAAAAGTTCTCCAAATTAAAATTCAGACCATCTTTTTATATAGAAGACACATATATATATACCTGAATCTAACAAAGAGGGACGCTCCGGTAAAACGGAAATTGTGGTAAAACGGATGTATTAATCTGAGACGTTGGATGAATGGTGATGGACGAATGAATGAATGTGTCATATAGTGAATATGATATGGGAGAAATTATCATATCTTCTCAAATAAGATAGTTAATATATATTTTAATTAAAAGAAGATAATTAAGGATATTGTTAGAGGAGAGAGAGAAAATCATATCTTTCTTCCAAAAACGCTCCATTCCGCTGATACATTTTCTTCTTGTTCAACGATTTTTCAGCGTTCATGAATATCGATCACGTCTTTATGAATATCGTTCATGCGTTTATGAATATCGATGGACGTGAATATCTCCACTTAAAACATGAATATCACCACTTGATTTTTTCAGCATCCTAATGTTTTGCAAATTCGTAGATTTGTAAATTTGTTCTTGTTGCTTTTGTCATTCTTTCTTGAATATCGTTCATGTTTGTATGAATATTTTTGTTTAATATGTGGATATCACCAATTAAAGACATGAATACCACAACTTAAAATATGAATATCACCACTTAATAATATATGAATAACATAATCAATTACATGAATATCATAATCAGTTACATGAATATCACACTCAAGTACATGAATAACATAACTCAATTCATGAATATCGATCACTACCAATTACATTAATACTACCACCCAATTACATGAATATTAACACATATTATACGAACATCACCCTCGATATCGTGAATATTACATGAATATCACCATTCAATTCATGAATATCGATCACTACCCAATTATTAATATTATCACCCAATTACATGAATATCAACACATATTACACGAATATCACCCCCGATATCGTGAATATTACATGAATATCATCAATCAATTTATGAATACTGATCACTACCCAATTACATTAATATTACCACCTAATTACATGAATATCAACAAATATTACATGAATATCACCCCCGATATCGTGAATATTACATGAATATCATCACTCAATTCATGAATATCGATCACTATCCAATTATATTAATATTACGACCCAATTACATGAATATCAACACATATTGCACGAATATCACCACCCATGAATATCACCCCTGGTCGAATCTTCGATTCCTGTCGGTTACTTTTTGTTTCTAGAGACATCTTCTCTCTATTCAACGACCATCGAACCATACACGAACCTTAAATTCAAAACAACATTGACGTTAAAATTAAAAACAACATCAACATTAATCCATGAAATCAAACAAATAAAAACACAAGTTTTTTGTGACTACAAAACGTAAATTTCAATGAGACAATCCTTAAAATCAAAATCAAAGTCTTTGCGGATTTGGGGAAGTTGAAGACAATAACCCAAAATATCAAACAAATAAATTGAAGGGGAAGATGAACTAATAAACAAGGATTGGAGAATCGATCACCAAGATCCAAGACAAGACAGAGGGAACCACCGAGGCAGAGTCGCGGAGGCAGATGCGGAGGTGGAGTCGTAGAGCGGAGGCGGAGTCATGGAGGCAGAGCTTCAATGGAGTTTTAAGGATATTTGATAGAGACGGTTTTCGAGCAATATTTTGGGAGAGAATGAAAGTAATCGTATATGTGAGATTTGAGGGATTTAGATGGAAATAAAATCCCATGAAATCAAGATTTGGTTTAATCCGGTGCACCCAACTCCATTTTTCAAATTTGCACTCATTCGGATTAAATCTGATCCATTAATTATGTCCTCATCCGACGCCCCTCATTAGTACCTCCGTTTTACCGTAAAAGCTCGTTTTACCAGAACCTAATTCATCCAACAAATTTATTCATATATATATATATTTGTGGTAGGATAAATCTATACCACACTGAATATTTGTTGACAACAATGAAAACCCGCAACTCCGACGATCTAGACTCTTTCCGATCTCGTTTCCAATATCCTACGAACATAGAAAGACGGTCAAAGGGCGGGTCCCCGAAAGACCCTCCGATGCTCAAGTCAAATCTTTTTTCGTAGAGATGGATGCTAGGGTTTTATCTCATAGAGAGTTCAATAAGCTTAATCAGTGCAAAAAGGGCTTTATATAGCCTATCTCTTTCTTATGGGACAATTAATTAATCCTAATGGGCTTTAATGATTTTCTTCCCTCTATAATACCATTAATTGAATAATAATGATAAAAATAAATAAAATATTTTTACCTCCACAGATGCCCCTCGGATCCTTTAAGCTTATTAAAGGTTAGAGGATTAGAATAATAGCTTGTGGAGAGCCCGAATGGTTTGCGCAGTCTATGACTTGGTATGTGTGTCTTGTTTTTCTTGAAGGGTGCGTTCTTGCACAATGTATGTATGCTATTATGGGGTGCGTTCTTGTACAATGTCCATAGGCTATTCAAGGTGCGTTTTTGCATAATGCTCGTAGGCTATTTTGGTGTGCGTTTTTGCACAATGTTCATAGGCTAGTCTGGGGTAAGATCTTGCACAATGCTCGTAGGCTATTTTGGGGTGCGTTTTACATAATTCCCATAGGCTATTCAGGCTGCGTTCTTGCACTTTGCCCGTAGAATATTCTAGGGTGCGTTCTTGCATGCACAATGCCCGTAGGCTATTACGGGGTGCATTTTTGCACAATGCTTGTTGGCTATTTTGCGTGTGTTCTTGCACTTTGCCCGTAAGCTATTAGAAATAAGGTTGAATGAAGCTCGTTCCCTAGTGGCCCGTAGGCTAATAAAAATAAGGATAATGACAGCTCGTGCCCTTGCGGCCCGAAGGCTTATAGAATGAAGATGACAGCTCGTGCTCCTGTGGCTCGTAAGCTAATAGACATAAGGCTGATGACAGCTCGGGTCCTTGAGCCTCGAAGGCTAATAGAATAAATACTTGATGGCATCTTGTGCCCTTGCGGTCCGAAGGCTTGTTTTTTCAAACAATATGTGCTATTTTTCAAATAATATGATGTTTTATCATAAATTTAAGAGAAAGAGCTTAAAACTTGACTAGTGAAATGGTTGATCATTGTCGTTGTCACATCAATTGATGAGAACTTTGGTTGCCCCAGACCTTAATATCAACGCCATGATTGTCGGTCTTTAATTGTCAATGCTTGAATTCCACGTGGTTTGCACCCCAGATTTATACCGGCATGATATGAATATACAATGATCATGTAATAATCAAATCGAATTGATCAAAGCATCTTTTTGCAAGAATTAAATCATTTATATTAGATAAAATAGGCATCAAAATATATCGATCTGAGCTAGAAGCGGTCCGAACCCGGTGTGGGGGGATAGAATACCACCTTTGATCAAAGCTATATGTGTGTTCTTCTCTAAATTTGGTTCCGTTTTTGGCAGAGTCATTCATGTTGTAAAGAAGTTGGAACATAGTGATTTCAAAACCCACGAAAACCTTGAAGAGTCTAGTTTGATCCCTCCAAATTTGACGCAAAATGGATGAGCGAACTGAAAGTTGTAGTGATTCGGGGGGGAAAATCACATGATTTTTCTATGAATTTGACACCTACTTTGGCGAAGTCGTTCTTGTTGCACAGATGTTGGAATGGAGTGATTCTAAATCCCACAAAAACCTTGAAGAGTCTAGTTTGATCCCTCCAAATTTTACGCAAAACAGACTAGTAAATTGAAAGTTGTAATGATTTGAAAATTTTGTCGCATGACAATCCGAAAAGGAATCCATCTTTTCGGGTGCGTCCTCGATGATTCATCGTCGCCTTTTTTCCCCACAGGATGTGCCAATTGTGGTAGCATAAATCTGTACCACAATGAATATTGTTGACGACGAAATCTCGCAACTCCGGCGATCTAGACTCCCTTCGATCTCGTTCCCGGTATCCTACGAACATAGAAAGATGGTCAAAAGGCGGGGCTTTCTCCTTCGGAAGACCCTCTAATAATCAAGTCAGATCTCCTTTCGTAGAGATGGAAGCTAGGGTTTTTACATAGAAAGTTCAATCAACTTTATCAATGCAAAAAGAGCTTCATATAGCCTATCGATCTCTTTCTTGTGGGACAATTAATTAACCCTAATGGGCTTCTTCCCTCTTTAATAACATTAATTGAATAATAATGATAAAAATATATAATATATTTTTTACCTCCACGATATTATTCTACCTTTAGAGTGTGTTTGGCAATGCCATAAAACTAGCGTTTGAGGTAACGTTTATCGTTTTAGAAATAATAATTGTGTTTGGTAATAGTAGAGGTAGCTTTTCACATATAGTAGCGTTTCAAACGCTATTTTTTCAATACTACTCTCATTAACGTTCTAATATAAGCTAATTTCAAACGTTCTCACTACCACTATATTAACCATTATCGCTACTGCTACTGTCATACCAAACAGGACCTTAGATATTCTTCATATTTCCACATTTTCTACGTTGAATCGTATCATACATCTTCCATATTCTTTAACCCATTTATGTCATAAGGTTATTTTTTTTTTTTTGTCGAATAGGAATAAATATCATATATATATTCTAAATTGTTAGAAAGATTATATTAGTAATAACCAACAAATCGCTTTGACAAGAGACAGAGCCGTGATGTTGACAAAATTGTTAAACTCAGCTTCTTACCTTCGAGGTCTGCCTTGAATTCTGATTCAGAACTTTATATTTTCATCTGCGAGAATGCTCTAAACCGGACCTTACACTGTTGTTAGGTTCCATCTAATTCTTTCCTTATCAAACAAAAAAACCTCTGACAACTTATGATAAAAGATTTTGTAAAAAATAAGAAATCTTGATCAATTATAGAAGAAAAGATTACTATAGATTTATATGTGTGTCAAATTATATGTTGATGACCGACCGGCCCAATATAAAATAAATCACGTACTAATTATATTTTTTTACCTAACTAAGATCTGCGAACATAAATATTTTCCTGATCGATAAAACATATTGTCATGCATGTGGATATATTAATTTAAACAATCATAATGATTTCATAGCTAGATCACGTATAAGTGGTATCATCCATTTTGAGGGGACACAGCGTCGTGTATGTATGTACCTGCGTATAAAACACATGTAAACATATAACCCACAAGTGGTAATTATTTATGTTTCTTATTTTAGTTTATTGGTTTTAAACAAAGGATTGGCTTAGCTAATTCAGATCACAAACTATAACATTGAGGGATTATAAAATCAAATTCAAAAGTGATTAAGCCAGGTGGGTGCGCGCATGTTATGAGGAATTAATATTGAATGCTAGATAAAATATATATTTTTTGGTCTGATTGATAAAATATACTTAGTAATTAAGAGTCTTTATCTGTCATTTTTTTTTTAATAAAGTAATGAAATAGACTGGTCCTAAACCCTTTTAGAAAACCATTCTAGCGCATTCGAGCTCTGAATCAGACCACAGGTAGGGATGGCAACGGGGCGGGGATTCCCCATTCCTCGTGGGGAATCCCCGCTACGGGGACGGGGACGGGGAATTTAAACGGGGATAAACGGGGATGAGGATGGGGGAAATTTTAAACCCCGAGCGGGGACGGAGAGCGGGGCGGGGATAGAGGTCCCCACCCCGTTCCCCGCCCCGTCCCCGTCCTCGGCGGGGAAACTTGCGGGGATCCCCGCCGTATACAATATTTTTGTGATTTTCTTAACCTTAAATCCTAAATTTTATATTTTTTAGTCCCTAAACCTTATACTCTTTAGACGTTAAACCATAAATCTCAAATCATTTATACCCTAAATCGTAATAATATATAAATTTAGACAAAATTTAAAAAAAAAATATGTGTAGTGAAACGGGGACGGGGATCCCCGACGGAGAGCGGAGCCCCGACGGGGATGGGGACGGGGGAAGATTTTGATCCCCGTTCGGGGACGGGGGGCGGGGACGGGGACTGGGGCCAAAAACGGAGACGGGGACAAGGAGAATACTCCCCGCCCCGTTGCCATTCCTAACCACAGGTCCGCAATAGCAGGTGAAAACGCAAGTCGCGCGACTCTGTCAGCCACTTGGTTAACTTCACAGAAGACATGATCAAGATGTACTTCTGAGAAGGAAGTCAGGTCAACACGAATGTCGGCAATCACTATTTCAATTTTCCAAGGACATGATCATAAATCTGTGAGAACATTAACAATGCACAGGTTATCACCATCAATAGAAACTTTATCCAAACCACAGTTTTTGGCACACAACACCCCTTGACGAAGGGCAAAGGCCTCCGCCATTAGAGGGCTAGTATGCCCACACGGCAATGATTTCATTTTAAAGGGTTCTGCTTTATCATTTATAATGATATATCCTGTAGAAGAATGACCATCAATTAGCTTAGATCCGTCAGAATTAATTTTAAAGACTCCATGACGAGGTTTTTTCCATCTTAAGTTTTTCATTTTTCTAGGCTGTTGTGTCTTGCCATTGTTACTCTTAGGCATTTTGGGACTACTGTTTGGAGACATTTAAAGAACAATAGTCCCAAAATGCCTAAGAATAAAAATGATTTAATTCTTTATAAAAAATAAAATTATTAATATGGTTATAAAACATGAAATTTATAATATGAGTATGAACTCACGCTAAAAAAGAACTCCGAATAAAAGATGAAATATGTGTCGGTAACTTAATATTGATATAGAATAACAACCGCGGTGTATACAAACAACTTTATTAAAAGTAAATTGTCATGGTACTGGTGCAAGTTAAAAACGACATAAGTCTCTAAGATTCTCATAACTCTCATCGAATCTGTGCACTTCAGATAAAAAAAGAAGGGGTCGATTTCAAACTCAGACTAATAGAAGGACGGGTTTTTGTTTATAAAAGAAACATAACTTACGGAGAAGAGAAACAACCCCTTTAAAAAGAATAGTGGAGAAGATAATTCGCGCACGATAAGCTCTACTCACCATTAATTATGAAACCAAAACAAAATCATTTTTGAATTCAGCCAATTATTGCTCCCCAAGTTTCGCAAAATGAAACTCGAAATTAAAACGTTTGAATAAATCTCGGAAGTTATGAAATTGCAATAGATAATGCTAATCTATAATCCATTTGACCATTTATCCGCAAAATAAAAAAGAAAACAAAAATCGAGCCCCACCTAATGTGTCACGGACCGGATCGACCAGACGATGGTGGCGGTGCGAGTGTGTTCTTTCTTCTCACCCATCTCTACTACTCCAACAAGGGGCCACAATATATAAGGCCACAATATATAAGGAGGTTCATTTACCTCCAAACTTTCAATGTAGTATGACTCAATACCCAAGAAACTTATTTCCTCATGTTAAATATAAACAAGCATTAATTGGTTGATTTTCACACCCACAATATATTCCCTCCGTTCACTAAGAAATGTCATTTTAGCTATTTGTATAGCTACATTAAGAACTGTAATAATTATACTAAAACATTACTCCCTCCGTTTATTATAGAGTGTCATTCTAAACTTTAACACAACTATCAAGGAAAACAATAATCATCCTACAATCCTATAAACCTTTCATAACATTTATAATTATCTAAAAACTCATCTCAATTGTAACCAATGGATACAAAAAAATTATATGAAAAGAGCCAAAAAAACATAATTTTTTAATGACAAAACTCGTAATTCACTAATAAAATCTTTTCTTAACAAAAAACTTGGACTAATGACTACCTTATCCAAATAGAGAGAGAGAGTATAATTTTGTTTAGAATTTACAAACTATTAATTAGCCACCTAATTATTAAGCAATAGATAAAGATTATTTGCATAGAAAAAATCAATATGTGTAAGTTTAATTGATAAACCTCGTAACTTACAAATAAATTATTACTTAAAACTTTAAAATGATAATTATTTCTTAATAAAATTTGTAGATTAAAATAACATATATATCCAAAACAAGGGAGTATATCAATGAAAAGAATCCAAAAGGAGACCACTTGCAGTGGTAGTTTCATAACATTATTAAGTACTCACTTTGTTAAAAATAAGTGTCCATTTAGCATTCTATTTTTGTTATGAAATATTTATCATTTTAGAATTTTAGATAATAATTTATTGGTGAGTTATAGCATATAATATTGAAAATTGCATATATTGACATTTTTTTGCAAATTCTTTTAATTGATTAGAGGTAATTATTAAATGTAGATCTTAAAAAAAGTTTACAGTGTTTTAACTTAATTATTATATTTTTACTAATTGTATAAAAAAATAAAATAACAAGTATTGCTTAAAAGAGAGTAATAACTTTTATAAAAAAAAAGTTGTTTTTTTGGATGAAACAAGAGAGAGGATTTCTTATGATAAAACTCAATTTGCGTTTATCAAATTAGTATTTTGTTTGCTGGCTTATTTTTTAAATACTTTTAATGTACTTTAATTAGTTGAAAATGAAAAAAAAAAATTTAAATTATGAAACGAATCTAGAATTATGAATGACCTGAATTCCGCCTAAATTATATATGCAATGGGTGGGTTGGACGACTCTCCTTTTCCTTGTCTGTATTTCGGTAGATATGTTTCTCTAAAAAATACGTTTAATTATACTACGTACCACCAATTCCAATTGCACCATCCGATCAGCCCTGCATCTGCAAGTCACGTCCACCAGCAAGGCACGTGACCCTCCTCAACTTTGTTTTTCTTTTTTCTCCTTCTATTTCATATCTGAATATGTTATTCCAATATAATTGTACATGTACATATTTGTCCCCGGCCGTCGACGTAAATGCTTATTGTATATCTTAGGCCCTGTTTGGCATGTCTAGTGGTAGTGGTAGCGGATGACATAGTAATAACGGTAACGGTGAAAAGAGCGGTTGAAACTAGTTTAAATTAATCCGCTAATGAGAGTAGCATTGAAAAAAATAGCGTTTCAAACGCTACTAAATATTAAAAGCTATCTCTACCGCTATCTGTCAAACACCCTTATTTTTTTCAAAACGCTAAACGCTACTTGTATGGCCTTGCCAAACACCCTTTTAAGCTTAATATAATTGATCTAAACTCAAATAAAGTAATAACATTGAACAGAAAAACAAGCCGTTCAGGGGATTTTCTTACAACATTTTTCTTAATTCAGATTAATTAATTAGACAAATGACTGAGACTTCCTCAAAAACATAAAATACATACACACTACATATATGAAGGCCGCTCACATACAAAGCTCCTCTATTACGAGGACTGGTTAAGGCGGTGACATTTTAGTAATTTTTGACGCTTTCTCCTCTTTTTTCTGTTTTATTTTCTCTTGAATTCAATACGCTAATAATAAATATTTCATAGTAAATCATGTATTTATCCAAAATAACAAAACTATGAAAATAATATTAAAGCATGTCTTAACATGTCCCGTACATAATACAAGTATGTCATGTACCTGATATGTACTGGGTTGGGCCAGTGATGATCATGGGCCGATTGGGCCCAATGAGATGTGAATCCCTGTAGTGGCTTATATAGCTTATTTGCGGATATCAAATAACAATTTGTAACAACTTTCCCTCAATCACTCCCTCTTCCCTCTCTGTCGTCTACCTCTCTACCCCTTTTTGTCCCTCCTTCCCAATTCGTTACAGTGGTATCAGAGCTACCGATTCTCGGGCTATGGCAGAATAATACGAGTAGAAATCTGACCGTGGCCATGGAGAAATTAATGGAATATATTGGTGCAAATTCTTGTTACAAGGAGGAAGGCAGAGGCGCAACACACCTTGCTTGTCAAGATTCACAACCAATTCTATTTAATCTCTACTCAGACGTTAAATCAAGTGTTCTCAGCAATTGGGAATTTAGAAAGCATAGAATTTTTTTATCATGGCGCCCAGTTTCATTCTAGTATACATTTTCAAGAACGAGAAGCGGATATCAAAGCGCTCGAGTGTTATGACAGTCAATGCATCTACGATGGTTGTTGCCACATGGAGTTGTCTCTTGAGGTCCCTACCAGTGGTCCATTGATCAAGATTGCAGCTCCAGTTGAAGATTCGATGCAAGACTTTGTGGTTGAATCTCAGAATCAAGAAGAAGACCACAAAGGGCAAACTCAAGATTTGCAAGACAAGCCATCTGAATTGAATCTTGAAGAGAATTCTGAAAATTCTGGAGAGCACGATCAAAGGGTGTTGTGTTCTTTGAAGGAAGACCAAGGCACCGCTGAGTTCAAACCATCTATGGTAATTCTCGACCCTATAGTTGTCGTTCCTGAGATTGAATATGAAGAAATGTGTGAATTGGTTGAGGAATCGATGGTCTTGATTGAAATTAAGAGGAATTGTATTAAGATCAATTCACTTGTGGTGGACATGCTGATTGCATACAAGGTGTTTGATGTCATGCCTAGGAGAGAAATTGTTTTGAGGAATGCAATAGTTGATGGACAAAATTCTATAGGCAAAGATATGATATTGCTTGCAGTTGTGTTGTCTTATGATAGAGATGGTATGGTGATTTTCGATCCGAGAGGGTTTTTGCCTTACTAGTGGACCAACATTGCGGTCGAGACTATCATTGAGAATGAAATTGTTGATCAAAGATGGCAATGGTATCTTGGAGGGTATGGGTTAATGCAGATTGTTTTGGTTTTGGATAGATAATCTTGGGAGACTTGTTGTTCACTGATGCTGTTTAATTGAGCTATGGATGTTGTCATACTACCTTAGTGCAATTGGATATTGCCATATGCCTTTGAGATTGAACAAGGCAAATTGATTGCAAGGCTGTTTGCGGTATTGATCATGTGAAGAAAAAAAATTGTGTGGTAAACACTATTAGTTGGTTGATCATGGACCTGCATCTCTAGGTTTGAAGGAGAACTAAGCGGGTGCTAGCATGTTGTAGTTCAATATTGAGTGGTCATATGCTACAGAAACTCTTGAAGAAGTATCATTGTTCTTGAAAAAGGGGAGTGTTTGCACGGGTTTGTGTGGTAGCTTTTCACTTGGCTTTATCCATCTTGGTTTCCACGTTCCAACTACAGCATGATTGGTCTTCAATTGTCACTTTCAGAAGCTCTTCTCAAGGTCACTTTTATCTCCAAATTGGAGCTACTCTAGTACCTCTTAGCATTTCTACCTAGTAGTCTATCTTGTTTGCTGGGATTTTGCTACTGTTGCTGGAAAGTAATTGTTTTAGTTGGCAAACTATTAGTTACTGTTGCTGCATTTTTTTTGGAGTATGCATTTTTTGGGTAGGCTTGGGGACAAGCCTTCTTTTTATTTGGGGAGGTATTTGTCATGTACCTGATATGTAGTGGGTTGGGCCGGTGATGATCATGGGACGATTAGGCCCAATGAGATGTTAATTCCTATAATGGCTTATATAACTTATTTGCCTTAGAGGCGGATATATCAAATAACAATTCGTATCAACTTTCTCTCAATCACTCTCTCTCTTCCCTCTTTGTCGTCTACCTCTCTACCCCTTTTTGTTCTCCCTTCCCGATTCATTACAAAGTATGCCCCTACTCTATTTATATTATACACATAAATTAGCATAAAATATAAATCAAATCAAGGAAGGCTCGCAAAATATAAACTTGCATATGGGGGGAAATCAACCCATTAATTATTAGTTTTACAAGAATTGGTTCATTGGTTTAATGAAGACTTTGGCAAATGTCTTTATAAAAATCTTTTCATGTATGATGTACTTGCTTTTAAAAATTTGTTTTGAAATTTTGAAGATTAGGTGATATGAAAAATAATAAAGGGTGAAAATAATTTTTACAAATAAAAAACCCAAAAAGTAACCAATTAGTTTGTCATCGAAAAATGGATTCTTCGTCATCATAAAAGGCAGTTGCTATATACACTACGTTTTTCGCTCATTCGCACTACAAATCTCTACGTAAGAATCTTGCGTACGCAGGATTCTTGCGTAGAGGAGAAAATTTTCCTACGCAGGTATCTTGCGTACGCAAGATACCTGCGTAGAGCTAAAATATGATTGTTGGAGTTGGGGATTTTTTTGAAATTGGGCTCGTCAGATCCTGGCGTAGGATTTTTTTTTTTTTTGGACGCAACCAAGTGAACAACATATTTTTTTTAAATCTACATTTGACTCTAGTAATAGACGTTATCAAGTAATCAATGTTACATGGCAATAAATTCATTTGTATCATGAGGTTTCAATATACTTTTATTCATGTATATTTCTTCACCAATTTGTTTGATATTAACTGTTTGTTATTATTATTCTCGAAAATCACATATAACTATGCTATATCTTATAGTTTATGTCCTATGATTATATTCCATAGTTATATACTATGGTTATATCCTAGATTATATCATATAGTTATATACTATGGTTATATTATATAGTTATATACTATGATTATACCTTATAGTTATATCCAATTTGGTTATATTCTATAGTTATATAACTATAAGATATATGATATAACCAAATTGGATATAACTATAAGTATATAAACCAAATTGGATATAACTATAAGATATAATCATAGTATATAAGTTATATACTATGGTTGTATCATATAGTTATATAGTATGATTATATCTTATAGTTATATCTAATTTGGTTATATCTTATAGTTATACTATGGTTATATCTTATAGTTATATCTTCTACGCAATATTCTTGCGTAGAAGATTGTACTGCGAAAAGGAGAATATTCTTGCGCATGATTTAAAAAAAAAAATCTTAAATGTAACCAAGTGAACAATATATTTTTTTAAATCTACATTTGACTTTAGTAATAGACGTTATCAAGTAATCAATGTTACATGGCAATAAATTTGTTTGTATCATGAGGTTTCAATATACTTTTATTCATGTACGTTTCTCCACCAATTCGTTTGATATTAACTGTTTGTTATTAATATTCTCGAAAATCACATATAACTATGGTTATATCTTATAGTTATATGCTACGGTTATATTCTTTAGTTATATACTATGGTTATATCCTGTAGTTATATACTATGGTTATATCTTATAGTTATCAATTTGGTTATATCTTACGGTTATATCTTATAGTTATATACTACGGTTATATTCTATAGTTATATACTATGGTTATATCCTATAGTTATATACTATGGTTATATCCTTTAGTTATATACTATGGTTATATCCATAGTTATATCCAATTTGGTTATATCTTATGGTTATATCCTATAGTTATATACTATGGTTATATCCTTTAGTTATATACTATGGTTATATCCTATAGTTATATACTATGGTTATATCCTATAATTATACACTATGGTTATATCCTATAGTTATATCCAAATTGGTTATATCTTATGGTTTATCCTATAGTTATATCCTATGGTTATATCCTATAGTTATATGTAATATCCCTCATTTTATAAGGATAGTTTGAAATTTTTCCAACTCCCGTATTACAAGTCGGATTAATTTCAGAGAAGTTCAGACATTCGGTAATATGTTTGATCTCTGTAATATTTTTTCCGAGTAATATAAAATACAGTTAACATGTGTTCAAGGTTAAATAGTCATTCGTGTACGAATATATTTAACCCGGGGTTAAGAAGATTAACCCAAAGTCAAAACGGACAAAAGGGTGAAAAATGGCCTTGACCGCACCCCGCGGTCAAGTGGCCGCACCCGCGGCGAAGGCCAACAGCTGAGGCGGTCTTCGTCTTCGCGATAAGGCTTGGCTGCAACTCGCCGGAGTTGTCAGGCCTAGGCAGCCCAAGTGGCACCTAGCCTTGCCCCCTGGTCTCCTTGCTTGTCCCCTCTGAGGAGGCTCGTTTTTGGGCTATAAAAGGAGTTGAAATCAGAAGTCAAGCTTCATCTTCCTCCTCTCCTTTGTTTTCTCCATTGAAGCACCAAGCTTTGAGCTTTGTTGTGAAGGTGTTCGAATCCCTTTGAGTGTTGGAAAAGGTACTCCTAAGTGGTATTAGAAGGTCTAAGGTGTTGGGAGATCGAACCATAATCAAATCGAAAGCATACGAAGTGATTTGGTGAGTTTTCTCCATTAAAACAATGTCGCGAGCCCGCCACTGTAACACCACCGCACCCCGCGGTAAGAGCTCCACCGCACTCGCGGCGAGCCTTGTCCGAGTGTGTGTTCTTGGGTGTGTGGTCTTGGGCGAGGCTTGACTCCCTCGATTCTTTTCGTATTCTTTTAGATTCATATACGTGGATATTGAATCTAACTTAGGGTTTCATTTTGGTTCGATCCGAAGGAATCTGTGGTCTCAGATCTGTCCCTATTTCGGACCCAGGAACTTGTCATCTCTAAGCTTTGCTTAAGCTTCTGCGGATCTAAGGCAAGTGGCGGTTCGCTCTTGCTCATCATTCCATATTTCAATTAATTATCAATTGTTTAGTTGTTAATTAATTTGGGATGATTTACTGTTTTCGTTGGGAACAGTTTTGATAATTGTTTGTGATTTTAAAAGATATTATAATAGGTTGTATATTTGTTAGAACAACGCTATTATATATAAATATATAAGTGATTAAATACAGATATTATGATAGGTTGTATATCTGTTAGAACAACGCTATTATATCTGTTATTGGCCGCGATGACATTGATGTGGATTATTACTGCGTTCGTAACTGTTTAGTTAGCACGAGTATTCGTAGGAACGCTATGTACCTTGTGGGGGTTTAGCTGTTTCTTTATAACTAGTACTTGGTGGATTCTTCCCTAGTACTCTCTCAGGTCATGACCATGCCCTTACTCAGGGTGGTGCACTTCGCTAGTGCCAAATCTTTCGGGATTTATTCCCTCTGATATCTCTTGTGAGGAGATCTGATATCTCTTGTGAGGAGATTTAAAAGCTTATAACGTGATGATCGTTTTGGAATTAAATGAGATAAGTGCCGTTGTCGCACATAATTAAATATACCCTCAGGCGAGTAGTGCAACTAGGAAATAGTGCAGCTAGGAAAACTCGTCTTGACTTTGATCAGAGTAAAGTTCTCTTTCCAATATGGATTCGCATTATGCGGTGAGGTTGGTCGTGAACCGAAACATCAAGTCATTTTGAACGCTTGTGTATAATTGTAATGTTTTCCAACATTTGTCATATTTCCGATAAGACTCAATTTGTTGGAGTCTTCTTTTGGGATTGATTGCTGTGAGACTCGGTCTCCAGAATCTTCTCTTGATCATGTCTCTTCTTGTGTTTCAGTAGAGTATGGTGGTTGACTATCATTATCGGTTTTGATTCGAGGAGCGATGAGTCTAACCTAATACGTCTACTTCGAACCACTCTGCTTTGTACCCTTGCTTAGTCTTTCATTAGACTAATCAACCGTAATTGTTCTCTGCATGGTTGGCTGGTGTCATCCGTTCGATTCGGCACATCAGATAAGTTGACATCCCGTGAAGGCTAGAACGACTATAGAAGCGAACGGTGTTTTGACAAGTGATCCAGGTTAAGATCCTTGGCGGGTGATCATTGCGATCAAGACCCTTTTGTTGATTATAAAGTCTTCCGTTGTGTTAAATATATCTTGTATTAAGTCTTCCGCTGTAATGATTCTGATTATGTATTTTGATGTATTTGGAATTATGCTGAAATTCCGAGACTTGGTTTTAATGAAAGTTATGATATGTTGTATTATAACTGTGGTTTAATGATTTATATCAACTGATAAAGCCTTGGGTGACATCGGACAGAACGTCTGAGGTCACTGGCGGTAATGCCTTTCCAAGGGAATATTTGGGGGTGTTATATTATATCCTATAGTTATATATTATGGTTATATCTTATAGTTATATCCAATTTGGTTATATCCTATAGTTATATACTATGGTTATATCTTATAGTTATATCCAATTTTATTATATCTTATGGTTATAACTTATAGTTATATACTATGGTTATATCCTATGGTTATATCCTATAGTTATATATTATGGTTATATCTTATAGTTATATCCAATTTGGTTATATCTTATGGTTATATCCTATAGTTATATCCTATAGTTATATAATATTGTTACATCTTATAGTTATATCCAATTTGGTTATATCATATCGTTATATCCTATAATTATATATTATGATTATATCTTATAGTTATATTCAATTTGGTTATATCTTATGGTTGTATCCTATAGTTATATACTATGGTTATATCCTTTAGTTATATCTTATGGTTATATCATATAGTTATATACTATGGTTATATCCTTTAGTTATATACTATGGTTATATCCTATAGTTATATCTTATAGTTATATCCAATTTGGTTATATCTTATGGTTATATCCTATAGTTATATACTATGGTTATATCCAATTTGGTTATATCTTATAGTTATATCCTATAGTTATATACTATGGTTATATCTTATAGTGATATCCAATTTGGTTATATCATATCGTTATATCCTATAATTATATATTATGATTATATCTTATAGTTATATCCAATTTGGTTATATCTTATGGTTGTATCCTATAGTTATATACTATGGTTATATCCTTTAGTTATATCTTATGGTTATATCCTATAGTTATATACTATGGTTATATCTTTTAGTTATATACTATGGTTATATCCTATAGTTATATACTATAGTTATATCTTATAGTTATATCCAATTTGGTTATATCTTATGGTTATATCCTATAGTTATATACTATGGTTATATCTTATAGTTATATCCAATTTGGTTATATCTTATGGTTATATCCTATAGTTATATACTATGGTTATATCTTATAGTGATATCCAATTTCGTTATATCATATCGTTATATCTTATAATTATATATTATGATTATATCTTATAGTTATATCCAATTTGGTTATATCTTATGGTTATATCCTATAGCTATATACTATGGTTATATTCTTTAGTTATATACTATGGTTATTTAGTATAGCTATATACTATGGTTATATCTTATAGTTATATCCAATTTGGTTATATCTTATGGTTATATCCTATAGTTATATATTATGGTTATATCTTATAGTTATATCCAATTTGGTTATATCTTATGGTTATATCCTATAGTTATATCCAATTTGATTATATCATATCATTATATCCTATAATTATATATTATGATTATATCCTTTAGTTATATACTATGGTTATATCCTATAGTTATATATTATGGTTATATCTTATGGTTATATCCTATAGCTATATACTATGGTTATATCTTATATACTTTGGTTATATCCTATATTATATTCTATAGTTATATACTATGGTTATATCATATAGTTATATACTATGATTATATCTTATAGTTTTATATTATGGATATATCATATATTATATTTTATAGTTATATCCAATTTGGTTATATTCTATAGTTATATACTATATTTATATCATATATTATATCATATAGTTATATAATATGGTTATATTATATAGTTATATACTATGATTATATAGTATAGTTATATCCAATTTGGTTATATCCTTATAGTTGTATCCAATTGGGTTATATCACATAGTTATATAATTATAAGACATATGATATAACCATATTATATAACTATAGAATATAACCAAATTGGATATAACTATAAGATATAATCATAGTATATAACTATATGATACAACCATATTGTATAACTTATATACTATGATTATATCTTATAGTTATATCCAATTTGGTTATAACCATAGTATATAACTATAGAATATAACCATAGTATATAACTATATGATATAATATAGGATGTAACCATAGTATATAACTATGGAATATAACCATAAGATATAACTAAATTGGATATAACTATAAGATATAACCATAGTTATATGTGATTTTCGAGAATAATAATAACAAACAGTTAATATCAAACAAATTGGTGGAGAAATGTACATGAATAAAAGTATATTGAAACCTCATGATACAAACAAATTTAATTGTCATGTAACCTTGATTACTTGATAACGTCTATTACTAGAGTCAAATGCAGATTTAAAAAAATATGTTATTCACTTTGTTGCGTCAAGAATAATTATTTTTTTCTGCGCCAGAATCAGGCGTACGCCAGATCTTGGCATAGAAACCAAATTTCAAAAAAAAACCCCAACTCCCATATCTCCAATAATCATATTTTAGTACGCAAGATACCTGCGTAGAGAAATTTCCTCCTCTACGTATCTGGCGTACACCAGGTTTCTGCGTAGAGAAATGTAGTGCGAAAGGGCGAAAATGGTAGTGTATATAGCGGATGCGTTATAAAAAGGTATCATCATTGAATTTTTATGGTCACATGCTAAGAAATTTAAACTGTAAATTATTTTCTAAATTAAAATTGATTAACCCTTATGAAAAAGTAAAATAAAACTAACATGTGTATATCATTAGTAAAGACATTATTATATCTCCTATTTGTCGAGCATTGAGGCTTGTCCAGTTATCAAATTAATTTGCTCATTTACCTATTTGTCATTTTATTTTTCTACAAACTAAAGCCCTATAGAGCTATATCTCTCTTACCATATTAATGAGTAATAATTTTTATGATATATCTAGGTGATACTATTGTAGATGAACAAGGAAATCTATATTACATCTATATATTTACCACATGTGATTTACTTCTGTATATCTACATACTATTACATAATACCTCTTTATATCTATTTTCCACCATAATATAATAATATTTTTTATATGTTTAACGTGAATGTGTTGATTATAGGTTATAGATTGAAAAATACAACATGTCTATTGTATGAGTAAATCTGTTTTTTTACTATCCAATGATTTTTTTTAAAATAATTAATTCATATGTTCATTGAGGTTTAGTCGTGTTCATGAAGATTGTGTAACATAGTTTGAAATTAAATTAGAATCAATATGCATTTTCACAATACTACATGTGTGTATCATGGTTTGCCCGTTTTTGAATATATTTACTCTGAACGTGTTAATTTTATTATTGATTGAATCACCACGTTTTCTTTCATAAATTTTCTTCATGTTATCCTATATATTTTAATAGGAATGACGTGATAAGTTTTACAATGTGTGACCGGTATGCTGATCAATTTGCCCCTTACGTCAAAAGTATCATAGAAGACTCGATTATTGCCATAATTCAATTTGTCAAGATCATAACCTTTCAAAGTATAAGTGTCTTTTCCAATTTGTTCATTATCTTTTTTATTATTTAATTCTTTAAATCAACTTAATTAGTGTTATATTTCTTCATATCAATAGAAGTTGGTCAATGTATCTCGTGGTGCAACTCGGATCATTATTAGTGATATTTAAATCCATATTTTATTGCTTTTAAGGAGAGGTTAGTATTATGTTTATTTTATCTAACATTATTTTTTTTAGCAATACTTTTATACTACTAAGTTTCTATGATTATTTCTAAGCTCTTCACAGCTCTGATGTCCATGCTGGTACGAACAAATTTACTTCAATTCCAAGTGGACCTTCATATTCTATATCTGATCAATTCTTAGATATCGCATTGTTTAAACTGATTGATGAAATTCTAAATATCAGTAAGGTAATTTTATAATTTATTATATTTTCTCTGCCCCATCACTTTAAGATATTTTTATTCCACAATCATAATATTCATACCAATCTATATTCTATGTATTATTACTAAAGCCATTATTATCTCTCCTATTTTTCACCATAATATTTTTTTATATATATTTACCGTGAATGTGTTGATTATAGGTTGTATATTTGAAAAATAGTGCATGTCTATTATATGCGTGAATGTGTTTTTTTAACTATCCAATGATTTTTTTCAAAAATAATTAATTAATATATTTATTGAGATTTAGTCGTGTTCATGAAGATTGTGTATCATGGTTTGAAATCAAATTAGAACCAATATGTATTTTTACAATATTACACGTGTGTATCATGGTTTGCCCGTTTTTGGATGTATTTACTGTGAATGTGTTAATTTTTTTATTGATTGAATTCCAACATTTTCTTTTTATAAATTTTCTTCATTTTATTGTATATATTTTTATAGGAACAACGTGATAAGTTTTATTATATGGGACATGTATGCTTACCAATTTGTCCCTTACGTCAAAACTATCATAGAAGGCTCAATTATTGTTATAATTCAGTTTGTCAAGATAACCTTTCAAGCCGTGTTCATGAAGATTAAGTATCATGGTTTAAAATTAAATTATAACCAATATATATTTTCACAATATTACACGTGTGTATCATAGTTTGCCTATTTTTGAATGTATTTAGTGTGAATGTGTTAAAATATTTTATTGATTGAATTTCAACATTTTTATTTCGAAAATTTTCTTCATGTTATTGTATATATTTTTATAGGAACAACGTGATAAGTTTTACTATGTGGGGCCGGTATGCTGACCAATATGCCCCATACGTCAAAACTATCATTTAAGACTCGATTATTGTTATAATTTAATTTGTCAAGATCAGAACCTTTCAAAGTATAAGTACATATTTTCCAATTTGTTCATTATATTTTTTATTTTAAATTAACTTAGTTAGTGTTATATGTATTTCTTTAGATCAATACAAGTTGGTCAATGTATTTGGTGGTGGAACTCAGATCATTATTAATGACCCCTTAATCCAAATTTTATTGATTTTAAATAGAGGTTTGTATTATGTTTATTTTAGCTAACATTATTTATTTTAGAAATATTTTTATACTACTAATTTTTTATGATTATTTCTTGAAGTCTTAACATCTTCGGTGTTCATGCTGGTATGAACAAAATTACTTCAATTCCAAGTGGACACTCATATTCTATATTTTGATTAATTCCTAGTTACAAACTTATTATATTTAATTTTAGAATCTAATTATATTTTCCCACCAAATGTTATCTTATTTTACAGCCATGTCAATGCATCATTATTGCTACGATAGAGGATATTAACTGAAATACCCCAAACAAGTCGATAATGGCATTTTGGTAAATTAATTATGGATTTTGTTAAAAGGGGGTAAAATGGAAGTTTGGGGGTTAAATCCCTAAATGGGGTTCGGTCTCTCTCCCTCGTGTGATTCCCAGCTGAGCAGCTCTCCGGCTCTTTCTTCCCGAACGGATCCGAGCTCTCTCCCTGCTCAGCTTCTTCCCGGCGAGCTCACCCAGCCCAGCCTCCCCCGTGTCGAGCCGTTCCTTCCTCCGACGAGCCGCGAACAGATGTTGAGGCGAGCTGCTGGTTCGCGCTGGTTCGTTGCTTGGAGCCGGTGGTTGCTGTGGTCCGTCTTGTTGCTGCTCGTCTCGGTTCGAGGTGTTGTTCGTGCCGCTGCGTCGTGCTGCTGTTCCTGTGTTCGAGCGGCCGCTGGTGTGGGTCGAGCCGAGTGCCTCTGCTGAGCTCCGACATAGTTCCGGCGTCGAGGGCCATCTCCGGTCTGCAGAGGATAGTTGACGACAAGGGAGGTGAGACCTTGAACTTGTTTGGTTGGGGGTTCAACAAAGGTTGCTGAATATGTGTATATATATAGTGATTAGTTGCTGAAATTTTGGTTGATTTGGCTGTTAGCAGGGGTTTGGACATCAATTGATAATTGTTGGACTGAATTTGTTGGTTGTGTAGCAAAGGCATGGTTTGATATTGGAATTGGGTTAATTTGGGTATGATTTCCCCTAATTAATTAAGGATGATTATAAGGTGAAAATTGGGGGTTTGCTAAATTGAATTTGGATGTGTGATTCTAGGGTTTTGAATTGGGGTTTTATTAGTTGTGGATTTGTATGAGTAATTAACGCTAGGGTTTTGCTCGGATTGATTTCGCAGGTTCATTCGAGTGGTTTGGAGACCTCTGGGGTCGTTGCAGTTCGACTTGAGGCAAGAAGATTCTTGCTAACTTTATATTTTTATAAATTGTTTTATGCCTAGTTTATTTCATAATTAAGTTTACCGTTGCTTGGTTGAATATGGGTATGTGCGTGTGATATGATTTGTCTTGTATCGTATTTGATTAAATGTTGACGTGGTAGTCAATTATGACTAAATGTGATTGATTGTTGTTGATAGTGTCTGTTGAATGTGTGTGTGTGTTGGATCGTGTGGGTGTGTTGGAATGAATGTGTGTGTGTGTGTGTGTGTGTGTGTGTGTGTGTGTGTGTGTGTGTGTGGATCGTATGTGTGTGTTGGATTGAATGTGTGTGTGTGTGTGGATCGTATGTGTGTGTTGGATTGAATGTGTGTATGCGTGTGTTGGATTGTGTGTGTGTATGTGATTATGTGATATTTGATTGGTTGTCGTATGAAGTGTTTGAATTGGTGTCGGGTAGTGGTGGAATGTTGTTGGTTGGTGAAAGTCCTCATATTTAGGGCCTCGGTGGGTATGAACCCCCGAAGGTCGAAGGGTCAGGTGATGATAGTCTCACCAAACCGCGTAGGGTGCACGCCTACATCGTTAAGAGCCAAGGGTTGGATGGTGAAAGTCCCATCCGGAAAGTGTGTGTTGATTGTCTCACCCGGTGATGTGGTGGTGTAGACGGAGGTATTGTGAATTGTCTCACCCGGTGATATGGTGGTGTAGACGGAGGTATTGTGAATTGTCTCACCCGGTGATGTGGTGGTGTAGACGGAGGTATTGTGGATTGTCTCACCCGGTGATGTGGTGGTGGAGACGGAGGTTGGATTGGAGGGTTGGCGGTTGTGTGTTGATTATGTATTGAATGTTGGTTGCATACCTGATTAAGTGGTTTTTGTGTTGGATGTTGGTTGCGTACCTGATTAAAGTGGTTTCGTGATGATGATTGTTGTCGTTTGATTTAGTGGTTGTGTTGGTAAATATTGACTGTGTGTTTAGTTATTGGTTTTATGTTAGATATTGATTGTTGGCTAGTTTGACTTGTTGTCAAATGTTGGTTATTGTAGTTAGTTGTGATATGAATCTCTGTTGGTATGATTGTTGGTGGTAACTAGTTGCAGGAAGATGGTTATGTTGATTAAGTGTGGAGGTTGGTTTCCCATCTTGAGGGTGTGGGCCAACAAGGGTTGAATTTGAGTGTATGAGTTACAGTCTATGTTAACGAACATGCGGCACCAGAAGGGTGGCTGGCCTGGATCGTTATTTTCTTTATGTTTATATGTGATGATTATCTCGTTGATGCTTATGTGTTTGTGGATGTGCAGGATAATTGAATTTGTTGTGTAGTGCAGTAGTGAGTTCAGTCTTATTGGTTAGCTTTGGTTGTAAGTCAGTAGTAAGAGATGTATATGTGTATAGAGTTGTTGATTGAGGTATTAGTAATAGAGAGAAGGATGGATTGGACGTGTCAGTGAAGTTGGATTGGATCGTTTTATTCGTTTATGCTTGTGATGAGTTTGAGGATGGATTGATTGAGGTTAGTATAGTGAAGAGTTGGATAAGGATGTGTAATGAATGGTATGTGATAGTGTGTGTATATGTTTTGACGTGTGGTTGGCATTGGTTGGTTGATATGATTAAGTATAGTTATGATATTTGTATTGTGTGGCGTGTTGTCGTTGTTGGGAGTTGATTGATGATATATGTATGTGTTTTGAACTGTTTTGGCTTGAGGAATCTTGCCATAGTCTTTCAAAAGACTGACCAACCTCGGTTTACGTGTAGTGGTTGGCTGGGGTATCGGGTCCCCCAGTCAATCAGGCTTTGCAGATTTAGCGCCAGCAAGGAGGATCCTGATCACCGTCGGTTTGGAGTCGAAGGCTTTACTCTTTTGGTTTGGACTTTGACTTGGTTGTGCGTGTCGTTTTGGTTTTAGACCTTGTATGGGTCGAACTTGTTGTATTGGTTTTTGGTTTGTAAAGTGTTGTATTTTCTGTAGGTTAAGTTTGATTGTGGTTTCAAACTCTGGACAGGTTTTACAGGTTTTCCGCTGCTGCTTTTGAGATATGTTATATATATATATGGGATATGTTTTGCAAAATTTTATTTCACCCGCCTGATAGTCCTTCGGGACTATGACACTGTAGCACCTCTGGCCCGGGGTGTTACATTAACAACACGTTTGGATGGTACTATCATCCGTACAAAAAGTGCAAAAAGAAGGTTTGACCTAAATGGAATCAATTCCACTGCGGCAAATGTGAAAACATTGTCAAATTCGTCATTCCTAGGTATTTAATGTAAAATTAAACGAATATATACATAATAATAATTGTATTATTATTATTCTATAAATTACTTACATTGTCATGCATGTTTAATGTTACATTAATAGTGAAAGATGATTCTCGCATGTCATCTTTCTTTATATTTGATAGAAATGTAAAAAAGTAAGTTAATAAATCTGTAAGCGAAATGCTAAAATCGATTGTTAAGGTATTAATCTATATACTAATTTTGTACATAAGATTATACAATATGTATAAAAAAATAAAACTTTTGGATATTCTACTTATATATTATAATACATTATGACCTTATTTAGTTTGCTTAGATTTATACATTTACTTACCTAATTAGTCATATACTTACCTTATTGTTTCGATTCCATTAAAATTATTTTATTATGTACATGATATGGATAATAGCAACACACCTACAGAACTTTAAGTGTTCATTGGAAAGACTTTTTTTTATTCAGGATTGATGTTGATTAGACCTGAGCAAACGCGAACCGGCCCGCCCGCCTGCCAACTAATACGGCCTGGACAAGGGCCCGTTCGGGCTTACGGGCCGGGCACGGTATTGGAGTTAAGCCCGTACGGGCCGCTCAGCCCGGCCCGCGGCCTGTATATAATTTAATTATATAAAAATATATAAAAAAAACCTAACCTAAATCCTCCTTCACTTCATCTCTTCTCAGTTCTCACGCCGCTCTCAGACATTTCTCCTTAGTCCTTACGCCACTCTCAGACATCTCTTCACTCCATCTCTTTCACTCCTTATCCATCTCAAACATCTCTCCTCACGTCGCTCCGCCTCCGACCAGCGACCGCCGAGCCGACCATCTCTCTCGCATCTTCCGAGTTCAGACCAGGCGACCGCCGATCGCCGACAATCTGTCTCGCCGACCATCTCTCTCGCTGACCAGGAGACCGCCGACCATCTCTCGCATCTTCCGAGTTCCGACCAGGCGACCCTCGACCGCCGACCATCTCTCGAGTCTCTCGCATCGCATCTCCGCCTCCGGTTAGTATTTCTCATCTCCGCCTCCGCCTTTAACATGCTTGTTTTGGCCTTCCATTGCCTGCTGTTGGTAGAGGGTTTGGAGGTCCTGGTAGGGGTTACTATGCCTCATTGTTGAATTCACCAATCTCTATCTCAGATTTCTCATCTCCGCTTTTTGACGTTTCCATTGTCTGCGACTGTTGTGTAGATTGTGTACATTTCTTTAGATTAAAGTAAAGTAATAAACTTAATACAGTTATATGGCTTTGAGTAAAGTCATTTATCTTATCACTTATCATTCTTATTTGTTACTTGTTAGTGTGTGTTTACTGTTTAACTGTTTATATAATGAAAATTTTAGAATTCAGAATTCAAAATAAGCAACATCTGTAACCAATTTATGTGTTTTATTTTATAGTGTATGGAGCCAGAATCTGAGGGTGACAATGGTATTTCTCCATCTGAAAATCCCTCTCAATGCACTTCTCGGGGAAAAAGACTAAAATCTAATGTGTGGGAGCATATGACCAGAGATGTAAAAGATGACGGAACAAAGGCTGTCTGCAACTACTGTAAGCAAATTCTGAGTGCTAATTCTAAGGATGGTACTTCGCATTTAACTAGACATATACAAAAATGCACTATGCGTCTTCATCATGATTTGAAAAATTTCTGCATTGCTAGTGGTGGATCTAGTAGTATTGGAACCAATAACATGTCTTTGAAGAAGCCCGTTGCTAGTTTTGATGAAATTTGTGAAGCTATTTGTGTGTTTATCGTATCTCTTGGACTTCCATTTAGTGTTGTTGAATCGCGGGGCTTTAAGAATCTGATGAATATTGTTGTACCTGATTTCACTATTACTAGTAGGCATACAGTTAAGAGAGATGCAATTTCTCACTATAAGGAAGACAAAAAACTGGTTTGCCTTGAGTTACTAAATGCACCTGGTCGGATTTGTTTTACAACTGATAATTGGAGAGGTGAGAATACTGATGATGAATTCATGTGTATAACGGCTCATTGGATTGATAGTGTTTGGATGTTACAAAAGAGAATAATTAAGTTTGATGCCTTGACTCCTCCATTTGATGGTGCTTCTCTTACTGATGAGATATTGTTGTCTTTGGGTGAATGAAAGGTTTCCCACAAGGTTTTAAGCTTTCCAATTGATAATGCATCTTATAATGATACCATGATTGCATCTCTTAAAAGTCATCTTTTAAGAAAACACTCTTTGATGCTAGATGGGGAGTTTTTTCAGATGCGATGTTGTTGTCATATTATTAATTTGGTGGTCCAAGCTGGTTTGAAGCTTATTGATCAGATGGTTATGAAGATTAGGAAAGTTATCATTCATTTGAGACATTCTATTCCAAAGAACAAAAAGTTTTATGAAATTGCTACCACAGATTTTGGGTTGAACTCGTCTAAAAGGCTTCGTTTAGACACCCCTACTAGGTGGAATTCTACTTTTACAATGCTCGATAGTTGCATTTACTTTCGAGATGCATTTGATAGCTTTGTTAGTAAGGATATGGAATTGAAGGTGCATCGCCTTTCAGAAGAGGATTGGGAAAAAGTTGATGAACTTCATCAGTTTCTGAAAGTATTTTATAATGTTACTACTGAGTTTTCTGCATCTAAGACACCTAATGCGAATATTTATTTTCATGGGGTGTGGAAGCTTCATATGATCTTAAATGTTGTTGTTGGGGGTGATAATGTTCTGTTGTGTGATATGGCTACTGAAATGTTGCTGAAATTTTAGAAGTATTGGTCAGATTATAATTTATTGTTGTCATGTGCTGCTGTTTTGGACCCCCGTTTTAAGTTGGCAGCGATTAACTTTTGCTATACAAGGTTGTTTGGTGAAACTTATGCTAAGGAGATGGTTGGAAATATTAAGGCTACTTGGTTTGAACTGGTAGATGAGTACAAGCGATTTGTAAGAACATCAGGAAGTGGACCAAGTGGTGGAAATGATCAGGGTGATGGTAATAATTCTGCACTTGCGAGTTCTCGAAGTAGGAAGGTTTCTTTCAATGTAGCTGGAGATGAGCTATTTGACTTCCTAATCTAGGAAGTTAGAACTACTAACAAGTCTGAATTGAAGGCTTATTTGAATGAAGAGAATGAAAATGCTAGAGAAGAAATTGATATTTTGGCTTTTTGGAAAAAGAAGTCTCAACGAGCACCCGCACTTTCAGCTTTGGCCCGTGATATTTTGAGTATTCCCATCTCTAGTGTTCCTTCAGAATCTGCTTTTAGCCTGGGAAAGAAAATGATAACTCTATGTAGAAGCTCTCTTCGATCTAGCACAATTGAAGCACTTGCATGTTATGAGGATTGGTTGCGAGTGAAAGGCTTTGAAGCATGTAATTTGTATTTCTTAGTTTTATTTAAATGTTTTTCTCATGTGTATAGATTTAATCACACTTTTAGTATGTTTCTATCATGAAGGTACATCATCAATGCTTAAAGTTGGTATTGATGTCGAGGATGAAGAAGACGATTCGGTAGTGACTGAGATCTCTTAGGATGAAGGAAGCTACATGAAGATTGAAGAACGACTAGATGCATTCACTTGTGTTTTTTTGGTTGTAAACTTGTAATGGATTTAGTAACTTTGTCATTTTATGTTCAAACTCTTGTAATGGATTTAATCATGTTTTTGGATTAAACTTGTAATGGATTTAAGCAGGTTTTTGAATTCTATTAAGCAGGTTTTTTAAAAATAGGTTTTATATTATATATTAATTACGGGCTGCCCGCGGGCCGGCCGGATTCCGGGCGGGTACGGTTTATAGTTCCAGCCCGGGCCCGCAAAAACGGGCGCAAAAAATAGGCCAAGCCCGGCCCGGGCCCGTATATGCTCAGGTCTAATATTGATGAGTTCAAGTTGTATGAATATAGTCGTGGATTCACTGTTTCCAATATGACTGATGATCCAACTATGATTGTTGAAATCAAAAAGTTGATTTCAAAAACTGGAGTATTTACTATTTTATTCCTATATAACAAATATAACACAAATGTATATATCAAATAACTAATTACTCATATACTTATATTGAGTATTTCATAACAATGTCGAATCACTGCCATGTGAGCCCGTACACTACAATGTGTTGTTCAATGAATTGCTTACTCCTTCCAAGTGCTCCAATGACAACCTATTGATTGAAGATGATAGGGAAGTAGATGGTACACAATTATTCATACAATGAGAATTGAGTTTATGCGAATGATTGAAGAGAACGCAAGATGTAAATGCAAACATCTACTAATGAATCTTTGTTGTAATTTCTCATACTCTAAATTTGTTGTAATAGTGTTCCTACAATGATAATTAATTTTGAAGCGAAACACTCTACATTAGAATTCAATGCTCGATAGAGCTGTATTCACAAAATATTATGCAACACGGTTGAATAACTTATTAGAAAATAAAATTTTGGGAGAATATTATATATAATCAGCAAGATTGTTTTTTATATTTTAAGATTTTTTTTTTTGGTATTATCTTTTCGTTATATTGTTAGGTTTTTCATCATTATATTTTGATTGTAAATGCTTCATTCAACGTGTTAGACTCCCAAAACCATGGAGCAGAGAGAGTTTATAACAACACCATTTCAAACATTAGCATGTATTTGTCTCTTTGGTGCAATTCAGTTTTGACTCTTCATACATCTAGATCTGATAATTAATTTTGGTCTTCATGATTTTTGGCTCTTCTCCCTACCATGCTCTTAAGGTTGAATTCATCTTTTCTATTTATAATATACTATATATATATATTAAATTAGAGCCTAGCTACACCACATAACACCCTTCATTAAAATTGCCACATGTAAACTATATCAAACATCATGCGTTTTTTAAGTTAACATTTTTTTGTCGGCGTAATATCTAAATCAAAATTTATTATTATTATTTTGATTTTTTTAGATTTAAAATTCAATCTAGATAAATATCTCATCTAAATGATATATTATATTTACCAGGATAAATTAAGTGATGATTTAATTAATAGTATTCCAATATCTTAAAAATTTTAAGTAGATATTTGTTGTTCATGGAACAACATTATTTCAAAATTAATTTAAATAGTGTTAACGAACTACGTATTATCGTATCTTTTATCATATTTCTAAATTTACAAGGTTACGCATTTATATGATTGGTTTGAAGCTTTGATTTTTAATGCGCTATATAATACTAAAGTAAAACCTAACTAAGACCACTTGTCGTTTTTACATTGCACTACGTCATTTTTTGTCACATGTTGACTCTACAATGTGTCACATCACTAAATTAGCTTTTTTTCTATTATTAATATTATTATATAAGAATATATTAGGTATTTTTCGAATATTCTCTTTTATTTAATTAGTCATATTTTATTCAAATTCCTTTTAATTAACTTATTTATAGGTATAAGACCTAATTCAATGTATTACGTATGTGAGAAATTACATTAATATTTGTTTAATTGATTATTAGTAGATATTTCTTTTTATTATCATACTTATTTTAATTCATATATATTGTTACTAATTAGATATATTTTTCATTTACTAGGCTTTTTTTAATGTAAAATATATATATTTTTAATAATTAAATTAATTTTATTATAAAAATTTATCCAAGCCCTTGCCAACAAACAATGCCTCATAACGTCTTTTCACTTTTCCCTTTTAGACCCAAAAGCCCAAAACAAATGAACATTTTGAAAACAAAGATTTCTCAACTTTCAAACATAGAATTTATGCTTTCCTGCCGGCCATGATTTTGGTGGAAGAAAAACTGATCAAGGTTACCACTAACCCCCACCTATCTTTCTACAAAGTTGTAAGCTCTCATTATATTAGATAAAATTATTTTATATGTAAACACTTTGTAATAGTTGACTATTGTATTCCCCCAACCCACTCACACATATGAAAGTTTGTAAATGAACTAAAAAAGGGGAAATGCTATTTTTGTATAATTTGGTACTGATCATTACTTTTGTCGGCCATTTCCCAAAAAACATATTAAAAAATCGCACCTTAATGTTTCTTTTATATACAGGCAAACAGAAGGTATCCCTACAAATCATAAGGCATACTTAAATCATCGCAACGGATGATTTTTACAAAGGATTTACAAGCTAACGGGACGCTAAATCTCGAATCTAAGTAGTGGCTTTGAGAACGAAGTTGCTGAGTGAGGTCTTGATTCTTCGAAAGGAACTCAGAAATTGCACTACGGAGAACAGTGGAAGGAATGGTAGAAGAAGCCAAAAAATCAGCTGTTTTATTAGACTCTCGGTAGCAATGATGAACCTGAAAATAATCCAAACCATATAACAGAGATCTAATTTCCATAATTATCGGAGAGATTTCCCATGGAATTTTCCAAATTCCACGGATGGAATTAATAACGGAAAGATTATCTCCTTCAATAACTATTTGCGTAAAACGATGCAAAATAGTCCTACGATGGCTCTCAAGAGCGGCCAAAGCCTCAGCCTTAATAGGTGAGGAGCAGAGGATATGCCTGTGGTCTAAGAAAACCACCTCACTAGAATGGTTACGGAATACATATCCAATGTGTGTTGAACCATTTTGTTTGACTGAAGCATCAAAATTTAGTTTAATACAATGTGGATGAGGTTTTTTCCATCGTGAAAATTGTCTTGAACCCTTATTTTTTGCAAGAAAAGGAAGCTTCTTCCAAAAAAGAACGCATCCAGTCCTTGTAAGAAATGAAAGCATTGTTGACTGTTTTATGTATATCGAGGGGGATCTTTATAAAAATTAAAGCATTACGGTCTTTCCAGATTGTCCACCAGAGAAAAAAAAACGGAATTATATTTTCGTTTCTCGAATGAAAGAATTCAAAATTGGTGTAGAAATCGTTGTCAAAGTCGATGCTAAAAGTGATACCTAAGAGTTTTTGAAAAAATTGAAGAGATCGTAAACTGAATGGACATTTAAAAAATAAGTGGTTCGAGTCCTCGATGGGAGAATTACAGAGGGCACAACTAGATGAGACCCTAGAGAAGAACCTGTTAAGGCGTTCCGTAGTAGGCAAAGAGTCGCTGAAGCATTTCCAAAGAATTTTTTTAATTTTCTAAGGAAATTCAATTTCCAGAACCAAGTCGGGAAGCTTGGAGAGGTTGTAGGATAAGTAGTTAATGATCGAGCACTTTTGACAGAAAACTTACCGTTCGTAGATAGGTACCGAATTAGTTTATCAGGTGTGTAAGTTGTAGGTATGAAGATGTTCAAAATATTTGGGATTAAGTGAGGTGGAAGAACCCGCTGAAGGGCTCCCAGATCCCACTTTTTATCAGCGGTAATGTATTGTGAAACTGTGCAGCTTCGGTCATTATTTTCGGCGAACTGCGAAAGAATACAGTCAAGGATCCAATGGTCTTCCCAGAACTTGATATGAGTACAAGGTTATTAAAATCGGGATTTTAGGATCAGATCACAGGGGACCCTCTGGATCGGATCGTAAAATCGGATCGTAAAGTCGTAAGACTTTGTAAACAAATAAAAATCAATTTAACAATAAAATATGAACGTCATTTAACAAAAATATAAATAGATATTTAAAATTTTAAATATTAAACTTTAGAACATTGATACAATGGACCATTGATTTACCGAAACTCAAGCCATATACACTACAATGTCAAAAGTAATTGGATATAGGACACGCGTAAATGAGACATGAAGATTTTGAACAATCATTATTAGGGTTTCTTTAGTTTTTTATCACACATGAGTGGAATTTTGGGATTTCGAGCGTGACTACATGGGAGAGACGTATATATGGAGAGCGTAAGTATGAGAGAGGTGGAAATTTGGACAAATTGGGCTCTCAAACGGGGTGTTAGTAGCTCGTAGAAGTTCAACGTTAAGATCTTACTCGGATCTTAGAATCGTAAGATTCTACATATCCTTTGAGATCCTATAAGATCCAGAGTTAGATTTTGACATTAATAGATTTTAGTAATAGATCCGGATCAAACACCCTACCTTGGATCATAAAATCTTAGGATTTTAAGATCCAGATCTAGATTTTGATAACCATGTATGAGTACCATCACCAATTTGCCAGAACAATCCTTTCTTGAATTGTTCTCATAGTTGGAGAAGTCTGGAGAATTGCCATGAGTCAGAAGGCTTTTTTTTGTACGAGAAAATATTAGAATTTCGTAAGTATTTTTCTGAGATTAATTGGACCCAGAAGGAATGAGGGTCAGATATCAATTTTCAGAGAAGTTTCATTTGCATAGCACTGTTTATATTCTGAGAGAGTTCAAGATCAAGCCCACCATACGTCTTTGGCTGACAAATATTCTCCCACCTAATAAGTGAATGAAAATTCAGACTTGAATGATTCCAGAAGAAGTCTCTGTTAATTCTATCAATCTCTTGACAAACTCCTTTCGGAAGAAGAAAACTCTGCATTAGATAATTTGTTTGTGATTGTAAATTTGATTGAATTAGGACACAACGACCTGCCTGGGACATTGAGTTAGCTTTCCATTTTGATAGTTGTTTCTGTAATTTTGAAATTGCTTCAGAGAAAATTTCATTTTTAACTCGTCCCCTAATAATAGGAATACCTAGATACTTTTCCATAGACCGGGTAACCTGTAAGTTTAAAATACTGGCAAGAGAAAGAGATTGCTGTTTAGAAATATTACAGGATATTTGAAAGGTACTTTTATGGTAATTTATAGAAAGTCCAGATTTAAGAGAAAAGTCATCAAGGATTGATTTGATAAAAATCATATTATCCTGGGTAGCATTTGCAAAAATTAATGTGTCATCTGCAAAATTTAAAAAAGGAATACAAGTTCCATGTTTAATGATCTGAATACCAACCTTTCTGTGAGAAGAGCGTGATTCTTGAATGAGAGTGCGTGCCAAATACTCCATTGCAAGAACGAAAATAAATGGAGTTATAGGGTCCCCTTGTCGTAAGCCACAGAGAGGGTGGAAGACATTTCCCGGTTCGTTATTGACCAAAACAGAGGATGAGATACTAGTGATACAAGTCATGACACAGTCTATCCATAGATCTGAAAACCCGAAACTACGAAGAACATGAGTAATGAAGTTCCAGTTTAGTTTGTCATAAGCTTTTTTCATATCAAGCTTAAGAGCCATCCATCCAGTTTTCCCCTTTTTCCTTTTTTGGAATGAATGAAAGATTTCATGCGCAATAAGGATGTTATCCTGGATAAGGCGTCATGGAACAAAAGCACCTTGTAGAGGACAAATTAATTTATGGAGAATTGGTGATAGTCGATTTGCCATAATTTTAGTTATGATTTTATAGCATGAGTTACAAAGGGTAATAGACCTGTAGTGATTAATACACGACGGTTGATCAATTTTAGGAATTAAAGTAATGAATGACTAAGCAGCCTCGCAAAGTAATTGTCCTGAATGAAAAAATGATTGAATTGCAGAAGAAAGAGAGTTCCCAACTAGATTCCAGAATTTTTCGTAGAACTCAGCAGTAAATCCATCTAGACATGGTGTCTTATTTGTAGGCATTGTGAAAACAGTCTTTTTGATTTCTGAAAGAGTTGGTGGAGAGCATAATTGGTTGTTATCGTAATCAGAAAGCAAAGAGGGTATAATACTAAAATCTTCGGTGTAACACCCCGGGCCAGAGGTGCAACAGTGTCATAGTCTCGAAGGACTATAAGGCGGGTTTTGAAGAAAAGAAATCCAAAACTCTTCCAAATACACATAAATTATAAACATTTAAAATCCCTGCTCAAGATTGAAACAACCCTTAAACATTTCATCCAACTCAAAGCATCAATTTATATCCAAAACAATGGAAGCGAATACAACATTTTCAAATCTGATGCAAACTAAATCTTTAACTGTGAAGACACATCTGTGATCCAGAACCCGCTTATTGCTGCAAACCTGCAAGCCTGATTGACTGGGGGACCCGATACCCCAGCCAACCGCGGCACGTAAACCGAAGTTGGTCAGTCTCACGAAAGACTGGCAAAACTCCTCAAGCCAAAACAGTTAAACACCAGAGAATTATCACAATAACCAACTCATGCCAAATAACAACATGCCACACATTATATATATACATATATATAGAGTTTGGATCATATGCGGAGCACTCTTCCCGTGTGGACGTGCGGAGCATGTACTTTAGGGCCTTATTTGTGCACTTTAATGTCTTATTTGTGCACTTTTTCAAAAAAAAAATTCTTTTACAAATTGTTTTCCAAGCATTTTTCAAAATTTTTGCAAAAGTGCACAAATAAGGCCCTATAGTGCATGTCCGCACGTCCACACGTCCGCACGGGAAGAGAGCTCCGCACCGGAACCGCACTCCATATATATATATATATATATAATATCACAACTATATCATAATCATATCAACCAACCAAGACCAATCACACGTCAAAACACAAACACCCACTACCACATAACCAATCAATTACCCATTCTTATCCAACTCTACACTATACTAACCTCTTCAATCCAACCTCAACATCACAAGCATAAACGAATAAAACGATCCAATCCAACTTTCTCTCCAATACTAATACCTCAATCATCAACCCTATGAAACATATGCATATATCTTACTACTGACTTACAACCAAGACTAATCAATTATACTGAACTCCCTACTGCACTAACACATCCAATTAACCTTCACATTAACAAACACATAAGCATCAACGAGACAATCATCACATAATATCAACATAACAAAACAACGATCCAGGCCAGCCACCCTTCCGGTGCCGCCTGTTCGTTAACATAGACTATAACTCATACATTCAAACTCAACCCATGTTGGCCCACACCCTCAAGATGGGAAACCAACCTGCACACCCACCAGCATAAATCCACATCACCATTTGCTACAATAGCTAATATTTAACAACAAGTCAAACTAGCCAACAATCAATATCCAACATAAAACCAATAACCAAACACACAGTCAATATTCACCAACACAACCAACATCCAACACAAAACCACTTAATCAAGTACGCAATCAACATCATCAACAAAACCACTTAATCAGGTACAAAACCAATATCATCAACAAAACCACTTAATCAAGTACACAACCAATATCGTCAACACAACCACTTAATCAAATACACAACCAATATTCAACACATAACCAACACACACAACCACCAACACCTCCAATCCAACCTCCGTCTCCACCACCACATCACCGAGTGAGACAATCAACACACACTTTCCGGATGGGACTTTCACCATCCAACCCTTGGTCCTTAACGACGTAGGCGTGCACCCTACGCGGTTTGGTGAGACTATCATCACCTGACCCTTTGACTCTGAATTAACACTGGCCCTTAACAACGTAGGCGACACTCGGTCCCTACGATGTTTGGTGAGGCTATCATCACCTGACCCTTCGACCCCCAATCAACGACAATCCAACCACCACACTGACACTCAATCAAATAGCACAAACGACAACGATTAACACATATTCACACATATATATAATCAACCAAGCAACTTTAAATTCAATAATCCAATCAATCCACAACAATCAATTCATAACCATCAATCCACAACAATCAATCCACATTTAGTTATGACCAACTACCACATCACATTCAATCAAACACAACACAACACGAGACAATTACTAACATACCCACACATTCACACACACATATATTCAACCACGTAATTCTACATCCAATAATCCAGCACATAACCAATATCTGCCAACAATCAAGCAAACCATCAATACCTAGCACAATACCAATAACAAAACACACAACTGGTATCCGATGCACGACCAATAATTATGCACACAATCCAACACACAACCGCCAACACACACAGGTGTCGACAAACACACATATTCAACCAAGAAATTTCACAACTAATAATCCAAATTAATTTACTCAGACAAGGCTAAATCAATTACTGAATCAAGATAGAAACAAAAGTACTTTTTAAAAAAATATACGGAGGGTTAGCAAGAATCATCTTGCCTCAAACTCGACAACCACGACCTCGGAGAACTCCAACCAACTCGAACGAACCTTCAAATTTCAATTCAGCAAACCCCCACCAAAATCAACCCAATTTCTCACAATCGAAATATTGTTGCACAGCTCCACCGAATCAATCCAAAATTTCCCAGCTGCACGCCCTCCTCGTCATCATCCACCTCTGTCCAGTCCACGCAGCTCTTCAACTGAAATCGGTCAACATTCAGCAGCAATTGAAGCCCAAAAATTATACCGATCAAAGACCCGCTCTTACCTCGTCGTCAACCACTACTTAGCCACCGGAACGGTCCCTTTCGTCGCCGGAACCACAGCAGAACACAGCAGCAGCCACTTCGCACAGCAACAACGACTCTCTCTCTCTTCGGCAGCGGTTCGCACAGCAGCTGGCTCTTCTCGCCTCAGGGAAAGGAAGTGGTGGCAATAGCGGTGGCCGGGTCGAGCTCACCGGCGGATGATTGGCTGAACACGGGAGGGAGTTGGAGAAGGAGACGCGAGTTGCCCAGCTGAGTTGCTCCCGAAGGCAAGGGTTTTTATTCCCTTCAATTTGCCCATTTCCAGATCCACTTTCCCCCTTTTTCTGATTTTTCTTCCCCAACTCTGATTTTAAAGAAGTCTAAAAAATTTTATTTACCATTTTGCCATTTCTATAACCTTTGGGGTATTTCATTCGGTAGTTAGTAAGAGGGTTTAAAACGAACTGCAAGTTCATCCGTAATTGTATCTCTGATTAAATAGTCATCAAAAAGATGATTGCCATTTTGAGAAGTAAATGAAGTAATTTTTTGTTTGTATGTTCTTATTTTAGAAACAGACTGAAAATAACGTGTATTCATATCCGCATTAAGGTTATGTTTGATTTTTGCACATTGTTTCCAGTACTCATGTTGAAATTTAAGAAGTTTATTATATTTTAAGAGGTGGTTGTCGTAAAGCTGCAGTGTTCGTGAATTCGTTGGATCATGAAGGAGTTGGATTTGAAGGCTAGATAATTTGTCTTGTGTCATTTGTAGTTGATGAAGAGTATTAGCAATGTTATTGTGTTTCCAAGATTTGGTATAAAATTTAAGAAGCTTTTGTTTCATATAGAATTTAAACATATATGATCCTTTATTTTTATAATTCCAAACTTTAGAAACTAATTTAGCAAAAGAAGGTTGATCAAGCCATGCATTTTCCAGACGAAAAGGAATCTTTCTAAAATTATGTGAATTGTCCAAAGAGGTTGTGATAAGACAATGATCTAAGGTAGTGAACGAATGGTGCTGAACGATGACGTTGTTGAACTTTTGTAAAAAATAGGGATGCAACAGAACCCTATCAAGTCGTTCAAACGTGTTATTAGTAGAGGTAGACGATTGACGCCAAGTAAAGGGGAAACCAGAAAAAGGAGCGTCAATCAAATCGAATTCAGTAGTGAATCTTAATAGATGTTGGAATCTAATGTGGGAAGTAACTGAACCTCCCAATTTGTCTGATGGCAAAAGTAAGTCGTTATAATCTCTTATTATAATAACCGATAAATTGTAATTTGAAATCTTCATGCGAATGTTGTTCCATAAATCTGACATATTCTCTTCTCGAGATGGATCGTAAATAAAAAACAGAAGGAAATGAATATCTGAACATTCGTATTCAAGAAGGATGACGTTGTCATTGTTGTATAAAGTTGCAGTATGTGGTAAAAAAATAGAATTGGAGCACAGAAGCCAAAGTCCACCTTTAGTTCCGACGGAAGGACACATTATGAGAGTTTTGAAACCCGCTTTATTAAAGACAGTTTGTGGGGACATAATATTTGATTTAGTTTCCGAGAGGCACAAGAAATCCAGGTTATTAATATGTCTGATAAATCCAATTTCTGTCCAGAAGTTTGTTCTTTTGCAACCTTTACAATTCTAGTAACCTATCTTCATTTAATAATATAACAATACACATAATAAAGGTACTTAGTATGTGAGAGATACTTGAAATAACGGAGAATCGTTGTGATATTTATCTTTAACATGTAGAAGTACAGATATCCAATTTCAGAGATGAGTTCATATAGAAGGTTCCTGATGGGTTCATATGGCAGACACAAAAAACTGCCGGTTGAATGTTAAAGATAAATATCACAACGATTCTCCGTTATTTCAAGTATCTCTCATATACTAAGTACCTTTATTATGTGTATTGTTATATTATTAAATGAAGATAGGTTACTGGAATTGTAAAGGTTGCAAAAGAACAAACTTCTGGACATAAATTGGATTTATCAGACATATTAATAACTTGAATTTCTTGTGCCTCTCGGAAACTAAATCAAATATTATGTCCCCACAAACTGTCTTTAATAAAGCGGGTTTCAAAACTCTCATAATGTGTCATTCCGTCGGAACTAAAGGTGGACTTTGGCTTCTGTGCTCCAATTCTATTTTTTTACCACATACTGCAACTTTATACAACAATGACAACGTCATCTTCTTGAATACGAACATTCAAATATTCATTTCTTTCTGTTTTTTATTTACGCTCCATCTCAACCGTTGAATAGAAATACTGAATAAAAAGATATGCAGATGAACTGTGGATAATACAAGAAAAAAGAATTGGCGTAGTAATATTATGGGAAAATTAAGAAAATGGATATAAATAAGAATAAAACGAAACGGCAACAGTGATACACACGTCATGGACAAGTGACACTGAAGAAAGAAGATAACCATAAGAAGAACACGTGTAAAGCAAGATAAAAAGGTAAAATATATAATTGTGTAGGATGATGTCAGAATTCCAAACAGTAGAGAAGGTAAGTAAAGTAGTATTAATATGTCGGTTTGATATATGAAGTAAAGGGTCAGAAAGGGTTAGAAGAATTAGAAGTTCTGATAAAAGTACAAATATCAGTATATTTACAGCTGCAAAACACAAAGCAACATATTAAAAAAGGGTTTAATTTCCGAAAGTGACTTAAACCAGAAACGATGAAAGAATCCTGAACTGGGCAAGGATCATACAAGCCGAAATCATGATTACTAAGTAATAAAGGGTAAAGGAAGAACAGTTCATAATTAATTTCATTTCCTATATGAAGAATCCTTAACTGGGCTATACTCAAAGTGAAGCAGCGGAAGAAAAGGGTAGATGAGTACTTAAAAGTGGAAAGAGATATATTGTAAAAGACAGAAGCAAAATCAGAAGTGAGAAAACATACCAAATGTTGACGAGTCACACCAAGGGTGAGGCAGATGAGGGGATTGAGATGGCTAAACATCAGTGACGAATCAGGGGAAGGCAAGATCGCACACAAGGAGTTGACCGGGGAAAGCTGAGCAGACAACTCGACGGAGGAGAGGAGGCGCAGCGGATCAGAGGAACCGGCGGACCAAGGGAGACACCTGAACGGAGATGGTGGAACTGGATAAATTTCCCGGCGCGCGCTGATGAGGCGTTCAAATAAACCTCAGAAACCTAACTAACGTAGCTTCGATAAGTAAGGGTCGAATTCCACAGAGAATCAAGCTATAAATCATATTTGTCAAATCGTTCATCAATTGATAACAAAGACAAAATGGAGAGTTTATATGAATCTAACTAAGAAAATGATAAATAAAACATAAATAGCTTGGCTAGACAAACATCCACCTTCAGTTTGGTTGATCAATTATTGATTATCCCTAGTTTCCAATTCTCATGAATGTCTTAATTTCTGTTCTAAATTAATTAACAGTCCAACTAGTCCTGATAATCCTAACTATTAAACAATCAAGAAACTATCAAGATTCAATTTAACAGCAGCAATAAGTTCAGGAATAAATAGGCTCATGCAATACTTAACAACTAGTCAATATTCGACATGCAATCAATTCTCTTCACAATAAACATTCATAACTAGTTCCTGTAAATCGTGGTTGCTACTCTGAATTAGGGATGAACAATATTAATTTCAACAAGTTGACCAGACTAGGCGAACCAACACTATAGATAATACCAATCTCAACTAGTTTGTCAGGCTAGGGAAACCAATACTAATAATACTAATCACAACAGAATGGTGAACTAGATAAACCAATAGAATTCAAAGCCCTAATCCTGCAATATGAATAATATCAATAACTACTAGTTGATCAGGCTAGAGAAATCAATAAAACTCAATGGGATGAAGAACAAGAGAATCAATAACATTCAAGGATAGAGTAACGAAATAATCTCACAATAAAATTCAAACCAAGGCTTCAATTGTCTAGCCAAAAACAAAACAAAGATAAAAACAAAGAAAAGGGAAAAGAAGAAGAAGGAGAAAAACGAACTCTCCAATATGATGTTTTAAAGGCAGAATATAAAGACTTAGCAAAACCTAATTTCTAAAGATAACAATAACAATCTTCTAAAAGGAAATAAAATAAATAAAAGATATTGGACGAAATCGTCGACGCGCTCCGCGCCTGGGAAAGGACCCGTGACCGCGGCCAAGATCCCCGTGATCGCGGTTTGGCACTTCTCCGCATCCTGCTTCTGTTGTCAATCCGCACCCGCAGAAATATTTCCGCGCCCGCGGTTTTGGCTCTGCTGCGACTCCATCTGCTCTTCCGCGCTCGCGGCCTTCACTCGGTGGCTTCATACTCCTAATGCTTCATTACTTCATCAAAATCCTCCATTAAGCCACTTCTTCTCTACAACTCCATTCTCCTAAAATTGTCTCATAAACCCACTCAAATGGTACCTAATATCCTAGTTATGCACTACAAAGTAGAGCATATCAAATTCCCTCATGCTTAGACCTTGCTCGTCCTCGAGTAAGCTAATAGAAACCTACTCCTCCAATGAAATACCCAAGGTCTCAGGAAGAACAACAAAACTCTCCACTAAGAACCGTACCTACTCATGAATCTCCAGGGCACCAACACAACAACACAACACACAAGCTTCAAGGAAAGCAGAGTACTTCCCCCAAGCTTAACCCGAACACCATAGAGTAAAAGTGACCATCTAATCCTAGCTCTAGTCTATCTTCTTATCACTCCCAAAGTGACCTACTCGAATCCTCCTTATGACTCCACCACTTATGTCGCCACGCCAGAATGAATGAATCCTAATAATCACTCCTGTTCTTTTCACTCATTTTGCCTAGGCGCCCTTTCGGGTTTTCACCTATCCACTCATTTCATTTTTCAAAGATGAGCTCACCAGTCCTCACATCGCTCTTCAGCCTCTTTTTACCCCAGCCTAATACTGGTCCAGGCCACCTGCTTATTGCATAAGCCGTCTTTTCAGGTTTTCGATTTAGTCCATGATTTTCTTTTTATTTTTTTTATAGACAACAATTACAAATCTCTTCCCCATGCTTAAATATTGCATTGTCCTCAATGTAATGAAAGACGAAAATGAAACTCTGGGGAAAAGAAAAATACCCACTAGCGATGCCGATGTGGTCTGCGTTTCGGATGTCGTGGCTGGCGTGGCGGTGGAAAACCATGGAAACAAGAGTCTCTGGTGCAACGTCGAGGGGAAATGAAATTAAGCCCATTGGTTGTCGGTCCCTTAGATGCCTCCCACCTGTGTGAAGCAGAGGCGTCCCACTACTTGATATGAAAGCACTGCACCAGCGACTGGTCTCGGAGCATCCGCATGTCCTCATCAAGCTCAACTATCCACTCCCCATATTGTCTTCCGGGGTCTGCATGATCACTCGAAGTGCCTGCTGCACTGTGTTGTCTATCAGCAGAATATGCATAATCAATGAAAGCAGTATCAATCGGCATATTTATAAAGTCCTCTTGCTACTCCTCCTCATCATCATGAGCTGCATCATGTCTCATGAGGTACCAAATAGAAATCTCAAGCTAAGCTTCTCCTCCTCAGCAGCTAAAGCATGTCGTTCCATCATCTCAGCAGCGGGATAAAGTTGGGTCGCGGGGCCGCGAATGCGGTTTGTTTGTTTTTTTGATTTTTTTTCGACTAAAAATAAAACGCCAGGCTCCTGAAGTGGTGGCCGCGGCCGCGATTTTGAGGCCGCGGTCGCGGTTTCTTCTCTAGTGGTCTCATCCGCCTACAGGTTAGTCGAAAACAAAAAACAAAAGCAAAAACAAATAACATACAAAGAGAAAAATAAGAAAAGGAAACAAACTTCATACCTCGGGTTGCCTCCCGAGCAGCGCCTTGGTTAATGTCGTGGCTCGACATAGTGTCTTGTTGATCACATCGGTAAACCATCACATAAACGAGAATATACAGACTTTAGAATCATCGGCAACGGCGCCAAATTTGATGAGGCGTTTGTCGTAGACACCTATCAAATAAACCTCAAAAACCTAACTAACGTAGCTTCGGTAAGTAAGGGTCGAATCCCACAGAGAATCAAGCTATAAATCCTGTTTGCCAAATCGTTCACCAATTGATAACAAAGACAAAGGGGGGAGTTTATATGAATCTAACTAAGAAAATGATAAATAAAACATAAATAGCTTGGCTAGACAAACATCCACCTTCAGTTTGGTTGATCGATCATTGATTATCCCTAGTTCTCAATTCTCATGAATGTCCTAATCCATGTTCTAAATTAATTACCAGTCCAGCTAGTCCAGCTAGTCCTGATAATCCTAACTATTAAACAATCAAGAAACTATCAAGATTCAATTTAACAGCAGCAGTAAGCTCATGAATAGATAGGCTCATGCAATACTTAACAACTAGTCAGTACTCGACATGCAATCAATTCTGTTCACAATAAACATTCACAACTAGTTCATGTAAATCGTGGTTGCTACTCTGAATTAGGGATGAACAATATTAATCTCAACAAGTTGACTAGACTAGGGGAACCAACACTATAGATAATACCAATCTCAACTAGTTGTCAGGCTAGGGAAACCAATACTAATAATACTAATCACAACAGAATGATGAACTAGATAAACCAATAGAATTCAAAGCCCTAATCCTGTAATATGAATAATACCAATAACTACTAGTTGATCAGGCTAGAGAAATCAATAAAACTCAATGGGATGAAGAACAAGAGAATCAATAACATTCAAGGATAGGGTAAATGAATAATCTCACAATCAAATTCAAACCAAGGCTTCAATTGTCTAGCCAAAAACAAAACAAAGATAAAAATAAAGAAAAGGGAAAAGAAGAAGAATGAGAAAAATGAACTCTCCAATCTGATGTTCTAAAGGCAGAATATAAAGACTTAGCAAAACCTAATTCTTAAAGATAACGATAATGATCTTCTAAAAGGAAATAAAATAAAATAAATAAAAGATCTCGGACAAAATCGTCGACGCGCTCCGCGCCTGGGAAAGGACCCGCGACCGCGGCCAAGATCCCCGCGATCGCGGTTTGGCACTTCTCCGCATCCTGCTTCTGTTGTCAATCCGCACCCGCGGAAATATTTCCGCGCCCGTGGTTTTGGCTCTGTTGCGACTCCATCTACTCTTCCACGCTCGTGGCCTTCACTCGGTGGCTTCATACTCCTAATGCTTCATTACTTCATCAAAATCCTCCATTAAGCCACTTCTTCTCTACAACTCCATTCTCCTAAAATTATCTCCTAAACCCACACAAATGGTACCTAATATCCTAGTAACAACTCCTTGTTACGCACTACAAGTAGAGCGTATCAAATTCCCCCATGCTTAGACCTTGCTCGTCCTCGAGTAAGCTAATAGAAACCTACTCCTTCATGAAATACCCAAGGTCTCAGGAAGCACAACAAACTCTCCACTAAGAATCGTACCTTCTCATGAATCTTCAGTGACCATGTAATCCTAGCTCCAGTCTATCTTCTTATAACTCCCAAAGTGACCTACCCGAATCCTCCTTACGACATCACCACTTATGTCGCCACGCCATAATGAATGAATCCTAATAATCACTCCTCTTTTTTTCACTCATTTTGCCTAGGCGCCCTTTCGGGTTTTCACCTAGCCACTCATTTCATTTTTCAAAGATGAGCTCACTAGTCCTCACATCGCTCTTCAACCTCTTTTTACCCCAGCCTAATGCTGGTCCGGGCCACCTGGTTATTGCTTAAGCCGCCTTTTCAGGTTTTCGACTTAGCCTAGGATTTTTTTATTTTTTTTATAGACAGCAAGTATAAATCTCTCCCCCATGCTTAAATATTGCATTGTCCTCAATGTAATGAAAGACGAAAATGAAACTCTGGGGAAAAGAAAAATACCCACTAGCGATGCCGAGGTGGTCTGCGTTTCGGATGTCGTGGCTGGCGTGGCGGTGGAAAACCATGGAAACAAGAGTCTCTGGTGCAACGGCGAGGGGAAATGAAACTAAGCCCATTGGTTGTCGGTCCCTTAGATGCCTCTCACCTGTGTGAAGCAGAGGCGTCCTACTACTTGATGTGAAAGCACTACACCAACGACTGGTCTCGGAGCATCCGCATGTCCTCATCAAGCTCAACTATCCACTCCCCATATTGTCTTCTGGGGTCAGCAGGATCACTCGAAGTGCCTGCTGTACTGTGTTGTCTATCAGCAGAATATGCATAATCAATGAAAGCAGTATCAATTGGCATATCTGCAAAGTCCTCTTGTTACTCCTCATCATCATCATCAACTACATCATGTCTCATGAGGTACCAAATAGAAATCTCAAGCTAATCTTCTCCTCCTCAGCAACTAAAGCATGTCGTTCCATCATCTCAGCAGCGGGAGAAAGTTGGGTCGCGGGGCCGCGAATGCGGTTTTTTTTCGGTTTTTTTTTTCGACTAAAAATAAAACGTCAGGCTCCTGAAGTGGTGGCCGCGGCCGCGGTTTTGAGGCCGCGGTCGCGGTTTCTTCTCTAGTGGTCTCCTCCGCCTACAGGTTAGTCGAAAACAAAAGCGAAAACAAATAACATACAAAGAGAAAAATAAGAAAAGGAAACAAACTTCATACCTCGGGTTGCCTCCCGAGCAACGCCTTGATTAATGTCGTGGCTCGACATAGTGTCTTGTTGACCACATCGGTAAACCATCACACAAACGAGAATATACATACTTAGTTTCCCCGGCAACGGCGCCAAATTTGATGAGGCGTTTGTCGTAGACACCTATCAAATAAACTTCAAAACCTAACTAACGTAGCTTCGATAAGTAGGGTCGAATCCCACAGAGAATCAAGCTATAAATCCTGTTTGCCAAATCGTTCACCAATTGATAACAAAGACAAAGGGGGGAGTTATATGAATCTAACTAAGAAAATGATAAATAAAACATAAATAGCTTGGCTAGACAAACATCCACCTTCAGTTTGGTTGATCGATCATTGATTATCCCTAGTTCTCAATTCTCATGAATGTCCTAATCCATGTTCTAAATTAATTACCAGTCCAGCTAGTCCTGATAATCCTAACTATTAAACAATCAAGAAACTATCAAGATTCAATTTAACAGCAGCAGTAAACTCATGAATAGATAGACTCATGCAATACTTAACAACTAGTCAGTACTCGACATGCAATCAATCTCTTCACAATAAACATTCACAACTAGTTCATGTAAATCGTAGTTGCTACTCTGAATTAGGGATGAACAATTTAATCTCAACAAGTTGACTAGACTAGGGGAACCAGCCATGGTTATCAAAATCTAGATCCGGATCTTAAAATCCTAAGATTTTACGATCCAAGGTAGGTGTTTGATCCGGATCTATTACTAAAATCTATTAATGTCAAAATCTAACTCTGGATCTTATAGGATCTCAAAGGATATGTAGAATCTTACGATTCTAAGATCCGAGTAAGATCTTAACGTTGAACTTCTACGAGCTACTAACACCCCGTTTGAGAGCCCAATTTGTCCAAATTTCCACGTCTCTCATACTTACGCTCTCCATATAACGTCTCTCCCATGTAGTCACGCTCGAAATCCCAAAATTCCACTCATGCGTGATAAAAACTAAAGAAACCCTAATATGATTGTTCAAAATCTTCATGTCTCATTTACGCGTGTCCTATATCCAATTACTTTTGACATTGTAGTGTATATGGCTTGAGTTTCGGTAAATCAATGGTCCATTGTATCAATGTTCTAAAGTTTAATATTTAAAATTTTAAATATCTATTTATATTTTTGTTAAATGACGTTCATATTTTATTGTTAAATTGATTTTTATTTGTTTACAAAATCATCGATTTTACGATCCGATCCAGAGGGTCCCCTGTGATCCGATCCTAAAATCCCGATTTTAATAACCTTGGAATCAGCACTATAGATAATACCAATCTCAACTAGTTTGTCAGGCTAGGGAAACCAATACTAATAATACTAATCACAACAGAATGGTGAACTAGATAAACCAAAAGAATTCAAAGCCCTACTCCTGTAATATGAATAATACCAATAACTACTAGTTGATCAGGCTAGAGAAATCAATAAAACTCAATGGGATGAAGAACAAGAGATCAATAACATTCAAGGATAGAGTAAAGAAATAATCTCACAATCAAATTCAAACCAAGGCTTCAATTGTCTAGCCAAAAACAAAACAAAGATAAAAATAAAGAAAGGGAAAAGAAAGAAGAAGAGAAAAACGAACTCTCCAATCTGATGTTCTAAGGCAGAATATAAAGACTTAGCAAAACCTAATTTCTAAAGATAACGATAACGATCTTCTAAAAGGAAATAAAATAAAATAAATAAAAGATCTCGGACAAAATCGTGACGACGCGCTCCGCGCTTGGGAAAGGACCCGCGATCGCGGTTTGGCACTTCTCCGCATCCTGCTTCTGTTGTCAATCCGCACCCGTGGAAATATTTCCGTGCCCGCGGTTTTGGCTCTGTTGCGACTCCATCTACTCTTCCACGCTCGCGGCCTTCACTCGGTGGCTTCATACTCCTAATGCTTCATTACTTCATCAAAATCCTCCATTAAGCCATTTCTTCTCTACAACTCCATTCTCCTAAAATTATCTCCTAAACCCACACAAATGGTACCTAATATCCTAGTAACAACTCCTTGTTACACACTACAAAGTAGAGCGTATCAAATTCCCCCATGCTTAGACCTTGCTCGTCCTCGAGTAAGCTAATAGAACCTACTCCTTCATGAAATACCCAAGGTCTCGGGAGCATAGCAAAACTCTCCACTAAGAATCGTACCTTCTCATGAAACTCCATGGCACCAACACAACACACAAGCTTCAAGGAAAGCAGAGTACTTCCCCCAGCTTAACCCGAACACCCATAGAGTGAAAGTGACCATCTAATCCTAGCTCTAGTCTATCTTCTTATAACTCCCAAAGTGACCTACCCGAATCCTCCTTATGACTTCACCACTTATGTCGCCACGCCATAATGAATGATCCTAATAATCACTCCTCTTCTTTTCACTCATTTTGCCTAGGCGCCCTTCGGGTTTTCACCTAGCCACTCATTTCATTTTTCAAAGATGAGCTCACCAGTCCTCACATCGCTCTTCAACCTCTTTTTACCCCAGCCTAATGTTGGTCCGGGCCACCTGCTTATTGCTTAAGCCGCCTTTTCAGGTTTTCGACTTAGCCCAGGATTTTTTTATTTTTTTATAGACAACAAGTACAATCTCTCCCCCATGCTTAAATATTGCATTGTCCTCAATGTAATGAAAGACGAAAATGAAACTCTGGGGAAAAGAAAATACCCACTAGCGATGCCGAGATGGTTTGCGTTTCGGATGTCGTGGCTGGCGTGGCGGTGGAAAACCATGGAAACAAGAGTCTCTGGTGCAACGGCGAGGGAAATGAAATTAAGCCCATCGGTTGTCGGCCCCATAGATGCCTCCCACCTGTGTGAAGCAGAGGCGTCCCACTACGTGATGTGAAAGCACTGCACCAACGACTGGTCTCGGAGCATCCTCATGTCCTCATCAAGCTCAACTATCCACTCCCCATATGTGTCTTCCGGGTCTGTAGGATCACTCGAAGTGCCTGTTGCACTGTGTTGTCTATCAGCAGAATATGCATAATCAATGAAAGCAGTATCGATCGGCATATCTGCAAAGTCCTCTGCTACTCCTCCCTCATCATCATTAGCTGCATCATGTCTCATGAGGTACCAAATAGAAATCTCAAGCTAATCTTCTCTTCTTCAGCATCTAAAGCATGTCGTTCCATCATCTCAGCAGCGGAGAAAGTTGGGTCGCGGGGCGCGAATGCGGTTTTTTTTCGGTTTTGTTTTCGACTAAAAATAAAACGCCAGGCTCCTGAAGTGGCCGCGGGCCGCGGTTTCTTCTCTAGTGGTCTCTCCTCCGTCTACAGGTTAGTCGAAAATGATATCCAAAACAAATAACATACAAAGAGAAAAATAAGAAAAGGAACAAACTTCATACCTCGGGTTGCCTCCCGAGCAGCGCCTTGGTTAATGTCGTGGCTCGACATAGTGTCTTGTTGACCACATCGGTAAACCATCACACAACGAGAATATACATACTTTAGATTCCCCGGCAACGGTGCCAAATTTGATGAGGCGTTTGTCGTAGACACCTATCAAATAAACTTCAAAAACCTAACTAACGTAGCTTCGATAAGTAAGGGTCGAATCCTACAGAGAATCAAGCTATAAATCATGTTTGCCAAATCGTTCACCAATTGATAACAAAGACAAAGGGGGGAGTTTATATGAATCTAACTAAGAAAATGATAAATAAAACATAAATAGCTTGGCTAGACAAACATCCACCTTCAGTTTGGTTGATCAATCATTGATTATCCCTAGTTCTCAATTCTCATGAATGTCCTAATCCATGTTCTAAATTAATTACCAGTCCAGCTAGTCCTAATAATCCTAACTATTACAATCAAGAAACTATCAAGATTCATTTAACAGCAACAGTAAGCTCAAGAATAGATAGGCTCATGCAATACTTAACAACTAGTCGTACTCGACGTGCAATCAATTCTCTTCACAATAAACATTCACCTAGTTCATGTAAATCGTGGTTGCTACTCTCTGATTAGGGATGAACAATATTAATCTCAACAAGTTGACTAGACTAGGGGAACCAACACTATAGATAATACCAATCTCAACTAGTTTGTCAGCTAGGGAAACCAATACTAATAATACTAATCACAACAGAATGGTGAACTAGATAAACCAATAGAATTCAAAGCCCTAATCCTGTAATATGAATATACCATAACTACTAGTTTGATCAGGCTAGAGAAATCATAAAACTCAATGTGATGAAGAACAAGAGAATCAATAACATTCAAGATAGAGTAAGGAATAATCTCACAATCAAATTCAAACCAAGGCTTCAATTGTCTAGCAAAAAACAAAACAAAGATAAATAAAGAAAAGGGAAAAGAAGAAAGGAGAAAAAACGAACTCTCCAATCTGATGTTCTAAAGGCAAAATATAAAACTTAGCAAAACCTAATTTCTAAAGATAACGATAACGATCTTCTAAAAGGAAATAAAATAAAATAAATAAAAGATCTCGGACGAATCGTCGACGCGCGCTCCGCGCTTGGGAAGGACCCGCGACCGCGGCCAAGATCCCCGCGATCGCGGTTTGGCACTTCTCCGCATCCTGCTTCTGTTGTCAATCCGCACCCGCGGAAATATTTCCGCGCCCGCGGTTTTGGCTCTGTTGCGACTCCATCTACTCTTCCACGCTCGCGGCCTTCACTCGATGGCTTCATACTCCGAATGCTTCATTAATTCATCAAAATCCTCCATTAAGCCACTTTTTTCTCTACAACTCCATTCTCCTAAAATTATCTACTAAACCCACACAAATGGTACCTAATATCTAGTAAAACTCCTTGTTACGCACTACAAAGTAGAGCGTATCAAATTCCCCCATTCTTAGATTTGCTCGTCCTCGAGTAAGCTATAGAAACCTACTCCTTCAATGAATACCCAAGGTCTCAGGAGCACAGCAAAACTCTCCACTAAGAATCATACCTTCTCATGAATTTCCAGGGCACCAACACAACACACAAGCTTCAAGGAAAGCAGAGTACTTCCCCCAAGCTTAACCCGAACACCATAGAGTGAAAGTGACCATCTAATCCTAGCTCCAGTCTATCTTCTTATAACTCCCAAAGTGACCTACCCGAATCCTCCTTATGACTTCACCACTTATGTCGCCACGCCATAATGAATGAATCCTAATAATCACTCCTCTTCTTTCACTCATTTGCCTAGGCATCCTTTCGGGTTTTCACCTAGCCACTCATTTCATTTTTCAAAGATGAGCTCCCCAGTCCTCACATCGCTCTTCAACCTCTTTTTACCCCAGCCTAATGCTGGTCCGGCCCACCTGCTTATTGCTTAAGCCGCTTACAGGTTTTCGACTTAGTCCAAGATTTTTTTATTTTTATAGACAGCAAGTACAAATCCTCCCCATGCTTAAATATTGCATTGTCCTCAATGTAAGAAATACGAAAATGAAACTCTAGGGAAAAGAAAATACCCACTAGCGATGCCGAGTGGTCTGCGTTTCGGATGTCGTGGCTGGCGTGGCGGTGGAAAACCATGGAACAAGAGTTCTAGTGCAACGGCGAGGGGAAATGAAATTAAGCCCATGGTTGTCGGTTCTTAGATGCCTCCCACCTGTGTGAAGCAGAGGCATCCTACTACTTGATGTGAAAGCACTGCAACCAATGACTGGTCTCGAGCATCCGCATGTCCTCATCAAGCTCAACTATCCACTCCCATATGTCTTTCCGGGTCTACAGGATCACTCGAAGTGCATGCTGCACTGTGTTGTCTATCAGCAAATATGCATAATCAATGAAAGCAGTATCAATCGGCATATCTGCAAAGTCCTCTTGCTACTCCTCATCAGCATCATCATCAGCTGCATCATGTCTCATGAGGTACCAAATAGAAATCTCAGCTAATATTCTCCTCCTCAGTAGCTAAAGCATGTCGTTCCATCATCTCAGCAGCGGGAGAAA